>CM062817.1:1592365106-1592675106 GCA_031772625.1 Pinus tabuliformis | reverse complement strand
TTTGTTTTAAAAAATGATAATAACATAATTTTACATATTATTCAATAACTTGAAATTAAGCGTAATTGGTAAGATCAATTTATTAAAAAAAACATAAATCCTACAAAACTAATATACACTTTTTAATATGCTTATATTGTTATTAATTTTACAATAATATTGTCCATAGATTTGATTTATCCTAAAATTACAAGGTTATATTTTTATTTATTTTGATTTCATATGTATAATATATATGTATAGATATTAACATATAATTAATTTGAAATTGTAATATTAAATCAAATGAGATAAACATATAATTTAAAAATAAATGTATGAAATTATACAAATATAATTTTTATTGAAAAGTGTGTAAAGACATGAAAATTGTGTAAGGATATGCATTGTTTATTTCAAAAAATATGAAATGATAATAATAATATTTTATTCAAAAAACGTGAAATGGCCTTTTATTATGAGTACTTTATGACTTTAAAATTACTTAGAACACTACCATGGTTAACCATGAGTTTTTATCTATCATTGAGAGTGTGACAAGTAAGTACCTTTAACTCAAGCAATGCCACCTCAACCATGGGGGATGATGTCATCCCTTAAAATGTGATTAGTTCTCATAAAATGAATTTTGATTGTACATTTTTGTTTTGAGGTTCATTTTTTATCTCAAAATTTCTCTAATGTTTGAAGCATCAAAAGATGTATTTTGTGGGTAAAACTTTGTTACTTCAATGCAACACATTGTTTTTCTATTGTACACACATAGACCTTTCCAAGGATGCAAGAATCGCCTCAATCGGAGTCTATATGAAAAATTTATGCCACTTGAAAGTTGACCTTCCTATTTTCACCACCATAATTCGAGAGGATGTCATGTTAGTCCCCATAACTCATGGGAAAGGGGTTATCAATGTGATCATGATAAAGAAGATTCCATATTGTAGCTCTAGTTAAGAGTTGAGGTAGTCAAACCTAAGCACTAGTAGGCTATCGAGTTGTACTAGAATTGGCCTACTAAGAGGAAAAGGAATTTCATTCTTTTCAAGTGCACTTGTTTCATAAACTAGTAGAATAGATGAGAATGATAGGGAGAGAAAGCATAGAGAGGATTTGTGCATTGCCGTAGTCCACTAGCCACAAGCCATATTTCTTTGTACTCGCAACCATTTTTTATTCGAAGAAAGAGAGCAGAGAGGCCTCAACTTCTAGCTGGGTTTTCTCTTGAAAGGGTTTCCCAAGTTATATCTTGTGTCAAATCATGGTTTGTGAGTTTTTATTTCGTTGTTCTATATTTTCTACATAATTTAATTTTCATGCATACATAATAAACAATAAACTACAAATCTAGAAATCTAAATAGAAATAAACCCACATAGTCTATATTTCAGATTTTTAGATCTGTTGTGATGAACTGTCTAGTGGAATATCCACGACATTTTACAAACCAACTTAGACCACACAAAAGGCATAAAGTGTCTGGTTCAATTCCCTACTTGGCCAGTGATGGATACCAAGTCATGTGTTGATGTGCCAGGAGGCCTTGTAAATGGGCATTAAGTGGTATTCTTGATCTGGCCCTTCAGATGACTTCCAAGCGCTAAATGGAAGGAGCCACCTAACTCATCAAACAACTGCCAAGTGTTGAATGAAGGTAACACCTAGCCTGACCTATGTTTGCCACCTGGTCCATTATTCAAGTGTCAAATGAGCTTTTGAGTGTCCTACAACATGCACATCATTTGGAATCCACCTAGCCTGTTAAAGGTCCCCAGTTGACTTTTGAATGGTCAGCATGTTGCATGTATTCTTGAAGTCACATGTCCTGTTAGTTAGGCACCAAGTGGGATTTCAAATAGGCCGTGAGTTTTCACATTATTTCGAAGCCACTTTTGTTATGTAGTCTTTGCCAAGTGGAAAAATTTCATGGGTGCCATTTGTTTCTTTCGATAAACACGAAGTGTCTCATCCAACTGGCACCATTTTTTTATGTGATGGATTCCAAGTGTCCAATAATGTGGTCGCCATTTGTTTGCCCTTTTCTCTGTTGGATCTCCGCCAAGGGACACACTGGATGGGCACCATTTGGGCCATCTTGTGGGTGCCAATTATCCCATCTAACTAGCACCAAGAGCCACGTCGATTGGGGACCAAGTGTCAGGTCAGATTTTCATTTGATGGCAATAAGTGTCTCACAATGTGCCATTTGTTTCACCTTTGCTCCATTTTATCTTTGTCTGGTGATGGGATGCATGGACGCCAAGTGTCTCATAATGTCAATGCCAATTGGGCCATTAGTGGGGCATTACATGTCCAGTAAAGGGGAATCACTTGGCCCATTGTATGTGCACCAAGTGGTTCAATGGATCTCTGTCAAGTGGTGTTCTTGGCATCAATTATCACATCGAAAGCCAAGTTTCCCATCGAATGGGCACCAAGTGGGTTTTTGGATTTTTGCCACCTGGTATGTTAATGGACGCCAAGTGGCACGTGTGGTAATTTCCAACTGGTCGGTTACAAGTGCACCAAGTGGGTTATTAATCTCTAACACGTGGCAAATAAGTTGAGCGCCAAGTGAGTAAGTTCAACATTCACCACTTGGCGTGTTATATAGGCATTGATACTGACATATGTGGTTGTCCATGTCTCCCACATAGTGTGCTAACCACATCATATCTGGTCATCTAATTTCTTCCACGTGGTCCTCTGTCTACCAGAGATATGACCATCAAATCACTATGTTGCACCCCATCATTGTTGACCTAGATTGTCATTGATGTCAATATGGCAATATTCTGGATGGGTAAACAATGACGTGAGGCCAAGGAGAAGTAGAGCATATGCATGAAGAAACAGGAGCAAGAAGCCATGAGGAGAAACCAGAGGAAAGCCAAGACATTCAAGCCATTAGAGAGAATATTGGAAGTCATAGGAGCTATGAGAGCAGAGCTATCAAAGTATCGAAAGCCACAGGAAAGCCAAGTAAGTGTAAGAGAGGGAGATTGAGGAGGAGCCATATCGGGGGTATCGCATGTAATATATGCCAAAGAGAGGAGGAGGAGCCAAAAGAGTGGAGGAGTATATAATATCAGAAGAAATCAAGAAGACAGATGAAGAGTGAATGCACGTGGTTATATTCCAAAAGGCGGGTTTGTAATAGTGACAATGGTTTTCGAGTGGACGCTAGGCGGTAAGTGGTATTTAGAGGAGAGTGCCCAATTCCATTAACTGAGCGACATGTAGCACGCGGGTGGAGAGAGAAAACCACTTTTTTGGGTGGTTATTTCCCTTGCAAATTGCTCACCCGAAATTCATGCAGATCATTGGATCCAGCGTAGGATGATCGATGGCAAAGGATCAACGAACGGTTTTGGGTTGATCGGGTTAAGTGTTGACCGTCAGATCGTGAGCACATCAACAGTGGAGGATTGCTAAGGAATACCACTTAATATCATATCATAAGTTATAAAGGGATATCACCCCCGAACCACCGAGTGCGATATGTATGCAAACCCGCTGCAACATTATAATACGACCTATTGAAATATCGCATCTGTTGAATCGCAATGTTCAAAAGAATTGACACCATTGAACTGTTGATTGCGATATGTATACAAACCCGACTGGACCATTGCAATATGATTTAATATATTATCGCATCCATCGCATATCGCAAGCCTCTTGTGATTCAAGCCTTTCCACATTGAAAGCGCCGATTGCGATATATATACATATATATATATATGGACCCGACGGAGTTATTAAAAACAGTTTATAATAATATCGTGTCCAGGTATCGGGGAATTGGCTATGTTATGTGCAAATTTGTCGTTTGCGATAAAGTTGTGGAGTTAATATAATATCACATCCAGAAGGGGAATTAGCCATCGGCTATGTTTTGCGCACGACTTATAAAAGACCTTCAAAACTTGCGATTGTAATAAAAGGATGACGTGGCATGTGGGACGTCTATATGGCTATAGTCTCTCTTATATGGTTTCCATGAACAATTAATGTATATTGTATGAATATTAAAAAGGGCCTCTCTGATATTTTTTTTAATATGCAACACTATTGTAATTCAGCCTCTCTTCCATATTAACGATTCCTGTGTGTATTGATGGATTTGAAGAGATAAAGGAAGCCGAAGAGTGAGCGCAGAGGAAGTTGAAAGATCAAGCGAGCACTGAGGAAGCTGAAGAGCCAGCGGAGAAAGGAAGCCAAAGTTCAGGGGTATCAGGAATATAAAACAGATAACAAGGAAAGTTTAGGGTGTTGGCGAACTGTAAGAAACAAAGGAAGCTGAAGTTCTGGCAGAAGTGGAAGGAACAGGAGGACAGAGGTAAGTCATAGGTCCAGCAGGGTTGGGAGAAGAGAATTACAACCAAACAGATCCATATAGTTACCACAGAGGGTTGGATCCCT
Source organism: Pinus tabuliformis (assembly GCA_031772625.1). Taxonomy (NCBI): domain Eukaryota; kingdom Viridiplantae; phylum Streptophyta; class Pinopsida; order Pinales; family Pinaceae; genus Pinus; species Pinus tabuliformis. Next base: position 1,592,670,684 of record CM062817.1, on the reverse strand, counting down.
TGAGGTTGGTGCCTCAGAACTGAAAGGATTGGTGTCCTGGGAGTTGGTGCTCCTAAATTCAAGGTTGGTGCCTTGACAAGACAGAGTTGGTGCTCTGGAGGTTGGAGCCTCACAAAGAGTCCAAGTTGGTGCTTGGCAACTAATTGAAACTATATATAGATATATATATTGTACTTGATTTATTGCAAATATCACATTAATAAAAGCATCTATTCATGTTATCTATTTATGTGTTCCAAATATAAATGTTTCATTCCTGTTAAAATAATAATTGAAAAAGAAACACTGATTCACCCCCCCTCAGTATTTCCAACAACTGGTATCAGAGCAGGCTTCTTCATATCAGCCTAACAGCTTGAAGAAGGATTCTTAGTCATGATGAGAAATCAAGAAGTGTCAGGAAGACCTATCTGTTTGATGGCACAAATTTTGGTTTCTGGAAAAAGAGAATGTCCTACTACTTAATGTCCCTTGGACCTGAAGTTTGGCGTTCGATCTTAAATGAGTACATAGCTCCTTCCACTCTTCCAACAGATCAAGACGAGAGGAAAGTCTACGTTGCAAATGTAAAAGCCTTAAACTCCATCACTAGTGGAATCACTGATTCTGAATATACAAAAGTCATGAATTGTAACTCTGCCAAAGAAGTATGGGATAAGCTAATTAGCTTATACAACGGGGACTCCAAAGTCAAGAAGGAAAAGCTTCAAACTCATAGAAGGAAATTTGAAAGTCTTAAAATGGATGATGAAGAAGATATTGCATCATACTTTCTCTGAGTAGCTAAAGTGGTCAACTCTCTTAAAGGATTGGACGAAAACATTGAAGAAAGCACCATTGTTCAAAAGATCTTAAGATCTCTCCCAGATAGATTTGACTCCAAAGTAAGTGCCATAGAAGAAGTGAAGGATCTAGATACTCTCAAGATGGATGAACTCCATCAAATCCTCATTGCTTATGAGATGAGAAAAGGTTGCCCAAGTTCCAAAGATGCAGCATTCAAGGCCTCAAAATCAAAAAAAGGGAAAGAAAGTAATGGCAATAGTGATGACTCCGATGTTGAATCCGAATTGGCGCAATTTGTACGAAGACTGAAGAAAGGATCTAAGCTAAAAGGTAAATGCCCTCTTATTTGTTTCAAATGTGGAAAAATAGGTCATTATGCTGCAAAATGTCCTCATAAGCATGATAGTGATGATGAAGAAAATTCTAAAAGGATGGTATACAAAAAAAAGGGTTCAATAAGAAGAGTTTCCTTTCTAAGCAAGATGAGTCTGATGAAGATGAATTTGTAGTCATCAAAAAGAAATCAACTAACCAGTTCCCTCACTGCAAAGGAGGTAATGAAAAATCAGATGAAGAAAATGATCATGTTGGAAGCCAAGAAGTATTATTTATGGCATTCACAAATGATGATGACTCGGGGCTAGATGGAAATGTAGATGAATTATTAATAAGTTCCATTGAAGAAAATGAGAAATTTCGGAATAAAATCATTTCTCTCAAGGTAGAAAACGAGGAAATAAGAAGAAGGGAAGATCTCTTGAAAAATAAGCTAAATGAAAAAGAAGAAGCTTGCGAAGAACGTGAAGCCGAAAGAGTATCTCTGAGGAAGGAATTGGAGCAAGTTAAAAAGGGTTGGAAAAGCTCTCAAATAGTTGACACTGTCCTAAATAATCAAAAACCTTAACATGACAAATCTGGAATAGGTTTTAAAGGAGAATCATCAAGTGCTAAGAATAATGCGAAAATCTATGCCGACATACTTTCCAGCAACCCAAAAGAAGAAAGATTATTTCATCAAAGGCTCATCCCAGATCCAAAGAATGAAGAGAGAGTAACTCCAAGGAAGAATGTTGATTCGAATCTTACAACAGATGCAAAACAGTACTTCATCAAAGGCCCATCTCAAATCCAAAGAATAAAGCGGGAGTAACTCCAAGGAAGAATGTTGATTCAAATCATGGCTATTACAACAGGTACAAAACTATCTTTTTTGGGCATTGTTTTCATTGTAAAAATTTTGGTCATCAAGCTAGACATTGCATGGCTTGTAAGAATGACACATCAAAACTGAAGGATCAAATAAACAAACCATATGGCCCCAAAGGGCAAGGACAAATCAAAACCTACAATTCTTTTGATCCCTTGGCCAAATTTGATCTGATTTGCTCATTATGTAACAATAATGGACACAATGAACAAAATTGCCCACTCAAAAGAGGAAAAGCAAGAAGTGAGAATCCCAACACGGATAAATGTGGCCTAGCTCTATGTGCTCAAAATGATGAAAATCATTGGTTTTTGGATAGTGGGTGCTCCAGACACATGACAAGGGACAAAAGGAAGTTTATTTCATTAAACAAAAAGGAAGGAAATGTATCCTTTGGAAGTGGATCTGCCACAATTTCTGGAAAAGGAACTGTTACTCTTATTAATGGAAAAGGAAAAGCTCAAAATACTTTGCTAGTAAACGAGCTCAAACACAACCTCCTGAGTGTTAGCCAAATCTGTGATCAAGGACATAATGTTGTCTTTAGCACCAAAGACTGTGAAATAAGGAACTCTTCCTCAGGGGAACTTGTGGCGAAAGGGGTTAGAACACCAAACAACATCTACATTCTGAATAAGATCCAAGAAGACAAATGCTACTTAAGTCAAACAGATGAAAGTTGGTTGTGGCACAAGCGACTAGGACATATAAGCTTCGATAACTTGAGAAATATAAGCAAGATTAAAGCAGTACGAGACATTCCAAAGTCATTCAAACCAAATCAAGGAATATGTGGTCCATGTCAACGTGGAAAGAAAACCAGAACCAACCACAAGACCAAGGAGTTTTCTACATCAAAGCCTTTGGAGATCATCCATGTTGATTTATGTGGACCAACTAGAACTCCGGCACTCCAAGGAAAAAAGTACTTTGCTTTATTTGTTGATGACTATACTAGAATGATGTGGATATATTTTATAAAATATAAGTCCGAAGAATTTGAGTGTTTTAAGAATCTTAAAGCTCTTGTAGAAAATGAAAAGAATTCAAAGAGTAAGTGCCTCGGAACACATAGAGGGGGAGAATTCACATCAAAAGAATTTAATGTATTCTGTAAAATACATGGAATTAAAAGAGAACTCTCTGCTGCCAGAACACCCAAGCAAAATGGGGTAGTTGAAAGAAGAAACCAAACAGTTCAAGAAATGCTAGAACAATGTTAATAGCAACTGACTTACACCCAAAATTCTGGAGAGAAGCAATCGGGACTGCTGTCTATACCCTAAATCGAACCCAATTAAGACCAAATAATGAAAAGACTCCTTATGAATTACGGAAAGGAAGACTTGCTTCAGTAAAATATTTTAAGATTTTTGGAAGCAAGTGCTTCATAAAAATCAATGATGGCTCACCAGGAAAGTTTGATTCTCGGGTTGATGAAGGGATCTTCCTTGGATATTCTACACGGAGAAAAGCCTACAAGTGCTACAATAATCAACTACACAAAATAGTGGAAAGCATTGACGTGAATATTGATGAAGACCATGAAGATTGATGAAGACCTTCCAGAGAAAGAAATTGAAGAACATGAAGTTGATCCTCTCATTGAAGAAGAAGAACCTAAAGAAGAAAAAAGAAATCAAGAAATACCCAAGGAAAAAGAACCATATCAAACTCCTTCAAAGATGAAAATTCTCCAAAAATATCGCCCGGAAGAGCAGATTATTGGCAATATAGATTAAGGGATGCAAACCCGAAGAAGGATGACAAATACACCAAAGAAAAATGATATTTCTCTTCTATCCATGATAGAACCAAAAACATTTACTCAAGCAAGTAAGGATCCTCATTGGGTAAAATCGATGGAAGAAGAGATGTCTCAAATTGAGAAGAATGAGACATGGGAGCTGTTACCTCATCCAAAGGACAAAAACATAATAGGAACCAAGTGGGTGTTTAAGAACAAAATGAATGAAGATGGACAAATCATCAGAAACAAGGCAAGGCTTGTTTGTAAAGGCTATTCACAAATTGAAGGAATTGACTTTGAAGAAACATTTGCACCAGTAGCTCATGTGGAAGCTATCAGGATGTTCTTGGCATTTTCTTTCTCAAAAGGATTCAAAATCTATCAAATGGACATAAAAACAGCATTTCTAAATGGGGAACTCAAGGAAGAAGTCTACATGGAGCAACCAGAAGGGTTTAATCTAACAGAAGGAAAAGAATTTGTTTGTAAGTTGAAAAAGGCATTATATGGGTTGAAACAAGCTCCTAGAGCTTGGTACGCAAGATTGGATCACTATCTACAACAACAAGGCTTCAAGAAGGGGGTGGCAGGAAGTAATCTCTACATAAAGACAGATGACGATAAGTTACTAGTCACACTTGTTTATGTTGATGATCTGATTTTTGCTAGTAATAATGATGAGATGAGCCATGAGTTTTCTCAAAATATGTCAAAATAATTTGAGATGTCAATGATAGGAGAGTTATCTCACTTCCTTGGACTACAAGTGTATCAAACCACGGCATGCATGTTTATATCTCAAGCAAAATATCTTAAAGACATGCTTAAAAGATATGGAATGGAAGACTATGCACCCATGAGCACACCTATGACCACAAGTTGCAAATTGAGCAAAAATGATGACTCCCCTCCAGTAGATGCAACTCATTACAGGTCAATAATTGGAGTCCTTTTGTACTTAATTGCTACGAGACCTGACATTATGCAAGCAGTAGGAATGGTGGGAAGATTTCAATCAGCTCCTAAACAATCCCATTTGTTGGCTGTGAAAAGAATTCTCAGATACCTAAAAGGAACGCCCGATTTCGGTCTCTGGTACCCTAAGAGCTCAACTCTTACTTTGACTGCATACACCGATGCTGATTAGGCCGGAAGTGTCGATGATTAAAAAAGTACTAGTGGAAATGCATTCTTCCTGGGAGACTATTTAGTATCTTGGCTCAGCAAAAAACAGACATCCATATCACTATCTACAGTTGAAGTCGAGTGTATAGTTGTCGCAGATTGTTGTACTCAAATACTATGGATGAAGGAAGCTCTAAAAGATGTCAACATAGGTACAAATCAACCAACTACCATCTATTGTGATAACACAAGTGCGATCAGCCTCAACAAAAATCCAGTGATGCATTCAAAGACCAAACGTATACCAATCAAGTATCATTTCCTTCGTGAACAAGTATCTGAACAAAACATCATCTTGGAATATATCAATACTAAGGAGTAGATAGTTGATATTTTCACAAAACCTCTTCCCTGAGAAGCATTTGAACATCTTCGTCAAAAGATGGGAGTTATCTCTTTAGCATCATTAAGTTGATTCATAAAGATGTTGCAGGACAGAGGGAGTAGTTCGATAGGGGGAGTCTCTGAGCACTCCTTTGCCATTGATGTCAAAGGGGGAGAGAAGAAGAATATTGCCATCAATAACAAAGGAGGATATTTTTGAGCTAGATTGTTATTGATGTCAATATGGCAATATTCTGGATGAGTAAACAATGATGTGAGGCCAAGGAGAAGTAGAGCAGATCCGTGAAGAAATCGGAGCAAGAAGCTATGAGGAGAAACCAGAGGAAATCCAAGACAGTCAAGCCATTAGAGAGAATATCGGAAGTCATAGGAGCTATGAGAGCAGAGCTATCAAAGTATCAAAAGCCACAGGAAAGCCAAGTAAGTGTAAGAGTGGGAGATTGAGGAGGAGCCATATCGGGAGTATCACGTGTAATATATGCCAAAGAGTGGAAGAAGAGCCAAAAGAGCAGAGGAGTATATAATATCCACAGAAATGAAGATGACGGATGAAGAGTGAATGCACGTGGTTATATTCCAAAAGGCAGGTTTGTAATAGTGACAGTGGTTTCGGGCGGTGGTATTTAGAGGAGAGCACCTGATTCCATTAACCGAGCGACACGTAGCACACGGGTGGAGAGAGAAGACCACTTTTTTGGGTGGTTATTTCCCTTAAAAATTGCTCACCCAAAATTCATGCAGGTTGTTGGATCCAGCGCGGGTTGATTGACGGTGAAGGATCAACGGACGGTTTTGGGTTGATCGGGTTAAGTGTTGACCGTCAGATCGTGAGCAAATCAACGGTTGAGGATCACTAAGGAATACCACTTAATATCATATCATAAGTTATAAAGGGTTGTCAACCCCGAACCACCGAGTGAGATATGTATGCGGACCCGCTACAACATTATAATATGACCTATTGAAATATCGCATTTGTTGAATCGTGAAGTTCAAAAGAATTGACACTGCCAGACTGCCGATTGCGATATGTATACAGACCTGACTGGACCATTGCAATATGATTTAATATATTATCGCATCCGTCGCATATCGCAAACCTCTTGTGAAGCCTTTGCCACATTGAAAGCGTTGATTGTGATATATATATGGACCCAACGGAGTTATTAAAAACAGTTTATAATAATATCGCGTCCAGGTATCAGGGAATTGGCTATGTTATGTGCAAATCTGTCGTTTGTGATAAAGTTGTGGAGTTAATATAATATCGCATCCAGAAGGGGAATCAGCCATCGGCTATGTTTTAGGAACGACTTATAAAAGACGTCCATAACTTGCAATTGCAATAAAAGGATGACATGGCATGTGGGACCTCTATATGGCTATAGTCTCTCTTATATGGCTTCTGTGAACAATTAATATATATTGTATGAATATTAGAAAGTGCCTCTCTGATATTTTTTTAATATGCAACACTATTGTAATTTGGTCTCTCTTCCACATTAACGTGTCCTGTGTGTGATGGATTTGAAGAGACAGAGGAAGCGAAGAGTGAGCGCAGAGGAAGCTGAAAGATCAAGCGAGCATTGAAGAAGCCGAAAATCCAGCGGAGAAAGGAAGCCAAAGGTCAAGGGTATCAGGAATATAAAATAGAGAACGAGGAAAGTTTAGGGTGTTGGCGAACTGTAAGAAACAAAGGAAGCCGAAGTTCTGGCAGAATTGGAAGGAACAGAAGGAAAGAAGTAAGTCATAGGTCCAACAGGGTTGGGAGCAGAGAATTACAACCAAACAAATCCAGACAGTTACAGCAAAGGGTTTGAGCCCATGAGATTGGTGCCTCAGAACTGAAAGGATTGGTGTCCTGGGAGTTGGTGCTCCTAAATTCAAGGTTGGTTCCTTGACAAGACAGAGTTAGTGCTCTGGAGGTTGGAGCCTCACAAAGAGTCCAAGTTGGTGCTTGGAAACTGATTGAAACTATATATAGATATATAGATATATATATATATATATATATATATATATATATTGTACTTGATTTATTGCAAAGATCACATTAATAAAAGCATCTATTCCTATTATCTATTTCTGTGTTCCAAATATAAATGTTTCATTCTTGTTAAAAATAATAATTGAAAAGAAATATTGATTCAACCCCCCTCTCAGTATTTCCAACAATCATATGTGTGTCATGTGACACATTTATCAATGGATCTGGTTGTTTTGTGTCTAAGAGTTGAGAAGGATTTGAGACTTGGATGTTTTCTGTGGTAAGTTGCAAGATGATGGATGGAGACCAACCGGACTGTCCATTGTGCTCCATTTGGTCTATCGACTTGGCACCAAGTGGCACTTCTAATGATCACCACCTGGACAGTCGATGATGCCGAGTAGTGTGTCATATATACCATGTGGCCCTTTGGATGACCACCATTTGGTTCGTCGAGTGGGTGGATTGGGCCCTTGATAATGCCCATTAGCCATTCCCAGTTGGTCATCAGATCAAAACACCGGAAGATGGATGACACCTAAAGAGGAGTGGGAAAACAAAATAGTGTAGTTATTGTACTAAAGAAATGGTAGAGACAAAATTACATTACATCATGTAATGTTTAGCTTAGAAGGATGATGCAAAAGGAAAAGAAGATGTAGTATACTTGAGGGGGATAATATGGGGTACAGAGGGAGGTACCCAAGGGAATAATGTAATAATGGGATGGGCCATAGTAATAAATAAGGTGGCTAACCCGTATCATGTATGGGACCACAAGTAGTTAGCAATAATGTAATAAGCCCATGGTATTAGATAGATGGTATTGAGGGAACCATGGTAACGACCCATGGTATTGTATGTATGAGGCCTATATAGAAGCTAAAGATTCCCCATTGAGAGATGTCAAGGACTATTGTATGAACAGGCATATAGCTTGTGGAGTGTTCTCCTTCCTTAAGGAGGAGTGTTGCCCTACCTTAAGGGTTTGATTAATAAAGTGAAGCATTTCTATCTATATTCAGATCTTGGTATTTCTTGGGTATATTTGTTATTTATCATATATATTTGGATCAGATCTATAACAAGTGGTATCAAAGCACATAACAAGTGGTATCAGAGCCATATGGAGTACAGAGGGAGGTACCCAAGAGAATAATGTAATAATGGGATGAGCCATAGTAATAAATAAGGTGGTTAACCCGTATCATGTAAGGGACCACAAGTAGTTAACAATAATGTAATGAGTCCATGGTATTAGATAGATGGTATTGAGGGAACCATGGTAATGACCCATTGTATTGTATGTATGAGGCCTATATAGAGGCTAGAAATTCCCCATTGAGAGATGTCAAGGAATATTGTATGAACAGGCATATGGCTTGTGGAGTGTTCTCCTTCCTTAAGGAGTAAATGTATGGTGTTTCCCTACCTTAAGGGTTTGATTAATAAAGAAACATTTCTATCTATTTCTATCTTATTATTTCTGGGTATATTTGTGTTCTCATATATTTTAGATCAGTTATATAAAAAGTGGTTTCAGAGCACTTTCTTGGGGAAAGTGGAAATTTATTTTTATTTTTTTGCAAGAAATTTTTGGGTGGCAAATTTACAGATCATATCTATACGTTTTGGTGCAAAATCTGTAGAATCTAATTGCAGATCTAAGTTGTTGGCAAAAAAATACCCAATTTGAAGAAAAAAAATCAGTCGAATCGGAGTCCGGATGAGGGAAATATTGTTGATTTAAAAAATTAGTTGTGTTGCGGACATTTTTCAGAGCGGCGAGTTTGCGGATCAGATCTGTACATTCTCGTGCAAAATATGCAGAATCTAATTGCAGATTCTTTGAAAAAAATACCCAATTTGAAAAGAAAGAAAAAAATCAGCCGAATCGGAGTCTGGATGAGGGAGATATCGCTGATTTAAAATTAACTATTTTTTCAGAAATTTTTGTGACATCGGGATAGTTGCAGCGCGAATCTGAAATTCCAATGCCTAGATCAGGATTTCTATCACATGAGAAGATGCAGAATGGTTGTTCCATTTCCTAAAACAAGTCATAATAAGGATTCTAAGCAATATTGACTAAATTGTGACAATTTCAAATTTTCGCCAAGTAAGTGAATTTTTTTTCCCAAACCCTCTTCATGGCAATTCTATATTTTACAGGAAAAGATAATGGTCCTACTATTGAAGAATACATAAAAGCAAAAAAGTCATCATGGGCACAACATTGGAGATTTTGGACAGTGGCTAATTTTTCAGATGAGGCAGCCACATGGTGGGAATTACTTAACAAAAAAAAGTGTTCCAACCTGCCCGATGAAGAATTTAAAAAATTCATTTTAGACAGATGATCTCATGCTAGAAAACAAGATAATGAGAAACATGTGAGGTTATTTTTTATTGGTATCTGCTTATTATAGGTTCATAGATATATTCATAAGGAGAAGATCATTGTGTCTATAAATCCTAGTTGCAAGCAAAATCTTATAAATGTCAATTTGGAAAAAAAATTGCAAGTTCCACCAAAACAAATGAAGCACACACAGGTTAATAGTGAGGAGGTGCAAGTTTATAGATATTTGAAGATTTCTATGGACAAGTATGTATTGCATTTTGAATTTTATGCTTCAGATATGGCTAATATGGATGTTGTTTTAGGATACCCTTGGATGGAATCGGTGGGTACTATCAATATTAATGTGCAGAAGAAATTCATGAAGCTCTGGTATAAAAAGAAGAAAATTACATTATAGGATATTCCATCAATAAACAGATAGAGTCCAAGGAGGTTGAAGCAGAAGATGTTCCAAGAACTGACACATCAGATGATGAGCTCTTAATGTTCGACAATCAAACACAAACATCAAACCAGGTACCAGAAAAACAGGTAGTGTGTAAGGAGGTTGAAGCAGAAAATGTTACAGGAACTGCTACATCAGATGAGGACTCAGTGGTTGAAGTAATATTGGAAGATAAGAAACAACAGCAAGCACCACAACATGTACCAGCTACCAATCAAGCGCCATTAGGTGGTGAATTAAAGAAAGATACACCGTTGATTAAAACTTCAGCATATCACCACCCACATCACCCCGCAAGAAAACAACCAACAAGATGACAACGAATTAGCCACAAAGACAACAACCCCTGCATGACAGATAGAGAGGAGCGACGATCCACCTACTACACCTCAACACAGAAGAGCCACCAGGGTCAACTTCCATCTCAAGTAAGCGAGGAACCAGCTAGATCGAGGGTTCACCTTTCTCTTGGATGGCTAGATGCACGTGCATGGTACCAATGGACTACTCTTTTGAGTAGATCTTATTATTTGTGTTCTTCGTATGTTTCGGGGACGAAACATGTTAAGGGCGGTGGAATGTAGTATACCTACGGGGGATAATATGGGCTACAGAGGGAGGTACCCAAGGGAATAATTTAATAATGGGATGGACCATAGTAATAAATAAGGTGGTTAACCCGTATCATGTAAGGGACCACAAGTAGTTAGCAATGATGTAATAAGCCCATGGGATTAGATAGATGGTATTGAGGGAACCACGGTAATGACCCATGGTATTGTATGTATGAGGCCTATTTAGAGGCTAGAGATTTCCCATTGAGAGATGTCAAGGAATATTGTATGAACAAGCATATGACTTGTGGAGTGTTCTCCTTCTTTAAGGAGTGAATGTATGGTATTGCCCTACCTTAAGGGTTTGACTAATAAAGAAGCATTTATATCTATTTCTATCTTATTATTTCTGAGTATATTTGTGTTCTCATATATTTTCAGATCAGTTATATAACAGAAGATTTAGGCATGACTTTATGGGTTGTGTAGGGATTTCTTTACTCGTTCCATACGTTGTTTGGCCTCGTGGACGTGATTAAAATATTCTATTCTATGCTATTCCCAGCAAATGGCCATGACTGATCTTCTCGGAATCTGTGTAGGTTATGTGTTAAACTGGTTTCGATGAGTATCTCACCTTCGTAACCCCAACATTAGTCTGTCATTTCTGAACCAGGGGGTTTATTCTCTAAAATAGGCGGGAGAATAAAGTCGTTGCCTCACCTATTGCAACCCAATTCCGGTCAAAGCTTATCCAAATCCCCCGACGTCTAAGCAAGCAACACCGACATGGTTTTTCTCATATGATTTTTGTCTCTGCTAAATTGAGAACATAAGGTCTTTATGTTTTCGTTCCTTAGAGCAGCCAATGCAATAGGAATTGATTGATTTAACATGATGAGTGGAAAGAGTTACAGAAGGTGGTTTCTCCACAGTTTAAACCAATAGTCTGGTGATCTAATATGCAGTGCGCTAAATAAGCGGAAGTAGGAAACACAAAATGGCGCAATGAGCTTCAGGGAAAGTAGAAACCACAAAGATTGTATGCAACCTTGTATGTATATGTATATATATATATATATATCATTTTCATGTTTTTACTATAAATTTTGGACTAAGATGTATAATTATGGTGAATATCTTGAAGTCTCTCCATCCGGTTCCAAAGTTTGAAATCAATTTAGAATATCAAGAAACCACTCATAGAATTGCATATGCTCTTTAATATATTGATTGTGAATTTGTAGATCCTTGAGCAATAATAAAATCTAAGGAATAGAGAAGACTAGTGAAGAAGACAACACGAAGGCATAGACCATATTATAGTTTTAGAAAAAATTCCTTCCTTATGTAAATAAGGATTGTGAACTCCAGAACAAAAAAACAAAAAAAAAAAATTAAAAAATTGAGACACCAAGACCTGACCTGTATATTGTTTTAAAGTTGTATAATCCAATTTATAAGCCTTATTTATCGTATGAATCACAAGGAATAAAGATGGCAAGTATGAATTGTGCAATGAAAAAGTGTCAATCTTATTGAGACATTGCTTAATTTAACAAAAACTTTTATCATTTGCGAGGGAATTTAATGTATAAAAAAATCATGGTTTAATTAATTAACCTTTTATACATATGTTGGAGATAAAGATGACCGAATATGAAATGCTCAATGGAAAAGCATAGAGTATAGAATTCCATGAGACGAAGTAATCTAACAAAATACTTAAATGTCATTTCCTAATACTTATTATTATTTGCTAGGGAGTGTAAGATAAATAAATTGAATTTTGGTTTATATATATATATATATATATATATATATTTTCAGAAGAAAAAAACACTGGAAATTTTATTAATATAAAAACCCAATGCATAGTCGCCCACCGCTACTAAATTAGTACCCTCAATAGGGACTGATCCAAGGATTTCCTAAAATTATCTCCTCCAACCACTGAATACTTTTTCCATTTCCAAGGATCCATGAAAGACAAATTGGATTAAAATGCATCAGTGCTTTGCACATTCACCATATAGGATATCTCGATTAATTAAGGACCATATTGACATCAATAATTTGAAGCCTCCCTTGAGAGAAGTATTTCTTTTGCAAGGTCATCTTCAACCATTCACTTTGTTCAGTGAACATCTTCTAGATTATTTTGCCACCTAGCATTTGATTAACTACCATAGGATCCCTAATCATTGGACCATCTCTATCAGCTAACACTCTTATAGTAGCCCACTTGACAAGATGGGATTTTTTATCGTTTGTCTCACCCCCTTGTCTCAAGACTTTCATGATTTCTCTACCTACAATTTGCATTATTCCCACTAGGGCTAAGAGGATTGATTATTGAGAATGCCAAAAAAATAGGGCTAAGAGGATTGATTATTGAGAATGCCAAAAAAATGAATTTTCTCTACCCATCCAATTGGGTTGAGACATTGTGGACCCCATTGGGCCATCTTGGATTTTATCTTCTACACTATTGGGACCCAATCTTAAAATATTCTATGCCTTGGTGAGCCTAGGTACATAAAAGAGGAGCAAAGACTTACCAAGGAAAATTCTAATATCCTAGCTATTTAATGAAGGCTTTGAAGGCTTGTGTTCCCATCATATATATTACTCTCACTATGGTTATTTTCCCTCTTGAGGCATTGAGGAATGTGTCCAAAATTATGTTAAACGTTTAAGTGATAATCATTATGCCCCTCCCAAAAAGAGTGTGTCATCCACAAACTCGAAGTGGTTAATTGCCTTCACCCCTCACTAATTTAATGCTCCTCAAAGTCCTAGACACTCTTTCCACCTCCAATTTTCTCTACATTTTTTCAACAATAAGGATGTAGAGCATCAAGCATAGAGGATGACCTTGCCTAAGACCACCCAATATAAGCTACTACCCCACTGATAAACCACTTTGCAAAACCAAAACGCCTTAGCACCATAGCGAAAAAAGAATGTATCAAACTATCAAATACATTAGGCATATCATGCTTGATGATCGTACCCTTCTCTTTGCTTGTTCAACTGACTTACTTTCTAAACCAATAAAATACTATTTGATATGCCTCTATTTCACAAATCCAACTTTATTTTCTAAGACAAGCTTGGGCAAAAAATTGCTCAATCTAAGAGAAGATTTTAGTTAGGATTTTATGAGAAGTGTTAAAGAATGAGGTAGGCCTCAATCTAAAGAGGGATGAAGGATTGCCATTTGGGGGGATCAATGGTAAATAGGAGAATTTTATTCCTCCCTCAATTTTGGCTTCCAACAAAATCCACATTTAATATCCTACAGATTTAATTTAATGATTTGCCAGCAAATCCTGTAAATGGACATGCTAAAGTTGCATGACTTAACTCCTTTATCTAATCTCAACTCCCAAATGGCATGAATTACATCCTCCTATTCTATCACTTAGTCATAACCTAGTTGTTGACAATGTGATCAACATCAAAGTCCCTACAAAAACTCTCGACTATTACTATCCATGGTGAACTCTTCCTCTATATAAGGATTTGAAGTGTTGGTATGCTACCTTTTGAAGGTTTTTATACTCGAAAAAATCCCAAAATCCAATGTGATTTCCTAGATGGGATTTCTCAACTACCTAGCATGCTTATGAAAGAAACTAATATTTCAATCTACCAATTTTATCAAATGCATCCAAAATTTCAATCTCCCAATTTCAATCTTCTTTGTGAAAAGTTTTTTTGAACCCCACCCTTCTAGATCATTTTCTTCAAAGTGAAGTGTCAAGGTAGCTTCATGGCATTCCATTGCTAATTGAAGTTTTCCGAGATGAAGTCATTATTCCTCCATTTCCTTCGAAAGGGAGATGCAATTTAGCTTGTTCCATGCTTTATGTTTATATGGTTCTTTTTTATTTTGGATTTCCACACAAAGAATTGAGACCCTCGCATAGAAATGTTGGACACTTCCTCTAGTATGACCATCAAACTTGATTCTCGACTCTGAAAAGGGTTAAATATAAACAAGATTAACCCATAATCTCCTAATACTAAATTGCATATGATTGTACTTTGTATATCATTGATTTATCCCATAGTATGACCCATTGAGGACAAACTTGCTCTCACTACAAAACCTAAACTACCCTTCCAAAATTCACCCACCATTTCCAACATATTGTTTCCTTCTATCTTTGTTTCCTAGAGGTGGAAAATGTATGGTTTATTTGTTTTATTGTTTCAATTCTCATTTGGTTGCCCATTCCCCTACAATTTTAAGACACAACCTTCATCATTTACTTGATTAGGATTGAGTACCATTGCCAAAGGCATTTTCTAGAGTCAATTGAGAGCCTAACTTTTTTTCCATGTTCACCATTGCTTCTTCCATTCTTCCATTTATCCCTCGCCTTCCTCTTCTTGTTGCAAAGCCTTCTTTCTAGTCACCATGTTGTCATAAGAGGGTAAAAAGTTTGAAGGGACAAGAGAGGATGAGGAAGGAATAATCAACAATTGAATAGGTTAAGAGATAGGTTCCTCAACAATCATGGGCATAGCAAAGGAGAGAGGGGAGAGGAAGGGTTGGAATAGATGGGGTAGGAAGATGGCAAGACTGGAGGGGGCAAGGTGAGGGTATAATCAAAGACTGCACTATTAAGTTCAAGAATGATAAAATAAAAAATAAAATGGAGTCAACTAGGTTTCCCCTTTCTATGTTGCCCAAAGAGGGGTTAGTTGCTTGTGTTCTCCTAACCTAATCCTATTGAGGTTGATTCTCAATTATTGGGGAGTTTGGGTTCTGTAGTGCTTTGTGAAGTGTCCATATCCTCGACACATTTGTCAGGCCAGGCAGTAACTCCACAAAACAAATAACTGATTCGTCTATTATTCCATAGGTAGGTCATTGTTATATACAATAAGGAGTGATTGTTCAGTTCATCTCCCGATGATTGTTCACATTCCTAATTTATTTATTTACATAAAATTCCCCCAATCATGAAGATTAAGTGTCAACAACATTGATGGAAAATCTACCTCTATATCAACTTCCTGTTGAAATATGTAACTAGGTTCGGTCTTCATAATGACATATGTAATCATGATTTTATGTATTCGATGAAAAGAGAAAAATAAATTTCATATTATTATTCTTGAGGCATGGGTTTCATGCTCAAGGAAATTTATTTTTAGATCAAGCACCCATTGAGTGTTTCCAGGGTTTGTCAAGTCAATTTAGTCATTGCCATATATTGTAGACCCATTTGGGCATGTTACATATTGTAAAGAAAAATTATTTGAGTCAAAGTAGAGTCAAAAGACTCTCCAAGACCTTGTCATGAGCTAGCAATCAAGTCAGCATTCAAAAGAGCAAGTCGACCTATCTAGAAGGACATGTTGGCCTATTAAAGGACTCTAGGTAGACTATATAAAGGAGGATTCTGCTTCATGCAAGGAGGCATTCGTTCAAGCATCAAGAAGTTTTTTCAAGCAAAGAAAAGAAGCCTAATACCTAGCAAAGAAAAGGAGCGCTAAATGAAGGAAGAGCGAAGCACTTTTGGGTCTGTTTTCTAGGCTATATTCCCACATGCATGTGAATTAGGGCATCCTCTGCAACAACGAAGTAACGAATTGCAGTCATCATCAAGGGTCATGTTTTGTGCCCAGAAAGGTCTCCTTTACAAGCTGAAGTAGCAAAGAAGAGAAGACAAGTCAGGCAAAGGAGAAAGGAGACAAATTTGTCCACCTTCTATCCACATGTGAACTAGAGTTATTGCAAACAAGGCTGAAATTGCAGTCTTGCTATAGTTAGCTGAAATTTGAGGTTGTGAAGCAAGTTTGACCAGTGTTAAATTGCAGGAAGGGAAGCACATCAAGGAGTGGCTTTGACTTGGTCTTGGAGGGGCCTTGGTTAAGGGTCATAGGTCTTGGATTTCGTCAATTGAAGTTTCATGAGAAGAGAAGAATTATTGTGGGTTTTCCTCTCATAATGAGAGGTTTTGGCCCTGGATGATAGCCTACATCTTGTGTTCTCATATCTCATTGTCCTTTATGATTTGGTAGTTGTTTGATTATAAGAACCCTAAATATAATCAAGAGAAAGAAGTTGATTAAGTTAAGGAAAAATACATCACAAGCAGTTATCAAAAGTAAGAGAAATCACCTTATATAGTTGCACTAGATTTCTCAACACGATATCACAACTAAGGTGATAAGACAAGGAAAGGCAACTTGAAGGACAATCAAAAGAAACATCAAGAAAGGTCAAGACATCAAAGAGGACATTGAATCATCAAGAAGGGATACATAAGGGAGAAACAATCTAAGGAGCATCAAGAAGGACTATTCATCTATCATCACATCTCGAAGAGAAGACCTCAAAACCCTAGCTCATCTAAAGAAGGGTTCTACACCTGAAGCATTCTTGAGAAGCTCACATCATCATCACAAAGAAAGGATCAAGACACATTGAAGCATCTTGAAGCCTATATATCCAAGGAAGTAGGAAGAAGCACAACCATCATCATCAAGGAATCAAGGTGATCTCGCTCTCCTTGATTCAAGGATCAATTTTGAAGAAAGACATATTCTATCATCAACATCATCAAGAAAGGCATCAAGTTGAAGATTTCATCATCTAGGAGTATCTTCACTTGACAAGTATGTATCTTTATATCTATGTCTGAATCTATCAAAATGACTTCATTTTGCAAGGAAAGCAACAAATTAGTTGGGTCATCAAACTTTCTTGCATGGAAAAAGAGGACAGATTTGATCCTCATAGAAAATGAAGTCGTTGGACATGTTAAGGGTTCAATCACTAAACCTCCAAAGGAAGAAGCTAAAACTCTAGCTAAGTATATGAAAAGAGAAATAAGGGTTCAAAGGATCCTTATAGAATCCATCAAGGATCCCTTCATACCTTACGTATCAAAGTTGGAGACATCAAAAGAAATCTACGAGAAGTTTAGTAGAATTATTCTCTATAAACACTATTGGAGAAGTTATAACTTTGAGCACCGAGCTATATAAGATAAAGGTATCAAAGGAAGAAGGGATATCCTCATATCTTATGAGGGTGTCAGAACCGATAAAGAAATGACCACCGTGGTGCTCAATGCACTACCTGATGAATGGGGCAACTTCGTATCAAGCATCTATGGAAAGAAGAAAGCCACCCCATTTAATGAAATTTGGTCATTATGTAAGATTGAAGAAACTAGGTTGAAGGCAAAAAGTGATGTGGGAACAAATGAACAAGTTCAAGCATTTGTTGCCATGGCTAAGAGGAAAAGGAAAGTTTGGGAAAAAAGAAAAAAATTGACATGTCAAAAATCCAATACTATGGTTGTCAACAATATGGGCACTACAAGAGAAATTGTCCTAAACTCAAGAAGGACAAGAAGAAAATGAATGAAGCTCATATCACCGAAGAAGTGGCAGACCCTAAATAGAAGAAATCAGAGTAGGAAGTGAAAAATCTCTACTATGACTGAGATAATCTCCTTTACCTATTTCTTCTTAGTTTTTGTGAAAGATACTTATCATGGTAGAAAGCATTGTAAGTATGATAGGATGGCATCATATTAGAAGCATATGATTGAAACAAGAACTCGTAACATCGTTATAGAAGCTTGAAAGATAGCTCAAGTAGAAGTTTACATGGATGTAGCAGTCATCACAGAAAGGAAGTAGCCCTTGACAACCTCATTGAAAGCGTAAGTAGTACTTTTGGGTAGAAGAAAATCATCTAGCATGATAGAGGATAGAAAGAGTTCATCATGCATCATCATCATTAAGAAGGAACATTTTCAGGATGAGGATAATCAAGATCATTCATTGGAAACTTCATTAGAAGGTTTGCCTCTACTTGGAAGAGGCAAGTGTCTCGTTGATCCTTCCACCTTATCTAGGATCTATTGTTTAGAAGAATGATGGTATGGTGACAATGGAGTGCAACATGTCAAGATGGTTGAAGTACTTTCAATCAAGGTAAGGAAGTTGTCGAAGGAAGTCTAGATGACCTAAAGAAGAAAAGGAGGTATGTATATATTTGATAGATTAAGTCATGTCATCACATAGTTGTAGACATCATGGGTAAATGCTCTACCTTGTGGGCATGATCAAAGAAATTAATTTCTTCCTTTGGAAAGATGCATGAAGGCATGTTTCACATATTGACAAGATGAAATCAACATAATATGTCCTCATATGGAATGTGTAGTTGACAAAGATGAAAGAACCATGGATGAGGGTTCTTGGGGAGCAATATGTGAAGAAAGAAAGAAGAGATCCTAAAGGATGCAACTATGGTAACAACCTCTAATTACTAGACGAATTAGCCATGACATCTCCATAGAGAAGAAATGAAGACCCTGATAAGGTCCGTAAAGAAAGGAGACCCTTTACATATAAAGTCTTGGAGATGTATTTATAAATGTTCAGGATGTTGATGTTGCAAGCAGATGTCATGATGAAAGGCCATCACAAAAGGTAACTTTGATTTGATTTTCATTTTTTATTTTTAAACAACATCTGGATGGGTTGATACAGGGCTACCAAAAGAAAGTTGTAGATGTCACCTACAACTAGCACTCATGTGGTTCGATGGAAGATCTTGAAAGGAAACATGACTTGAAAGAGGTAGTGGTGTAAAAGCCAGATGTGGACTAGAAGATCACTTTCCAACGAAGAGAAGGATGGCATGATTGATATGGTTCATGAAAGTGATGGATGGTCGATGCCCTACGAAAGATGAAGGCTCCATAATAAAGAAGATGTAGTTCATTACATTGAAAGGAGGAGCTCTACTAGAAGCTAAAGGTACCATGATCTCTACCAAAGAGTTGTTGGAAACAAGTCCCTAATTGAGACGGAGCTTGGACAAGTCCCTCAATAAGAAGGAACATTGGTACATTCCTTTTATAAGAATGGGTATATCTCCCCTAGTTAAGAGGGAGAGATAGACACATCACTCTTGTCTTCATATTGTGAAGAAAGAATGGAGGATTGGGTAAGCATCTAAGCCTGCTTCCAATACTCTTTGAGGATGAGGTAGGGCATCCAAGATAAGAGTAGTCGAAGAGGAAATTCCTTGAGGATATGTTATTCCAAGACAGGAAGAGTACTAAAAGGACTATGTGAAACACCTGGGTGGGGTATGTGCCTTGAGAGACAATGATGATGTTGGCTATTAGTCATTCGTCTCGCCAGCATTGTGCTCTGATCTTGTGGAGAGATAGAGTTGTTAGTCAAGGCCTTTCTATGTGACAATGTTGGTTGATATGATGAAATGCTCTAAGATGGCTTACCAATCCAACTCTTCTTATGAGAATTCTTCAGATTTACAATGTTAGAGTACCTTGTAAGGATTATGAATACCTCCCTAGTTAAGAAGGGAGTGTTGAAATATGTAACTAGGTTCGGTCTTCATAATGACATATGCAATCATGATTTTATATATTTGATGAAAAGAGAAAAATATATTTAATATTATTGTTCTTGAGGCATGGGTTTCATGCTCAGGGGAAATTTATTTTTAAGTCAAGCACCCATTGAGTGCTTCTAGGGCTTCTCAAGTCAATTGAGTCATTGTCGTGTATTAAAGACCCATTTGGGCATTTGACATATTGTAAAGAAAATTTATTTCAGTCAAAGTAGTGTCAAAAGACCCTCCAAGACCTTGCCATGAGCTAGCAATCAAGTCGGCCTTCAAAAGACCAAGTCGACCTATCCAAAAGGACAAGTCGACCTATTAAGGGACCCTAGGAAGCCTATATAAAGGAGGATTTGGCCTCATTCAAGGAGGCATTCTTTCAAGCATCAAGAAGAATGTTCAAGCAAGGAAAAGAAGCCTAATACCTAGCGAAGAAAATGAGAGATAAAGGAAGAGTGAAGCACTTTTGGGTTTGTTTTCTAGGCTATATTCCCCCACACGTGCAAAGTATTAGGGCATCCTCCTACAACAACAAAGTATTGAACTGCAGTCATCATCAAGGGTCAAGTTTTGGGCCAACAAAGGTCTCCTTTGCAAGCCAAAGTAACAAAGAGAAGACAAGTCAAGTGAAGGAGAAAGGAGATAAATTTGTCCATCTTCTAGCCACACGTGTGGACTAGGGTTACTACAAAGAAGGATGAAATTGCAATTTCTGCAGCAAGCTGAAATTCTGAAGAAGGGACAAAATTTGAGGTTGTGAAGCAAGTTTGACAAGTGTTGACTTGAATTGAGGGAAGCACATCAAGGAGTGGCTTTGACTTGGTCTTGGAGGGGTCTTGGTCAAGGGTCATAAGTCTTGGAATTCATCAATTGAAGTTCTATAAGAGAAGAATTCTTGTGGGGTTTACTCTCAAAAGGAGAGGTTTTGGCCCCTAGCTGATAACCTACATCTTGTGTTGTCTTGTCTCATTGTTCTTTATGATTTGGTAGTTGTTTGATGATAAGAACCCTAAATATAATCAAGAGAAGTTAATTAAGTAAAAAAACATCACAAGCAGTTATCACAAATAAGAGAAATCACCTCATATATTTGCCCTAGATTTCATAACACTTCCAACGATTCAGGGACATTCATTTGGTCCTATGAAATAGGATCCACTTCTAAAAATGAGGTCCCTATATATTTTAACTCGAAAAATTGAATTAAACCTTCTCTTCACATAAGTAATAGGAGAGTTTACTTTTGATTAAGGCCATTCAATTGCTTTGGACCCATATCCACGGCCATCTGGAATAGCCATAAACCCATGTATTGACCAACAAGTGCTTGATCTTGTTGTTGATGATTTCTAGAGTAGAATTGTGTGGTTTTTGTGATTCGTCCAACGTTTCGAATGGTAACTCCATCCATCATCAGGGACCAGAGAGCTTAGTGAGAAAATTGTGGAAGTCTCTGATCACTTATATCTAGTGCTTGATCTATCAACACCAACACTTTAATCCTAGTGGATAAAGTGACTTCACATTCAAGGTGGTAGAAGATTTCTTTATAAACCTAGACAATGATGTCTTACTGGGGTTTCTACAATGAGACACAACCAAGGTCTACAAGGCAATGGCCTCAATAAAGAGGATTGAAGGGTTTATGAGGCCATCCCCACCCAATTCCTCAACGAAGGGGTAGTTAAAGGAGCAAAGTCACGAGGGTCTTGCAATGCATAAAGGTAGATATATGTGTCTTCATAAACTCTTAGACCATATTTCCTATCACCTAAAGGTGTGTGAAAAGATTAAACCTTAATCTCATTCATCTTTTATTCTCTGTCATGTGGATATTTTTGAATCATTTTGAAGGTCCCCCATCAATATTAAACATTTTTTTAATTAAAATTGCTCTTAACACCATTAAGGGGCAACAACTCAAATGGTTGAGAAGTAAGTTTCTCACTCTCCCCACCCAATTTCAAATCCCCAAATGAGACAATATGACCCACTATAGATTGGCTTGAGGGTAGGTGTCCCCAAGATAAAGATGACCACTTGGGTTTATTCTTGAGGCATCTTGGTTCTAGGTTGAATCATAAGTTTCTTGTGAGGTATTGTCTTGCACGCGACTAATAATCAACTCCGGGCTTATAATAGTGGTAACTAGTTGGATTTGAACTTGGGCTTCACCCAAGTAATCCCAATCGATTATCAATTCCCTTAAGACCCAAAAGAAATTCTCAAACAATTGAGGGTAGGTCTCCCCAAAAAAGAGATTACCATTTGTGTTTAGTCCTAAGGCATCTTAGTACTAGGTAGAATCATACGTTTCTTGCGAGGTATTGTCTTGCACAATGCAAACAATTAGTTTAGGGTTTATTGTGGAAACTAGTTGGAATTGAACTTGGGCCTCAACCATGAAATCCCAATAGATTACTAATTACCTTACACCCAAAAAGAGTGCTCAAAACACCTCACTAAAGACATTCTTAAAAGGCGAGGCTTTCGTTACCTTCTAGCTTTAGGTAAATATCAACCCACTCGCCTAAGATAGAAGTTAAGTGATTACCTTAACAAAACTCACAAATATGACCTTTAAGGAATAAACCTTCTAAACATAAGGTTGACCCTATGTTTTAGAACATTTCTAGTTCTAGTCAACCCTAACATCAAAAGGTTTGGTCTTTGTTGTCCTTTGCAACCACTAAAGCTAAAGTTAATCTTTCCTTGGGTGCCAAGAAGATGTTTCAAATACTTACAACAACGGCATCCATTTCATACCTAAACGTTTACTTCTAGAATTGGCTAAAACCTCACCGTCAAAAGCACGATATCTTGTACATGTTGCATCAAATTTATATACATTTCTATAACAATCAACAATTTTAAGGTAGAGACTTTAGCAAGCTCGTAGTTCTTAGATGTTTATTTAAATGACGGTGTGGAGTCTGGCCAATAGATTTCATCACATCACATGACTTTCAACGGTTTTAAACTTCAAGGGCCAGTAGGGTAAAGTTTTATCTCCGTCACCCTAACATGTCCATGTTGACATGTCCATGTTCAAGGCGGGATGTGGTAGAACGAGTGCTCTGGATGGAAAGGAAACTGGAAAAGGCCATCAATAGCAAAAGGATATTGGCCATAATTCTCCATATCAATGGGGCTAGTATAGATTAACACCAAGCCCCGAGTAAAAGTTATACTAGGAAATTCTAAATATAGCGTCTCTTCTATGTCCAGGAGTACAAGTTATTCTAATGTGGCAGCATGCAATGCCTGCCATCCTGTAACTTTGCATCTCTTTCTGAAATAATCCTTTGGGAAATCCATCAAATTTTCACAATACGTTTCATAGAAATTGTAGAATAATTTTTTATTGCTAATGTACTGGCATAAAATGAGTTGCCTTAGTTCATCCACAACCGCCATGATAATTTCAGACTTTCTATCTATGCCATATGGTTGGGTGAAATACAACTACCTTTTAACTTGCAAAATCAAAGGAGGCTTACAACGTGCATTTACTATTTCGAATTCTAAACCTCTTAGCCTATGAATTATCTTAGACGCATGTACTAGAATCGAAAAACAAGTCCATGATTCTAGCAAAATTTTAAAGATATCTTTACAAATTACTAACACCATTGCATGGTGCAGAATGTGGTTGATATAATGCTCAATTACATACCTGTGTTTTTTACAAGCTTTATATTTCATCCTGTTTTCAAGATGAACATGAATATCAATTGCCTACTACTTTCAGCCTCAATTGAAGACACAGATTATCCTCAGAAAATTTCCATAACTGCAGCTGCTCTAGGCAGCAACAGTTGTGTTTATCTGACAACATCCACATGCATGCATATAAGAAATAACCAATAAATTAGCCATGATCTAGATAATAAATTTAAAATATATCACCATATCTATATTTATTACATCCATCCAACTGTCTATATCGGCTCTTGTGCTACAAATAGTCTAAAGCGCTATCATTTCTTGCGGCCTAATGATGGAAAATTGCCGGACTCCCTTCTCACCCACATCCTTCTAAACTTATTAACCAATCTAATAAAAACTATATTCAGTCAAAACTGGCTTGAAGCAGCTGTTACTGTGTGATTCCCATAAACTCAACCTAAGATTCCCATTCAAACCCTCTTGAATTCATTAGGCATTAGAGGTCCTTTGAAATGCTGCTATAAGTTACTTCCACAATATGATTGTTCATGAGAATGATCTTTGCCTCATGAATCTGATTGAAACGGAACAGGAAGAAACACCAAAACTCACGGCAGACCATAGATATCCCTGATAACTACACCTGCAGAAAGGCCTAAAGGTATGAGCAAACAGAAGCAAAAACAATATAGAGATGCTAAAATTAATCTGTCAAGTCAAATCCCTACTCACAAGCCATACAGACTACTAAAATTAGAGGTGGGCTACCTTCAGCTCAATCCCCAGTAACTGCTATCCAATGATCATGATGCAAGTGTACTACCTGCAAAGACACTTTGCACAGTAAACTTCACCTTAACAAAGATTTGACTTTCATATTCACGCCAAAGGCATATCTGTATAAGGAATCAGTGGAAAAGACAACCTGGTTTACACACCTACTGTTGGTCATCTATCTCTCAGAACAGAAACCAGAGAGTTTCAATTTCTGTTAGTCTCTTCAGCTCTCTTTACAGGTAGAAGATGAATGTTGTGATTGACTCAAACTATTTGAGCAGTTTGATTAAGCAATCAGAACCTCCAGGCATATATTGATCAGAAAAACAAATATTCATAGCAAAGGGGAATAAAAGCCCAAGCCCTCTGGTGTCAAAAATTGGATTAGCTGATCACTTGTAAGTATTCAACAGTAGCCATACTTGCAACGCCACTGCTATCTGAAGGCCATGCTTCCATTCTGCTGCATTCTTAGCCTTTCAACAAGAGACTTGTAAATAGATTTGAGATCTTTAACATCACAAAGCTGCACAGACAGTTTATGGCTAAAATCAACATCTCAAGAAAGAACAAACTTGAAGAAATTACAACAGCCTTTGTCACAACAGAAAACTTGTTTGTGTCAATGATAACAATCAGAAAATAGTACCATACTGATATTGGGTTTTGGGTAGCACCCAGGTAAATTTGTTCTTACCTTCAGCTCCAAGCAATACTTCTCAGCAAGATCCTTCGGGCACTGAATTGCTGGAAATATGTTCCTTGCAAGATGTAAAAGGAAATCATCCCCACATTTTTCATAGATGACCTTTTGAGCAACAACAATTTCACCAAATAGAGCATACTGCCAAATTGCATTGAGAAACAATCAGTAAATGTATTTTGGCCTAAGAAAGAAATGTCACATTGTCTGAAGGTAAAGGTATGATGCACTTAGTGGCTTAGGACATGAATAGTGTTTTAAGAGAAGAATGGTCTGGCCATTAATGAAAAGAAAAACATCTTCATGAGAAAAGAAAGGCATATTTTCCCAGTTTATTGACACAGACATCCATGCAAAACTAAAGCAAATCCATCTACAAAATTTCACACAATATCTTTAACAATAAAAGAACTAGTCATCAATGAAGATTGCAAATATATAGAGAACTCCTATATCGTAACTACACAACCCAGTATTGGATTCACTCAGAATGCCCTTTAAATCAGAACTGAACTTGTAACTTTTCCTTGGTGATAAAGACTCAACGAGAGAATTTTGAATTTCATCATATTTTGGATTTTTTTCACTTGTTGCTATCCTTAAAGCAGAGAATGGACGTTTCAAGACAAAGGCAAATCTGTCTCATGAAACATTGGAAATGATCAAAAGTTTTTCCAAGGCCATAAGTTCAGAGATTAAATCAATTAGACACCCCTATCTTCAAAACCAACTTTCTGCAACAGAATGAATGATTGAAAACCAGAAATTTATGTCATTGGTTATCAAAGTTCTGAATTGTGTAAAACATTGCTGAGAATGCACAGATGCCCTGCCTTTCACATGCATATTAGAATAAAAGACACTGATACATAAGAATGCCGAGCATGAATTCTCTGTTTAGCATCTGTTGATCCACACGAGGAAAAACAGTAGATAATGAACTTTCAGTATTTTAATCACTCAACAGCACCATGTCACTCTACCCAGTGGGTACTTAAATACCATTCTGAATTTATAATTGTTAACAAGCAATCTAAGATTCACAATACCATAGAGACCATTTGCAAATGAATTGTACCAACAGTAAAGTCAAAAAACTTGGATGATTTGTGATTAATGGGCGGCATAAATTTATAGCCACTGGCCAGGAAAAGAAACTTACAGTGTGTGCATCCCGAAGTTCAAATGTGTTGTCAAGAACACTATAGAAGCAACAATTTGCTGCAAAATTTTCAATGATAAAGCTTCGAAAACCAGGTACCTGTCGACATAAAATTAAGAGTATCACGCACACTAAGGAAAAGTGGGAATTAATCTAAACCATTCACACTTGTGCATGCACACATGCTACTAAAAATTTCTACATCCACACCTAGAGGAAATTAGCCTACCTTCTCATCTTCATTAGGCATGGTGCACCAATTTTTAATAAGCTTAATGAATACCTGTACACAGGACTGCAAAAAAGAATGTCTTATAGAAAGATCTGAGTCAAAATATAAGCCTAATAATGCACAAGTCAGATATAAAAATGTAAAAGTAAATAAATTATGGACATTGGATTTTCCTTCAATGACCATGCATACCTTCCTAACAAGAATGTCCTTGTGAATGCAAGCAGCACTTATAAGCAACTGGATTATTTCTTTCAAATATCCAGAGTTTTTTGGGGCAAGGAAGATTGCAGATAATTCATATGATGTTGCCGCATGCAAAAAATTAAAGAAAGTCTTCTGCAGCTCTTGCAACTCTCGTATTTCCTGAACATACACAATTATATCTCAACCAGATTTCCCAAAGAAACTAAACTTCAAAAACAGAGCACAACGTACCTATGCAGAAAGAATGCAAAAATACATGCTAATCTATACATAATGTCAACCTTAACAGAACATATTAGGGAAAAGAAAATATGAAATAACAAGCAACAAATACTGTATCGCTAATATGTCTATCTCATCTCAGCACATACGTATGTTCTAAATGAAACACAGTAAAATGTTATAGCATGCCATACTCCAACCAAATGTTTTAAAAGTCGGAATTGGACTCGGAACTGGCCAAGGCTCTCAACAGACTCAGATTAGAATTGGAAGAGTCTATCATTTATTAAACAATTTACTAAAATATACATAAAATATGAAAATTCTAATGAAAAAAAAAAATCATGTACATCAATGTAAATCCAAAGATTCCATACCATTACAGAATCATGCCCAAATTGGACTCCGTAACTCATGTAGAAGATTTTCAAGTTAATTAACAACATTTTTTAATCATCTTGTTGACTCTTCATTATCTGAGTCTATGACTCTGACCAAAACAAATTATGACTTTATCCTCCAATGATTCAAGATGATACTTCAGGGGCTCTCAAAATCTGGGGGCTGCTGAAGGGGTCAGGTGGGGAGGGGAGCCATTTTGCAATTTCCACCGACTCCCCACATTAGCAAATCAATCCTCACTCCACAAAAATACACTAATGGCAATGGCAATGACCAATTTCCCCTCAACTTGATGGAAGATATTGAATTTCTCTTTTAATCTGAATCCTCTGCTTTTTCTTTTCAAAATGAGCTAAAAGTCAAAAAAACAGAATTTATACCTATAAGCAACCTGTCTCAGAGTGGTTCAGTATGGAATCAGTATCATATTATTTTATATTAATACATTTCATCAATTATGATTTCCTTCATATCATCTTATCCAGAGTCTAGACCATGCTTGTATGGTCCAAATTTCAAAACATCGATCCAAAAATTGTTGCAATGATTCAGGAAGATGATTGACACCAGTATTGAATCAGTCAAACAGGTCAGTTCATGTCCCAGACACATTATGTATGGAACTGATCAAACCAGCCAGTTCAGTACAGAACTAGTCCCTGAGGCAGTTTAAGGCCCAGTTTGGTGCCTTCAGATGTCTGGCCAGCTGAACCAGACAGTTCTGGTTCCCGTTAAGCCAGTTTCTAAAACACTATTCCAACAAGGGAATAAAAATCCTATTGTAGCTACCACTGATGGCAATTATTGGAAAGCAAGCCCCACATAGTTCAAGCTTTAACATTGATAAATCCTTCTGTTGGAAAAGTAAATAGGTTTGGTCTTCATAATTATCTTTGTACTTGTATTAATTTGTATTTCATGTAAAAGAAGAAAAAGAATTTTATTTAAGCATGGGTTTCATGCTCGAGTCTAGGTCAAGCATGTTCTTCATGCTTCTAGCATTTGTTGAGTCAAAGATTTGAAATTGAGTAAAAGTCCATTTGGACTCTTTGTAGATAAAAAGAAAGAAAAAATTTTAGAGTCAAATAGTCCTCCACAAGGCCAAGTCGACCCTCCAGATGGTTAGGTCGGCCTGCTGAACAGACATGTCCCTTCACAGTGATGAGCAACTATAAATTGCAGTTAATCCTCTTCCAAAAAAGCAAGAAGTTTGTTGAGTTTCTGTAGCATAAAAAATGTGAGTTTCTGTGGCATAAAAGTGTGAGTTTCAGTGGCATAAAGTGAGTCCCTGTGGCAAAGGAATGTGAATTTCTCTGTGACTTATAACCTGAAGAAGATGCGAATTTCAGATCAAATGTGCAAGCTATTAAGTCTGGTTTTTTAGGTGACATGCAAGCTGATGAAGGACCTTTTTACGAGTTAGAGAAAGACTGCTAAGTCTGTAAAATACAAGCTACAGGAAGGACGAAGGATCACTGTGGGACAAGACATCTTGTGACAGATTAGCTATCTTATTGAAGATGAATCATGAAAGAGGAAGGGATGACTTCGAGTACTTGTGGAGGTATTTGTCTTGGGTCTTGATATCTCATTTGATCTGCTTCTATAAGAAGAGGATTGTTCAGGTTTTCCCCAATTGTAGGGTTTTGCCCTGGCATGGAGCCTATATCTTGTGTTCTTTATGTCTTTGTGATCTTTATGTTTTGGTAATTGCTTGATGAAGAAGTAAAATTAAATAATAAAGAGTTAACAAATATCACAAGTAATTATCAAGTAAAGAAGAATCAACATATTACCACAAATACCTTGATTTTCCAACATGGTAACAGAGCTAAGGTTAGAATAGGAAGTTTTGGAGATCACATTCTGTTGGTTCTAGTTCAGTGGCTCGCTTGTCTTTCCTGTGATGAACAGTGACTGTTGCAACTCACATAAATCACTGTATGTGAAAAGAAACCTTGATATATAGACCATGATCTTAACGAGACAGAGTCATCGCTTTAAAATGACTTGCTCCTGCATATACTTTATGACCTGTGATGATTATCTGCAGACTGATCTCCTGTAGATACAACAGTTTAAACATGAAGAAGACCCTGCTTTCAGCTCACTAATGATCAAACAGCATGACTCATACTATGTGATGGTTTTCATATTGGTTTGCTTATCTTTGTGGATGGTTTACAATGGCTCGCTACATATTACAAGCGGTTCAAATAGCATCTCTGTGGACTCATGCTTCTTTTGTTAAGGCTGCATTTATGATCTGAAGTTCACATTCCTTGTAGTTACACTCCTGTGGTTGTCATCTGTGGCTTGCAAACCGAGTTTCCTGTCGCTTGTATACTATGATTTATCATGAAACAGTGAGACAGTGATTACTTGATTAACATGACTCGTATAACCTGTGACAATAACATCACTTGAAGTTCATATGACTCTGTGACCAGGCATTCTATGATCTATATCTCTCATATGTGGCTCTCATCCCTTGAAGATATATATTATATTCCAGTGGCTCGATCTCTACAGTACATTTGTTGTGACACGTTACAGTGGCTTATTACAACGATCGCATACATGGAGCATCAACACATCTACAGTGACATTAACTCTATAACAAGTTGCATTACCTCCATTCTAATGCAACCTTTTCAGAAGACTTTTGTCTAGAAGGACCAAGTTCTCAATGAGTAAGCTGGGTTTTGTAATCTAGTCATACTCATGGAGGGTTTGTTCTTAAAACATCCTTGAGAAAGGGATCATCTTGATCAAAGAAACTCATTGAAATATAGCCCTTATGGAGGCCAAGTAGGCCTAGTAGGGCTACAAGAAGAAGATATTCACAGATGCATATTTCTCAAATGAAAGCTGAGCAAAGGAAAACCACTTTCCTCAGGTATGAACAGAAGAAACATGACGTTGATTCATTGCAGGACAAGAAAGGCAGATGGTCGAGTTAGAAGGCAACACTGGGCACATGTTAAGGAGCAGAGTTTCTGCTATAAGGCAAAGGATTTCAGGGCATTGTAGGAAGGCCGCAACACCTGTTTTGGAGGGTAAAGAGGCCTAGCAGAATGCTAGTGCAAGACCACATCCTCCAGAAGAAAAATGTTCATGAGATCAGGGTCCAAGGAGAAGATCATTGTTAGTTTGTGGCTACCCTAGACTGGGCCAAGAACCTCTGTAGGAAGAGTGCTCAAACCTGAAGCAGTTTGAACTTTGAAGACCTATGCTTTCAAGGAGAAACTAATGTAAAACGACCTGGTTCATTGGTTCTGTTCTGAAGTAATAAGGACAGAAATATAGAGCCCTATTTAGGGAAGTTTCCTAGCAAGTACAGTCCCTAAAGTCTGAGATCTGGATCTGCGTAAAGAGGAAAGGCTGAGCTTCTTGGATAATGTACTATCTCTGCAAACAAGATCACCAATCTGGAAATAGAGAACGTGAGGGTTTGTATGGATAGTATATCGAAGAGATGGCCACATTCTGGAGCAGAAGCAAGTATGCTGTGGACTATCATGAAGGGCAGAGAAAAATGAAGTCTGTTCAAGATACGAACAGCAGAGGTTTGTACCCTTGCCAAGGGTTTCTTCCATGGTATGTAGACCTTAACAGTATGCCCTATACACAGTACAGTTATCGCTCAAGGATGAAGAGAAGTCGACCTACAGTTTTGAGGAGAGAGAAATCTTCAAAGAATGAGCAGATAGGCAGCCAAGATGGGCTTGTACAGTGAAGATAAAAAGGCTCACTGATGAAGAAGATTGTAAATCTGTTCATATTGTTGAAAATAATACCAAGGAGAGGTGTTACTAGGATTTTATCCCTTTTAGCCTAGTGAGCATATTAATGGATTTTGTCTAGATGACATTTATGAGTTATATTAATGTCATGGGTGGAAAAAGTACTTAGAAGTATTGTACCATGTATTTTTTCCTAATATTAAAGTCACTTGTACTTTATAAAGTGACTTTATGTGTAAAGTACATAGTGTATTTTTCTAATATTAAAGTGAATTGGAAAATAACTTTATCTAATATTAAAGTGAATTGGAAAATAACTTTATGAGAAAAATAGAAAAGGTACACAACTTGAAAAAGGTACTATGAGACTTTTAAATGATGGGGCTAATGTATGAGGAGGGTCGTTTGGGAGAAATGATCTCAACCACACATCTTGAAATTTAGATATTAAATCTCAGCCATTGGATCCTAGGTTTAGAAATTCAATATTTTCCAAGGAGACAAAAGAGGGAAAACAGATCTCGGTCTTCACTTCACACTTGAGAGAGGATGAGGACAAGAGAAAACTTCGAGGAGAAATTGCAACATAGAAAGAAGGGCTCGAATTCCAAGGAGACTGACATATCAGCAGCACGAGTTTTGAGAAACAGCAGCATGAAATTCGAGGAGCTGGGCACAAATTTCAGGAGGTTCTGGGCACAATTTTCGAGGAGAAAGCAGCTCAGTTTAGGCCTGAAATGCGAGGCACAAATTACAGGACAGTCAGCCACAGTCAGCGCGAAAATCGAGGAGGATTTCAGCAGCTGTTAGGCATGAAAATCGAGGAAGTCACCCTTCAGCGCAGAAATCGAGGCAGCCTCCAGCACAGAAATCGAGGAATATTCTGGGCACATTTTCCAAGGAGCTGAGCTGTGAACAAAAATTGCAGAAATTCTAGGAATGTAATTTTGTGCAAATCTGAAGAGTTCAGTGGGTCTTCAATGAATGTAATTCTAGGAATGTAATTTAAAGCAACAGAAGAAAAGGGAGATAAGTATTGTGTTTATTTTATGTACTTATTCTAAAGTTCTCAAGCAACCAAATCCCCCATTGAAGACCAGTTTTCCCCAAGAGGTTGTGGGGTTTTTTTTTGGGGTCAGCTTGACCAAAAATAAGTGTCTCCTAAGTCCCCTGACAAAGGTACATTGAGGACACGAAGGACACGGGGGTTCAAGTGTTGGACACGGACACGTTGACCCCCCGGAACAGGACACGAAATATCTATATATATATATATATATATATATATATATATATATATATATTAAAAAATAGATATTTCTTACACAAATTCTCATTCATGATAGAAATTCATTGATTCGAACACAAATCTTCATCTAGATGTAAGTTTTACAAAGTAACATTATGCATACAAATACAATTGTGACATAAATGATAAATCATAATACATATTCAATGTTCATCAATGATCCAAAAGGAGAAAGACAAGATATTGTAGTTTTCTCATTAAGTCATCAAAATCAAAATGTGTATAGTGTTACATAGGTAGCAATTCCAATGGCAAATAGAAATAGCAAATACAAAACAACTACAAGCCTGAAGGAAGTAGGTAGCTCATGAGTCATCAATCCTCATAATCAAAATCAGCATCACTGTACTCATCATCATGGTCACCACTGCTCTCCTCTGCTGCATCCTCCTCTGTATCCAATGTCATATTTGCATCTACTGGTGTGGAGGATGACCCCTCTATAGTATCACCATCATCAAAAGTGACAGGCTCTAACACTAGCTCATTAAGATCCATGTTGGCCAATGCCAACTCAACACTGTTGTCCAAACCCATATCATCAGGAAAGACATCCCACATCTTTGTCTTTCCCTTCAACCACTCATCCCTCTACCTGTAAATAAGACGAAGGTTGGTGTGCACATACACCATTGTCTCTGCCCTAGACTGCTCAAGCCTGCTCTTCTTGACACTATACAAATTCCCATATGTGCTCCAATTTCTCTCTCAACAAGAGGATGAAGTCACCTGAGAAAGGAGCCTCAAGGCTAACTGCAATAGAGAAGGGCTTGTTGCCCCATGAGTTACCCACCAAGAATAGGGCTTCTTAGCCCCCTGTCTCTAATCACATCATATCCTGCAAATCGACCAGTGTCAGTGGAAAACTCTGCAAAGGCATCCTCCACCTCATCAAGGGATACTCTATCCTGAAAAATACGCCTCAATGCAGCTTTCCTCCGCTGTGAAATTTACCCATCCATGTGAGGGAATCTGCGGGAAGGTCCACCATGCAGCCACTCATGGCTGTAATATGGTGGGTTCAATGAGTGGGCCAAACAATGTAAAGGTGTGCAATTATTGTCCTATCTACTGACAAGAATATCTTGTATGGTGGTGAAAAAGGCTTTTTGATGATGTCTCATACTCGGGGCACTCACTCTGTAAAATAATGTTCATCACAGACTCAATCATGGAATCCCATCCCTCATAAACCTCTCCTAAGATGGGTTGGTCTGTATCTACAAATCGAACCAAAGAAATGATAAGGTTCATGATTTGAATAAGTACATCTACCCTCTCCCACCAAGCATCATCTAACAATATGTCCTTCACTCTTTTTTAGGCTACTCGATCTGTTTCTCTCCAAAAGGACCAAAACTTTGAAATAACCATGGCTCCAAGAGCGGTCTTGACCTCCCTCAACCTCTTCATCATGATGAATGAAGAGGCAAACCATGTATCCACAATCTTCAACAATGATAGATTGGTTTACTCCTTATAGATAGTGAGGGCATTTGTATGATTTTGTACAAAGTTGTGGATATGTCATGCATCCTCAATAATGCTTCCAATCCAAATCACATCAAAAGCAATAAATTTAAGTGCTAAATTCAAAGAATGGACAATGCAAGGTGTCCAAAATACTCGTGGATATTTAGCTTCCACAATCATGCAGTAGCCTTGCAAACAGATGCATTATCTGTAATAATTTGCACACAAGAATCAATACCTACATCTTCAATAACTTTAATAAACAAATCACCCATATATTGTGCATGCTTGTATTGTCCAAGTGCATCCACTAATTTCAAGAAAATTGGACCACTCAAGGAAGACACCATGAAGTTGATGAGTGGTTGTCTTGTTGGATCTATCCATCCATCAGAAACAATGCTAACCCCAGATGTTGGCCATGTTGATTTAATAGGCTCAAGCATTTTGTCCACCTCTTTCTTTGCCTTCGTCAACAACGTCGTTCTAAGCTTCTCTGACCCAAGAGGCACATACCCTAATGGAGCCCCTTACTTTAAAGCTCGGCACATCTCAATAAATAAAGGTGAAAACTTGCAGACCCTGATGAAATTGGAAGAGGAGGAGCATCTCTAATGGGGACATTCTTCCCCTTCCTTTACCCCTTCCCCGCTGCCCTTGATTGAGCTAGGAATGTTGTAAAAAATAAAGAAAAAAATGCACAAATTTGTAAAACAAATGCACATGCAAACTACTGCAATAAAAATGCAAAAAATAGGGAGAAAATGCACTTACATGTTGTTTGAATTGCCTCCAAAATGCTCCCACACCCTTTTCTCTTAGCTCTCACACACCCACAACGAACCCACAATGACTTTGGTGAAGTTAGAATGGCCAAATCAAACTTTTATCGCCGCGCGGATGGCGAAAATCCGTGACACATGTCCTGGAATCGGGACACGATCTGGATGACACGTGTCCCACTGAATCATGTCTAATTCGTCCAATTCGAGACACGTGGGACCAAGGGAGAGAATCCAATTTCTTAGAGTGTCTCATATGTGTGAATGCTTGCATAAATTTTGTATTAACTACGAGCTGACAAGAAAGTGAAAAAATAGTAGAAGTATTCTTTTAATGTTTGCAATAAATGCATTCTGAAATTTATATCAGCATGTCAAAACATGTGGGTTGGGCTTAAACAAACACATGCAAACTTGTAAATTGTGTTAAGGGTGCAGATCATAAATTTTCTACATGGTATCAGAGCCAAGTTCAGAGCCAAGTTGAGGCTCAAATCTTCAATTTCATTCAGCTAATAAAGAGGGCAGAAAGCATTTAAAGTCTTCAAACAGTAAACCAATAACTTTGAAACTTTGCTAGAAACCCAAAGACTTCAGCAGTTCAAAGGGAGGAAGGTTCTAGCTTCCAAATTTGCTCCATTTTGTTAGTTGTGGGGTTATGGCCACTAGGTTAAGTGTATAAGACATATTAGCAGGGGCTGAAAACTTTGGCCCATGGAAGGAGAGGATTATGCTTTTACTGGAGGAGGTGGAAGTGTGGGATGTTGTTGAAGCAGTTGTGCAAGCACTCATTGATCCAGTTCAGTTGGTGGAGTTCAACAAGAAGAATGTGAAGGAAAAGAGGATCCTTCTAGATACCATCAAGGACCATTTATTCCCTCATGTTTTAGGGATGAGATATGCATATCAGATGTGGGGATCCTTGGTCTCTTTGCACCAAATTTCTAATGAAAACAGGAAGATGGTGTTAAGACAAAAACTACACAACACCAAGATGACCAAGGCCGATAGTGTCACCTCATTCCTCACCAGAGTCTCACAGGTGAAGTATGAGTTAGCTACCATTGGAGAGGTTGTTCCAAAGGAGCAGTTGGTTGGGATTTCCTTAGATGGGTTCACCGAGAAGTGGGATGGCTTTATCCACGGCTTGGTGGCCAGAGAGCACTTTCATGGTTGGAGGAGGATGTGGGATGATTTCATCATGGAGGAGATCAGGAGGAGTGCAAAGGGGGGCAACAAGAGTGGTGGGGGAGGTGAAGATCAAGAAGGGGTCCTTTAGTGGAGCAAAGTAGGAGAAGGGAAAGCAAAAGGAGAAGGAGAAGGATATGAGCAAAGTGGGAAGATGGGTCACTACTATACAGTGTCCCAACAAGAAGGGTAAGAAGAAATAGGGGGTTTCCAATTCAATAGATGTGGATGATTTGCGGCTATGTTTGATTCAGAGTGTGGTTTGGTGGTGAGTCTAGCCACTCATGTCACATCTTCCCGTGCATGGTTCTTAGACAGTGGAGCATCCTGCCATATGACCAAAGTTAAAGAGCACTTCACGATCCTTTTGGAGGGATGATATTGACTTGGAGGTTGTGTTTGGCGACAACTCCAAAGTCAAAGTGGTAATCATGGGGAAAGTTTCATTTCAGAGAGAATCATCACCTCCTCTGAAGGTGACAGATGTTCTTTATGTTCCAGGGTTGAAGAAGAGTTTGATATCAATCTCTAGCTTGATGGATAAGGGGTATGAGGTGTTGTTCCAAAAGGAAAAAGTGTTCATGTATCCCAAGGCATCTAGTATCGAGTCTGCTTGTGTGAATGGAGCTCGCAGTGGGAGACTATACAAACTTATGTTTCAGCCTCTTCGAGCTATGGTAGCGCAAACCAGTAGTAGTGAGTTATGTGAGTTGTGGCACAGGAGGATGGCCCACTTGCACCATGGAGCTTTCAGGATGTTGAGGGAGATGGTTACAGGGTTGCTTGACTTCAGCACAGAGCATCATGATGTGTGCAGGGGGTGTGCTTTGGGAAAGTACACCAAGACACCTTTCCAAAGCAATGAGAGTAGAGCTACAGGTATCCTTGATTTGATTCATTATGACGTATGTGGCCCTATGTCCCATGTTTCATTGAGTGGATATGAGTACTAAGTGACATTCATTAATGACCACTCCAAGAGGACCTAGATTTGCTTCCTGAGGACCAAGGATGAGGTCTTTCGGAGATTCCAAGAGTTTAAGGCTCTTATGGAGAACCAGACAAGGAGGCAAATCGGGATGTTGAGATCAAACAATGGGGGTGAGTACACTTCTGCGGGATGAGAAATTTTTGTAGGAGTGTTGGCATCAAGAGGGAGCTCATTGTGCCTTACAACACTCAATAGAATGGGGTGGCAAAGAGGAAGAACAAGACCATTGTGGGTGCAACTAGAGCAATGTTGCATGATCAGAGTTTACCTTTCTTCTTGTGGGCCGAGGCGTGTAACATTGTTGTTTATTTGCAGAACAGGAGCCCACATAGAGTCTTGGGGAGCAAGACTCCTGAGGAGGTGTATACCGGCAAGAAGCCAGAAGTTGGGCACATCAGGATATTTGGGTGTCTTACATATTCACACGTGTCTGAGGAGAAGAGGACAAAGTTGGAACCCACAGTAGAGAGGGGTATCCTAGTGGGTTACAATGAGACCAACAGAGCCTACCGTATATATCTTCCTGCACAGAGGAAGATTGTCCTGAGGAGGGATGTGACATTTGAGGAGGAGAGGGCTTTGAGGAGGTCTCGGGAGGTTGATCAGGTAGAGCAGCAGGCTCCTCAGCAGGGGGCCACACTACAGGTTTCAAGGGCATCAGGTGGTGCATCAAGATTAGGAGGTTCGCCTTCTTTAGGGGTGACAGGTTCACAAAGTACAAGATCGCCTGGTGCGGGTTCATTAGGCATTGTATCTCAGAGTTCAGGATCTCCTTTGGTTATTTTAGAGCCTTCCTCACCAGGAGGAGGGGCATCAATTGAGGATTTTCCCATACCACCACATGAGACTATTACAGGGTAGAGGAAGACAATATGGCTTTGGGAGACCCTGAAAAAGGCTCAGGAGGCAGTGGGTAGACCAAAGTGGTCAATGAGGGAGAGTAGACCGCCAAAGAGGTTGGGTAGCTTTGTGGTAGATGTTGTGGAGACAGAGCTAGCTAGTTTTGAGGAGGCCACTAGACAGCAGATCTGGAGGGATGCCATGGTGGAGGAGTATGCCTCTATCATGAAGAATGACGTCTCGGTGGTAGTGCCACATCCTGATGGGAAGCCAGTGTTGACTTCCAGGTGGCTCTACATGATCAAACATGTTGCGGACAGCAGCATGGAGAAGTTCAAAGCTCGGTTTGTGGCACAGGGGTTCTCACAAGTAGAGGGAGTTGACTATGAGGAGACCTTTGCACCGGTTACTCACTATACTTCCATTAGAGCAGTGATATCTATAGCAGTTGAGATGGGATGGAGGATTCATCAGATGGAAGTGAAGACTGCCTTTCTCAATGGTGGTATATAGGAGGAGGTTACATTAAGCAGCCCGAGGGTTTTGAGTTGCATGTGAGGGAGTCTAATGTGTGTAGGCTGAAGAAGGCCTTGTATGGACTAAAGCAGGCATCGAGGGCATGGTACAAGAGGACAGATGCCTACTTCTAGCAGATGGGTTTCCAAAAGAGTGATGCAGATCTGAACCTATACTTTATCTTGGTAGGTGATGATCCCCTCATTCTGGTATTGTATGTAGATGACTTGTTCATTACAGGGTAGGACAGACTCATCCAACACTATAAGAGAGATCTCGCTTCCAAGTTTGATATGACTGATATTGAGTTGATGCATTACTTTATGGGGTTGGACGTTTGGCAGGAGGATGGCCACATCTTTGTGGGTCAAGGTAGGTATGCAGGAGACATCTTGAGGAGACTTTGTATGGATGGTTGTAGACCTATGGCTACTCCTATGATCACCAATTGGAAGAAGTCGCATGACGTTGATTCTGAGTTGGTGGACCCCATTTTGTATCGACAATTGATCGGGTCATTGATGTGTCTAGTCAACACTAGACTAGATATTTGTTTTGCAACCAACACATTGAGTCAGTTTATGATGGAGCCCAGGAGAGTACACTGGGTGGTTGCAAAACATGTGTTGAGGTACTTACAAGGCACAGTGGATTATGCTTTGGACTATGTCACATGTGATGGAGTCAGATTGAATGGTTGTACAGACTCAGATTGGCTGGCAATGTCAGTGATCAGAAGAGTACCTATGGATGTTGTTTCTCATCAAGCTCGGAAGTTGCGTCATGGTTCAATAGGAAACAGAGATCAGTGGCATTAAGCAGCGCAGAGGCAGGGTATATGGCAGCTAGTCAAGCAAGGTGTGAGGCATTATGGCTTCGCAAGATGCTTCATGGTTTATTTGGTCAAATGTTGAGACCAACTATGATTTACTGTAACAATAAGAGTTGTATTAAAACTCTTTGAGAATCCAGTATTTCACGACCAGTCAAAGCATATAGAGGTCAAATACCACTTCATCAAACAGTAGATCCAGCAAGGGGCAGTGAAGCTTGAGTATATATCCATTGATGAACAGGTAGCAAACATTCTCACTAAGTCTTTGCCAAGAGGCAAGCATGTTTTCTTCAGAGATAGGATGGGAGTGGTGAGCAACACCTTCCTCGGTAAGAGGGAGTGTTGAAAATAATACCATGGACAGGTGTTACTAGGATTTTATCCCTTTTAGCCTAGTGAGCACATTAATGGATTTTGTCTCGATGAAATTTATGAGTTATATTAATGTCATGGGTGGAAAATGTACTTAAAAGTATTGTACCATGTACTTTTTCTAATATTAAAGTCACTTGTAATTTATAAAGTGACTTTATGTGCAAAGTACATAGTGTACTTTTCTAATATTAAAGTGAGCTGAAAAATCACTTTATGAGAAAAATAGAAAAGGTACACAACTTGAAAAAGGTACTACGAGACTTTTAAATGATGGGGCTAATGTATGAGTGAGGGTCGTTTAAGAGAAATGATCTCAACCATACATCTTGAGATTTGGAGATTAAATCTCAGCCATTGTATCCTAGGTTTAGGTAAAAGTATTAAGAGGATCTTTAGACATCTTTTCAAATCTAGCAATCCACACTTGAGAGAGCATGAGGAGAAGAGAGGAAAAGAGAAGACTTCAAGGAGGAGAAATTGCAACAGAGAAAGGAGGGCTCAAATTCCAAGGAGACTGTCATATCAGCAGCATGATTTTCTAGGAGAAATAGGTAGCACAAATTTCGATAAGCTCCAACACGAAATTCGAGGAGCTGGGCACAAATTTCAAGGAGGTTATGGGCACAAATTTCGAGGAGAAACTTAGTTTAACCTAAAATTCAAGGTACAAATTTCAAGACAGTCAGCCACAAGTAGCACGAAAATCGGGAGGATTTCAGCAACTGTCAGGCATGAAAATCAAGGAAGACAGTCACCAAATCGAGGAAGATTCTGGGCACATTTTCCAAGGAGAGGAGTTGTGAAAAAAATGCGGAAATTCTATGCATGTAATTTTGTGGAAATCTAAAAAGTTCAGTGGACACAAATTTCAAAAAATTTGCATTTAATGTTATAGCAGAAAAGGGAGATAAGTAATGTGTATATTTTATGTACTTATTCTAAATTTCTCAAGCATTAAAATCCTCCATTGAAGACCGGTTTTCCCCAAGAGGTTGTGGGGTTTTTTTGGGGTCAACTTGACCAAAAATAAGTGTCTCCTACGTCACCTGACACGGGGACACGGGACACGAAGGACACAGGTATTCAAGTGTCGGACACAGACACGTTGACCCCTCAGAACAGGGCACGTTAGAACACGTTATATATTACTTTATTAAAATATATCTATATATATATATATATATATATATTAAAAATTAGATATTTCTTACACAAATTCTCATTCATGATACAAATTCATTGATTCAAACACAAATCTTCATCTAGATGTAAGTTTTACAAAGTAACATTATGCATACAAATACAATTGTGACATAAATGATAAATCATAATACATATTCAATGTTCATCAATGATCCAAAAGGAGAAAGACTGTAGTTTTCTCATTAAGTCATCAAAATCAAAATGTGTACAGTGTTACATAGGCAGTAGCAATGCCAATCGCAAATAGAAATAACAAATACAAAACAACTACAAGCCTGAAGGCAGTAGGTAGCTCATGAGTCATCAATCCTCATAATCAAAATTAGCATCACTGTACTCATCATCATGGTCACCACTGCATCCTCCTCTAAATCCAATGTCATATTTGCATTTGTTGGTGTAGAGGATGACCCCTCTACAGTATCACCATCATCAAAAGTGACAAGCTCTAACACTAGCTCATTAAGATCCATGTTGGCCAATGCCAACTCAACACTGTTGTCCAAACCCATATCATCAGGAAAGACATCCCACATCTTTGTCTTTCCATTCAACCACTGATCCCTCTACCTGTAAATAAGGCAAAGGTTGGTGTGCACATACACCATTGTCTCTACCCTGGACTACTCAAGCCTGCTCTTCTTGACACTATACAAATTCACATATGTGCTCCAATTCCTCTCGCAACAAGAGGATGAAGTCACCTGAGAAAGGAGCCTCATGGCTAATTGTTGTGGAGGAGGGCTTGTTGCCCCATGAGTTTCCCACCAAGAATAGGGCTTCTTAGCACCCCTATCTCTAATCACATCATATCTTGCAAATCGACCAGTGCTAGTGGAAAACTCTACAAAGGCATCCTCCACCTCATCAAGGGATGCTCTATCCTGAAAAATCCGCCTCAATGCAGCATTCCTACCCTGTGAAATTTAGAAAAGGTACACAACTTGAAAAAGGTACTAGGAGACTTTTAGATGATGGGGCCAATGTATGAGGGGGGTCATTTAGGAGAAATGATCTCAACCACATTTTGAGATTTGGAGATAAAATTTCAGCCATTGGATCCGAGGTTTAGGGATGCAATTTTTTCCAAGGAGACAAAAGAGAGAAAAGGGATTTCATTCTTCACTTCACACTTGATAGAGCATGAGGCGGAGAGAGGAAAGAAGAAAACTTCAAGGAGGAGAAATTGCAGCAAAGAAAGGAGGGCTCAAATTCCAAGGAGACTATCATACCAGCAGCACGATTTTCTAAGAGAAGAGGCAACACAAATTTTAGGAAACAATAGCTAGAATTTCGAGGAGCTAACATGATTTTCGAGGAGTTTTTGGGCACGATTTTCAAGGAGAAAGCAGCTCAGTTTAGTCCTGAAATTCGAGGCACAAATTTTAGGATAGATAGCCACAATCAACACGAAAATTGAGGAGGATTTCAACAACTATCAAGCACTAAAATCAAGGCAAACAAACACCCTTCACTGTAGAAATCGAGGCAGCCTCCAACACAAAAATCGAGGAAGATTCTGAGGACATTTTCCAAGGAACTAAGTTGTAAAAAAAAATTGTAGAAATTTTGGGCATTTAATTTTGTAGAAATCTAAAAGGTTCAGTGGGCACAAATTTCTAGAAAT
The DNA here is from genome assembly GCA_031772625.1 of Pinus tabuliformis. NCBI lineage: Eukaryota > Viridiplantae > Streptophyta > Pinopsida > Pinales > Pinaceae > Pinus > Pinus tabuliformis. Next base: position 1,592,628,386 of record CM062817.1, on the reverse strand, counting down.
TTGAATTTAATGCTACAACAATAAAGGGAGATAAGTATTGTGTTTATTTTATGTACTTTTTTTTCGGGGTCATCTTGACCAAAAATAAGTCTCATATGTGTGAATGCTTGCCTAAATTTTGTATTAATCACCAGCTGATAGGAAAGTGAAACAATAGTAGTACCCTTTTAATCTTTGCAACAAATGCATTCTGAAATTTATATCAGCGTGTCAAAACATGTGGGTTGGGCCTAAACAAACACATGCAAACTTGTAAATTGGGTTAATGGTGCAAATCATAAATTTTCTACACATGTAATGAGAAACAGTGTTATGAGTAACCTGGATCAGTCAAAGTATTGACTGTAAAAAAGGTAGATCCTTTAGCCCTAAATTTGTGGTTTGAGAGTCAAACCACTAGTGCGAGGGCAGATTTGGAGTTGTGTTGACTGATATAGAATGTATAAGACGACTGTGTATTGTAGGCAAGGCCAATCATATCATGGAAAATTTTGCAACAGTGTACTTTTCATGTACAATTCAGCTTGAAGACGTTAAAGCAAATTTATGTTGTTTCTGATTTCCAAGGTGGAGTCAAGTTTGGCTTTTCAACAGTGTAAACTTCAAGATGAAGTGTTTTTGGAGCCATGCCAAGATAAGAGTGGAGAGAATGTTCAGATTCCACTCATCAATATTTTATTCCCGCAACAGCGATAAGAATGATGGCTCAATTATTAACAAGACAGCATGTCTTCATAAAGATTATAAATGAAGTGCCTTGATTGGGGCTTGAAGGGCACCAATTGAAAATTTTTCATTTTGGATTGAGTTTTTGGGTGTTTTTGAGTTCCAACCTCTTTATATTGACTACAGAAGTAAACTTTTGGAGTCCAAAAGTTCCAAGTGATCAATTTTATGCTCAAAAATGAAAGTGCCTAGAAATTCTTGAAACCAATGCCAGATCGATAAGCTCGCCAATCTAAATCCAACGCAATTTGAATCACTCAAAATCGATATTGTATGCTCCCGATATCGCGTTCTAATCGTTTTCCCAAACAGGCTAATTTTTTACAGGTTGGATGCAAGTATGCTGACTGTGCAATCCGTACACTGACTGTGTAGTCTGTATGTTGAAAAGGCAGGGTGACTGGGTAGTTTGACTATGATTTTAGGGCCAATGGCAGTTGCCAAGTGGCCTCACCACAATTGTCGAATTTTGTTGAGTTTTTATTGGTTGTTGGTTGTGGTTTCATGGTCCAATGGATGGAAGCCACGTGGGCCAATGGATGGAAGCCACGTGGCCTCTCAATGGTGCCATTCTTGTGAATTGGATAAGGAGAATGGTGAATGGTGAATTGGAAAAGCATCACGGGCTGACATTTGTGTGTCATGTATTATGGCCGATTAGGATTAACACCCTAAGTCAAGTACAATGACCCGATTTAAGAAATGTCCAATGGACGGGGTAAAAAATCATGTGGCCCCTCACATATTAAGGAAGAATAGTGCCCATGAGATATGGACTGCTCTGATGAGTCTATATCAGAGTGAATCAAAAACGGAAAATGGTGTTAAGGGAGAAGCTCAAGAACACCAAGATAATGGAATCAAATACTGAGACATCATAACTCACTAGGATTCAACAAGTTTGAGATGAGCTTGGACCTGTTAAGGTAGCCTTTTCAGATGAAGAGCTTGTAAGGGGCAATCCTAAGCAAGTTCTCAAAACCTTGGTCTACTTTTGTGAATGGCATTCTGGCACGAGAAAAGATACTAGATTGGAACAGACTGTGGGTGTGAAAATTCCTACACTCTAAAGGAACCCCTACTGCAGCGAATCTGAATCTACTTCACCTACTTGATTTTTAAATTACATTCATCAAGTTATTCTTCTGAATACTGAAGCAAATTACTTTTGCAGCCTACACTAATTAAACATTTGATCTCATGAAACAGAAAACGGAGCAAAGAACAAGATACATAGGACAAACTTATTTTTGGACACAAAAGTCCCCGAAAAACCCAATGCGGGAAAATTGGTGCAGCAGTTCCAAGAGTTTATTATTATGCAGGAGAAATATATGAATGCAAATCTATGATGTTCATCTAGCAATCCTTTACAGAGAAAATATTGGAGGAAAATCTGAGTGAGTTTTACCTCACTTCACCCGGCAGAATTCTCGCTGATTTGGCACAACACTGGCTAACCCCAGCTATTTCTGCACTGGCCCTGCGTCACCTCTTTTTCCCTCTGCGTCATCTATCCCAGCCGTTTCAACAGTTCCGGTACTCTGATAGAGAGTGGTTAGAGTTGTCCACATCTGATATGCATATGTGTTTCCTCTCACCTGACCAACCACATGATCCATCAGACTGTCCATCAGAATACTTTTTGCCTTTGCATTATTTTTTGTGAATTCAGCAAGTTCATCTACAATAGTAGGAGGTACAACCACTTGCCGCACTATGTCCCAAACTGTTGCCTCCTCAAACATTGTCTGAATTATGTCCTTCCAAATGGCATAGTTGGACATCCCATCCAGTCTGTCCTCTATCCTTAAGAACATGGCCATGACTGTTGTCCAAAATTTACAAAACCAAGAAAATAGAGAAATGGACTTTCCAGCACACCTTGTTGTCCCAAAAGTTCAATTTGTGAAATTTCACCTTGCTGTCCCAAAATATCAGTTTGTTGTCCAAATTGAGTTTGCTGTCCAACAATTCAGTTTGTAGTCCAAAGTCCAAACTGAGTTTGCTGTCCAAATATTCAGTTTTTTGTCCAAACCACTGTTTGTTGTCCCAAACTATTGTCTCTTGTTCAAACTGCAATTTTCAGCTTGAAATTTGATGACTAAAAAGAAATTCCAACAATCCCAACCCGGTTTTAATTTCACCTTATCACTCCCATTCAGTTAAATGCCCTTTCCCATAAACATACATTCAACACACAGAATTCTAGAAATGAAATTTGTAGATTAAAACACATGGGACTATCAACACACGCTGAAAATAAATATGGACATAACCAGACCAGCAACACACATAAAAATACACACAGATTTTTTGTCAACTTAGACCCAGGGAAAACCCCTTCAATCTTCTTCGGGGAAAACATGTTAGAGAGTTCTTCAAATTTATTTATCTTTCAAGTTCAGGAAAAATACATTTGCAAACAAAACAAAACACCAAATACAACTTATCTCTCCACCGCAAAACTCCTTGAAAATTGTGCCCACTTTGCCTCGATTTCCGCACTTGAAGATGAAAATATGTACTGTACGGATATGACTGCACAGATTTCCGTACCATTGTACGAATTTTTTCCCAAAAAAATCCAATAAAAAAATAAATATATATTTTTTTGAACTTCTCTCGAACGACATGCAACTCAGCATTCAATGTTGTTCATACTGTAGCTTCTGTTGTCTTCTAAACCTTGATTTCCATAACCAGCTTTGCCCAGAAATCACTCCTTCAGCTTGCTGCAACAAATTTCTCCTTCAGAACTTTTCTCCAGCTCTCAGGATCCTTTCTCCAATTTGTTCATGAAGAATGAATGCCTCTCTTTTCTTTTCCCCCTTTTGTTTCTCTAAATGACTTTTGGGCAACCCTAAGATCTAATGGCTCAGATTCATTTAAATCAAGGGATGAGAATAAATGTGCATTTAATTCTCACTTTCTATTTTTTAACTCACCCATTAAATAAAGTACTCACATTGTACTTTATGTCTAAAGTCATTTTTCACTTTATAATTTAACATTGACTTTACCACTTATAAAGTCACTTTCACTTTATAAAGTCACACTTAGGAAATGAATTATTTTGGACACTTTTCCCTAGGTAGAGACTAACACATGGGAAACCACTTGTCCAAGGTACATTAAAAATCAACAAGAACATGCTTTTGACTCAAACTTGAGTATGAAACCCATACTCCAAAATAAAATATAATTTCTCTTTCTTTCTTTTTCTTTCTTTCTAAAGAATATATAATGTCATGATTACAATTAAGTCATTATGAAGACCAAACCTAGCTACAATTTTCAACACTCCCTCTTAACTAGGGAGGTATTCATAATCCCATTACATGATAAAAGGAATCTCAATCTTGAAGCATTCTCATAAGAAGAGTTGCATTGATAAGCCATCTTTGTCAAGCATCTTTATCATAACCAACACTGTCCTTGAAGGCCTTAACTAGACAAGCTCATCCTTATTCAAGAGCATTATGTTGGGAGGATTTACGTGAGCTGCCACACTACCTCTAAGGCACATACCCCATTCGAATGTTCACCGAGTATGTCCTTTTAGGAATATTCTTATCTTGGATTTCCAAACCTGAATCCTCAAAGAATATCGGTCCTCTTCGACTACTCTTATCTTGGATTCCCTACCTCATCCTCAAAGAGTATCAGTCAACAACTTCTTTTCCTAGATTCTACAATCCATAAGAAGTCTCAATCTAAGATGCTTATCCAATCCTCCGGACTCCATTCTTTCTTTATGGCCTTCACTAAGACTTACGGTTGTTAGTCTTGGTCTAGTGCATGACCCATAAAGACAAGAACTATCCAACATCACTCCCTCTCAATTAGGGAAGAGATGTCTACCAAACCAGGCTTACCTCTCAGGTGCTCAAACTTCTTGTTTGGTAATGCTTTATTTAGTATGTTTGTTACCTTTTCATTTATAGGTAGATAGTGCAGCTCCACGGCCCCATCTTGTACTAGGCTTCTGATGTAGTGGTACTTATTATTTATACGCTTTGTCTTATCATGAAACACGAGGTCTTTCGTTAATATTATGCAACTTTCATTATCACAATATCTTTGTGAAGGGCTAAGCAGTCCTTCAAACAAGTATGATAATAACTTCCTGAGCCAAACTGCTCCTAAAAGACTTCACTTGCAGCAACATATACAGCTTCAGGTCATCCATATCTTGCTTTCTACTCATCCATGAGACCATAGAAGATCCTAGGCTGAAGAATCCTCCTGTTGTGCTTCTTTCGTCTGTCTCACTTCCACCCCAATCTGAATATGTATATCCCATGAGTTGGACTTCATTACTAGTATAGCGGAGGTAGTGATGTATAGTTCCACGCAGATATCTTAGGATGTGCTTGGCTGCAATTCAATAATCATGCTTTGGCTCCATCTGAAATTCACCGAAGACATTCACTACAAAACAAATGTTCGGTCTCGTACTCACCAGATACATCAAGTACCCAATCAATTGTCTGTAGAAAGTAGGATCCACCTGACTAGACTCTGAACTCCTCAATTTCTTTAGATTGGTAATCATAGGAGTCATCATAGGCTTGCTATCCATCATGCCAAACTTCTGAAGTATCTTGATCACATATTTACCTTGACCAAGATATATCGCACCTGGCCTTTGCCATATTTCCAGTCCCAAGTAACAATGCATGATCCCAGGATCCTTCATATCCAACTTGGCTGCAAACTGCTTCTTGCATTCCTGAATATGATGCTCTACACCTGTGACTAGTAGATCATCCACATACAAGAGTATGATGACTAGTTCATCCTAGACCACCTTGATATATAGGTTAGGATCTGCAATACTCTTGATAAAACCAAGTCTCAATAGGTACGCATCCATTCTTGTATACCAAGCTCTAGGTACTTCCTTAAGCCATATAGAGCTTTCTTCAACCTGCATACATGAGTCTCCCTATGATTTATTTCAAATCCTTGAGGTTGCCCAATGTAAACATCCTCATCAATGGTCCCATTCAAGAAAGTTGTCTTGAATCCATTTGATGGATATTCCATCCCATAGTAGCAGCCAACGAAACAAGTGATCTAATTGTTGCATATCTAGCTCTGGGAGCACAGGTTTCCTCGTAATCAATCCCTTCCTTTTGTGAGAAGCCTCTTGCTACAAACTTTGCTTTGTATTTATCAATGCTCCCATCTGCAGCGTTATTTATATTGTAAATCCATTTTGAAGTGACTTCAGACTTGTCACTTGGCTTAAGAACAATCTCCCAAACATCATTCTTCATTATGGACTGGTATTCTTCCTTCATTGCATTCATCCACTCTTGATGTTGAGTTGCATCTTCATAGGAGGAGGGTTTTGCTTCAATAAGCTTTGTCATCTATGCAGCATACCCAGAATACCTCTCTAGTCTTTTACTTTCCCTGAAGGACCCTAATGTCGTATGTCCTTCTGCTTCTAGAGATTCTCAACCCAGCAGACCTCTTTCGGTTTTCTAGAATAATCACTTGTTGTATAGCCTCACTCACACCTTCAACATCTTCTTTCATAGATGGTTATCTTGACCATCATTGTCCCTTGAGATATCCTCAAAGATAGGTATCTCTTCTTCATCAGAGTTAACAGGAATATCCTTCGATTTCTTCTAAGTTATGCTCTCATCAAAGATGACATCCCTGCTTACTTCAATTCTACGATAATCCTTAACATAGATTCTATACGCCTTTGATGAAGCACTATACCCAACAAAGATTCCCTTTAGAATGGTAGGATCCAACTTCTTTCTCTTGTCCTTAGGTATATGAATATACACAGGACAGCCAAATATTTGAAGGTGATCCACACTTGGCTTCTTTCTCATAAATGCTTCTTCTAGAGTCATGCTGTTGAGGATTCTGTGAGGACTTTGGTTCTGCAAGTAAACAATTGTCACACATGCTTCTCCCCATAGGAATTGAGGGAGATCTTGATCATGAAGCATGGCCCTGACACATTCTTCAATAGTTCTATTCTTCCTTTCAACAACGCCATTATGTTCAGGATTATAGGGAACGATAAGCTCCCTTTTGATCCCAGCTTCCTTGCAAAAAGTTATTAGCTCTTTGGAGGTGTATTCTCCACCATTGTCTAACCTTAGAGTCTTGATCTTTCTCTCGGTTAGATTCTCCACTTCATTCTTGAACTCTTGAAACTTTTCGAATACCCAACTTTGTCAAGAAAGTGGGTAAAATTATTGTATATCTTGTAGTGTCTGTAGAGGATCTGTTGATAACACGGAACAATAGAGCTCTATTGCATCCATAAAAAAATCCTTGAAGAAAGGTCTTGGGATGATTGATTCGGGACACATCTTCACTTCTACTCGAGCAATGAAGTGACTCAAAATCCAAAGTACATATTTGCTTCCCAAAAGAAGTACATAGCAGATTTGTTGAACAAGTTTGGCATGGTTGATTGTATGCCTCTTTATACTCCAATGGAACAAAATTTGGAGCTCACATCAAAAGAAGGGAATCCAGGGTCATGCGAAAAGCCTTGTCAAGGACATTGGTCTATTGCAAAAAGAATTCTAAGTTATTAAAGGGAGCTCGGGACTTTGGACTCAAGTATTCTAAGGTCGATAACTTCACCCTAGTTGGATATTATGGTTCAGAGTTTGATGAGGATAAAGAAAATGGAGTGTCAACTTCAAGTTATCTCATGAATCTTAGATTAGCAGTTGTCTCTTAGAGAGTATGTCATTAGTCAGTTCTAATAGATTCCACAATAGAGGAGATTGTGGTAGTTGTAGAACCAACAAAGGAGACAATGTGACTCGCGAAAATGCTTGAAGTTTTGCATGAGCAATAAACACATTGCACTCCTCTTCTGGGTCACAATACCACTAGAATCAAGTCGGCCAAGAATCCCAAATTCCATGATCAAACCAAACACATCAACACAAATTATCATCTAAACCGATCTAGTGTAGAGTCCAGAACTATTCATTTGAGACATTCTTCCACAAGTGAGCAAGTTGCAGACATCTTTACCGAAGCACATGAAAGAGAAAATTTTGAAAAGTTCAAAATGATGCTTGGAGTCACAAACATGCCTTTGGATTAAGGGAGGAATGTTAGATACCTAATCATTAGCAATTGAGGTAACCGTAAAAATTCTTGTAGAATACAAATGCAAAGAAATATGAAAAGTCGTAGATGAATAGGAAGAGTCTTTAGAAGGTTTTGGAAGTTGAAACCAACAACCACCTCCTCTATGTAGTTAAGAATGGTTATATTAATGGAAATCATCAAGAGCAGAGTTATTCCTCTACCCATCATAATGGGTAGATTACCAAAAGATAACAAAGCAAAAGGCAGAAATAAAAGATAATGAGATGGAGGATGGAATGGTAGCTCTAAAATTCTGTTTTGGAAGTTGAAACCAACAACCCCCTCCTCTATGTAGTTAAGAATGGTTATATTAATGGAAATCATCAAGAGCAGAGTTATTCCTCTAGCCATCATAATGGGTAGATTGCCAAAAGATAACAAAGCAAAAGGCAGAAATAAAAGATAATGAAATGGAGGATGGAATGGTAGCCCTAAATTTCTGTTTTGGAGCATCATTTGCTCTTTAGCTTCATATTCTTCACTGAAAATGACATTTGAACTTAATAGTTGTATTTGCATCTTTATTTGAAATGGCATTTGAACTTAATAGTTGTATTTTCATCTTTATTTGAAATGGCATTGTCCTTGGAATGATTGCATTTCTCCTTGTTGTGGCATCTTGCAGTAGTCATATTCTCATACACCAGACAAATGCGTGTTACTCTTATGATGATTTTCTCCTGTCAACAGCAGCTATGCTTACAGTTCTTTACAGTACCTTTTTTGTCAGAAGTTTCATTATCCCAGTATTTCCTTACAGCACAATAAGCTCCAGTCCATGACACATTATAGCAAGTTTCTTGATGTTTTTGTGTTGCTTGTTGAGATGTCCTAGTCTTGTTTCAAAAAAAATTGGAAAGTTATTACACTGCATGATACCTGGAGACGGAAGGTAAGATGATTTTATTAATGTCCAGCGAATGAAGACAAAGGCAGGTCAAATGGACTGAGGAATACAACCCATATAAATATAATGTGGGAGAGCAAGCACAGCTCCTAGAGTATGCTGAAAATAAGATGGGCAGGAAGCATAAGAACAAGGGAGAAACAGCCAAAGCGAAGCAGGATTCCCGCATGAGTGGATGCCAATGGGATGAAAACTAGGGCAACTAAATGCCAAGAAATTAATTCTCGAATACATAAAGCCAAGAAGGTTGCTCATATACCACTTGTACCAGATCATGCAGGTCACAAAAAAGAACTAATAATCACAACATATATGCGCAAAAGAACAAATAATAGACAATACTGAATGAGTCAAATACAATGGCAATGAGAGCAAAGAGAGGAAAATAAATATCGCAACATAGTGCCTCTACATATCAGTACTGACAATTTACGTGATTTTCGACTTATAATATGAAATACATGTCATGAGTTACATACAAGACTTTCTTTCCCAAGGTGCCAAAATATGTTACATAACATAAAAATATTCTATAGAAGGCATAATCCTTTGGTTCATAGACAATTATTTAATTGCCCTTCCCTTAAGTAAAACCAGTACAAGCTTTCGGCGAGGCTGGAGCAGGAAGGGTTCTCTTTTGCCTCGATGAAGAAAAAGAGTCAATTTGCCTGGGGATTAAGTGTTGCTTCAAATAACCAAGCCGAGTTTTTTGCTCTGTGGCAGGGCCTGGAATTAGCCCTCTCCAGGGGTATTAGACGTCTTCCAGTCTTTGGAGATTCTAAGATCGTCATTCAACAAGTGTCTAAATGCAAAAAGAATGATGAGCAGTTTCTACCTCCTATACTTCATCAAATTAATCTGCTGGTTGGAAATTTTGACTCAATTGATTTTTATCATATAAGAAGAAACATTAATGCAGCTGCAGATTCCTTGGCCAACCAGGGTGCCCAACTATTGCAAGGAGAAATAAAGATTGATAATGGGACCATAGTTTCCAAAGAGATACCATAAAACTGATAAGTTTAATTAATTTGGTTAAGACCTCGAGACCAACTAAGTGGGGTATAGGTATCCTGTTCAGGGCAATAAATTTCGCAGCGCATAGACAAGCAACCATTACCAAGGTTCTGAAACGAAGGCTCTGGAAGGATATGGAGACTTGAGCCAAACTCGACAGGTGGGAACAAACCGTTCCTTTGAAAAGGACACGTGACAGTTGGATTAATGCGGGCAAGGTAGATAGTGCAGGAGGTATGTGTGAACTTTCATTTTGTGATATCATCCCTCAAGGTGACTGAGCCATCATCATCGATTTCCAGAGGATCCTCTTGATTTTCATAATGGGCTCTGCAAGTGCTGCTCTGGCACTGCATGTTGCCATTAATGAAGAATGGAATGAGAGCGATGCGCATTTGGAGAGTGGGATGGTATTTATAGGAAGTCCTGGGTTTCCAGAAATTGGTGAACGTGATTTTCGTAGCTGCATTAGTCAAACCCACCTTCGTTTATGGAGTTTTCTTAGCGTGATGGAGAATTCTCTGAGAAGCAGTGAGGAGGATTCTGGTCCAGTCCTGGCAAGAATGGCAGAATTGTTTGAGTTTATCATATCCTTAATCTTGCGACACATAGAATTGTTTTCGGCAGGAGCGAGCGCTCAAAATAATTTGACGACTCGTCAGATGGGGTTAATTGAACTTAAGCTTGACAGGCTCCAGTTGGCAATGGAGATGTTGGAATTTCGTCTGGCTAATCCTCGGAGCGAAGAAGAGCATGATGCAGAAGCAGAGATTCTCCCAGCTAACAGTGACACTGAGCAGATGGAAATTGGATCACTCAATGGAGACTCCATTAGAGGACGAAGTGGGAAGAGCAGTGTCCAAGTAGCTGTAGAGGAAGTCAACACTGCAGAAGGTGCTGAGGCAGCAGCTGAAGCTGAGGGAAATCAGGTTCTGGGGGATATGTAGTTTTTCTTTCTTTAGATTTAGACTATGTTTTGTAGATTTTCAGTTTTTGGAGGGGTCTTTTGGAGGATCTATGGAATAAGTTCAGTATAGTCAATGACAGAACAGAGGGCAGCAATGATAGACTTGTTTTGAATTTTTTGAATAGATGGCCTGAAATACGTGCATTTTCTGAGAAAACTTGTAAAAGGACCTGACCTTCAAACCAGTTTTCTTAATAGAATGAATACCCATTCCTTTCAAAAAAAACAGTACTAGCTTTTCCTATAATGGATTGCTAAAATCTACAAAAATCAACTTCACTTGCACCAAAATATATCAAAGCAGTCCTAGAAAAATAAGGACTATTCCACAAATCATTCAGCTTGATGGATCCCTGTCAAACATTTTGTTCATTCACATCAAACCTATCCTAGAGCTACATTCTCGTTCGCAAAATCTACATAAAGCAACTTCATTTGCATTATTATTAATTAGAATGGAATATATATACAAAATATATCAAAGCAGTCATAGAAAAACAAGGACTATTCCACAAAACATTCAACGTGATGGAGCCTTGTGTTATGAACAAAGTTCATATACACAGCAGAATATTCACAAGATCTGAAATATATAGATATCCATGATAGGACATATATATTTATATAGGAAATGTACAGAAGGTATGAGATGATGATAAGAATGTCACAAATGAGAGCGCGCTTATATACCTAAGCAGGTGCCCTTTCATGAATGGTCATGTCCTTAGGGACATGCCTCTTCATTAACAATTATTATCATTTATGATTATTATTTATTTATTTATATTATTTTTATATAAATTATATTTATAACACCTTGTCAAGCATTTTGTTCATTCACATCAACCAATATCCTAGAGCTAAATTCTCGTTAGCAGTTCAATACTGTTTAGTATGGTGACTAGCCTGTAAATGCCACCTATTTTAATACAGAATTAAAAATGAGGATGGAAAACCTTTACATAATCTAAGCATAAGCAGTAGCACAAAATTACAAAATAAGAAATTGAACTTAAATGCAAGTACCTGAAGCTTTTTAAGAACTTAAACATGCCTTCAAACAATTCAAAATAAAAAAAATACTAAATCACCTCACGATATGTCAAATTTGTAGATACTAGATACTAATATTTAAGATCCAAATATGCAAATAATATAATGCATACAAACCTCAGTATTGCTGCCAGGGCCTGATGGAATTCCATCTTTAGGAACAATAGTAAACACTCTACTCACAATAAACGGAAATACTTCTTCCAGAATATGAGTCATTGCAGCCTTAAACTTGCAAATAAGTTGATTGACCAAGACAAGAAAATCCGTCATTTCCTTTGCCTGTGTTTGACCAATGTCAAAAAAATGTAAAATAATCAAAGAAAACATATTGCTTTTGAATTTGTTACAATAACTCATTTAATCTATGCAGAGATTCTAAAAAAACAACTAAAATGCATCCAAAAGACAGATTTTTCCAAACATAATCTTCATCAGCACCGCAATGCTCAGAAGGGGAAACGAATGTGCATTAGGAAATCTCAGTAGCTAAACAGGAACTTACACCATATGCTCAGAAGAGATATATGACTAGAAATCATTCTTTGCAAAAAAACATTAGTCTGTATTAGAAATAAAAACAAACACAATTCATAGGACAAACTGAAAAAGCATATAGTTTGAATTTTACAGATAAATTTTAGCCCATCACAATTGTTTAAACTTTAAGATGTAAAAATTGCATATTCATATTCATATTACTAATTCTGAAATACTCAATTCTTCTGATCCTATCAAAAGCGTAATAAGATTAGAAAATATGTATTGGTCATGTTCACATTCTAAAGGTTTAAAATGTGATCTTATCACTACTGATTTATGCATATATAAACAAATAATAAACTTGAAAAAAAAGGCAGTCTTCACTTCCACTAACAATTAGTTGTTTCTTTACCTTTTTCCTGTAGTTCCTCTATTAGTATCTTACTAAAAAGGATTTTAACCTATCTTTGTGCAGTGTGGTGAAATCTAAGAGAGCCTTATTACCAGATGGGTAAATAGGCTGATAATCATCTTGAAAGTTGAGATACACCAGGCTACAAAGACCAGATATCACTCGCATTGTTGCTTTCACCAGCTCTAGAGCCCAGATTGAAAGTTGTTGCACATGATTCCTTTGTTGATAACTTACCAATATTTTAGGAAACATTAAGTGGAGTGAAAAACTCCTTGATACACAGAAAGTATATATATATATAAAAATTTATTAAAAATGAATTGACAGATAATGATTGTTTACATTGGGGTTCCTGGCTTATATATCGCCATGGGCACCCTTTGGGGAAAGGGCATGATCTTATGATCGTGCCCTTTCGTCTAATTAACCTAAAATTAAATAATAAACCTAAAATTAAATACTAACTAATTTTTTACATAACATTGCCTTCCTCTCGAAAGAATGCTTTGTCCTCAAAGCATACGTAACGACGGATGTTGTTGACAAAATGCTTCATTCTCCCAAGAAGCGTCTTCTTCGGGTAAGTCCTTCCACTTGATCAGATATTCCAAGATGATCAAGGTCCCACACTTTAAAAGGTCTTGGATTAATCTCTCAATTTCCGTTTTTTGGTGATGTGGATATCGGTATGGCTTGATGTTGACGGGGTCTGACCCTGCCTTGACTTCTATTGTATGCTCAATTTCCCTATTAGGCAGCATCTTCATAGGTAGGTCTTGAAATACTTTTTCATGCTTCCGAATTAGATCTTGTATCTCTAGTGACTCTTCTCTGGTCATATTTGCAGATAACATTTCTAATTGGTGACATTGTACAACATAAGTGGGTGCTCCTTTTCGACTTAGCTTCATCATCTGAGATGATGATACAACTTGATTTTCTGGTACTTGGAATCCGTGTAGTTTGGACTTTTGAGCTCCCCATTTGAATTTTATAGATTATACTTGATGGTTCATAGCCATTGGATACCTAAGACTACATCTACTCCTCCTAATGGTACCATGAAGAACGGAGACTCTAAATTAAAGTCTTGAATCTGCAATTTGACCTTATGGCATTTCCCCACCTTTTCAATCTTCTTACCATTAGCTACCATCACTTTCATGTTTGGTAAGGGAAATGAAAAAATATTGAGTCTCTTTGCCACGGTTGCATCTAAAAAATTGTGTGTGCTACCCGAGTCGATGAGAACCACTACGTTGTTCTCCTTTATGTGTCCTTTTAACTTTAAAGTCTGAGGTTGCGATATACTTCCGGAATACTTCCGTCATCTAATTCTGGTGAGATTTCTGGGGCATCTTCTGTTTCTTCTATGTCATAATCTTCACTATTTGAATCATTGGTTGCTTCACAATTATATAGGTTTTTTGGTTCTTTTCCTTTAGCACATCTATGTTTGGGGTCCCACTTCTCACCACAGCGTTTACATTTACCCTCTTTTATCCTTTGCATTTCCAAATTAGATTTTTCATCTTCACGACGATGTGGTGGAACATATTTATTTGAGTCCTCATACAGGGGTATTCTTCGTCTTGAATATGTTTTTTCCGCTTTTGACCAAAAGATTGGTTCGAATTTCTTTTCAGTTGTTTTTGCTTTTCGTCTTGCTACTTTTATTGATGTAATGTCATGCATCTCAAGTTCTACTTGTAAATGGGTTTTGAGTCCCGAGACGTATGACTGAATTAAACAAGATTCTGATAACCTAGGTACTTGTGTTACTAAGGTCTCCCATTCTTGAGTGTATTCGTCCACACTTCCTTTTTGTCGTAATTTGATGAGTTTTGAAAATAACTCTTCTTCCTTTACACCTTGGAATCTTTTAAAGAATGCATCCTTAAATTTTCTCCAGCTAATGACGTGTGTTGTCTTTTTCCACCACATATACCAATTATATGCTTCCCCTTCCATTTTCATGGATGCGTGCCTAAGCTTTTCGTCATCATCATTGATGTCATATATCTCGAAGTATTCTTCTGCTTTATTTATCCATGCAACATTGTTTTTTTCGTTTCCGTCGAATTTAGGCATCTCGACTTTTGCCCTTCGCTGGTATGTCGCTAATGGTTGAGCGAAAAAGGGATGTTGAATGGTAAAGGTATCTCAAAGTTGCTTATTTGTAAGAGTCGCATTACTCACTTCTTGGTGGGGTGTCGCTGATTTTTTTGGGGATTCAGCTTTTTCATGAGTCTGTTGACTTTGTTGAATCTGATGAGTTGTGCTCTTGATTCTCTTCATTTTCTCATAGTAGTTGTGCAGGTGTACAATCGATCTTTTTACACAGAAGTTTCAACAATGTTAAGGACTCTCTGAGATCTACTTCTGTTTGGGCATGTTGATTTTCCATCTTTATTTCTATTCGATTTGTCGTATCCTGAAGATTTTTTATATTGTCAGCCTGATTTTTGATATTGTCAGCCTGCCTCTCAAGCTTGATCTGGAATTCATCTAATCTTTTACTGACCTCATCGTGGTTGCTATTTACCTTATGCTCTGTGTCAATCAATTTTTTCTGAAAATCAGCCATTGTCATTGACATTGAGCGAGTATGTGGAGGCGTGTATTTATATGCCAGCTTAATTTTTTTTTAATTAATTAATTAATTAAATTAATGTTATATATAATTTATGATTAAATTAAAGTTATGGTTACATATAATTATATATATATATATATATATATATATATCATATATATATATATATATATATTATATTATATATATTTATGTATATATATATGATATATGAATAGTCACGTCCCGTTGAAAAGTCACGTTCGACTTTTGACCAAGCGAATATTACCGCAGACGTGGGTGGCCAAAGACGAAGGTTTGGACTGAACCAGTCGCGGATGGGAACAGCACAGAGGGATGCAGACGCAGCGTGGTCGTGTGCAGAGACGTGACTACAGCGGACGGCGCGTGCACAAAGAGATAGCAGATAGAACAGCGGAAGCGGTGCGGAGGAAGTCGGCGGGGACAGGGATAACGGTGTGGATCAGCGGAATATGATTCTTTGTAGTGGTTGTCGACGGGGTTGCAGCGGACGAGAGGGACCTAGAGTGGAGGTGGTAGCAGCCGTGACAGAGTGTGGCCAGCGGGAGTCACGCAAGGAATGGACACAGCCAACAAGACAACAGAAGGAAGATGACGGCGGTGTCGGGGGACGCAAGCAACAGGCAAGAGCAGTGAAGGGCACGGGGTCAGCAGAAGCAGTAGAACGGCACAGTCGCCAACAGAGCAGGGGACAACTTCAGGGTTTTTAATGCAGAGCGGGACGGGATGTGAAGAAATATGTAAGGCCAGCAAGGCCACCAGCCCGCAGGGTAACGCAGTGTCTGGCAGGTAAAGATCGCTGCTCTGATACCAGATGCAGTGAAAAACTCCTTGATACACTGAAAGTATATATATATATAAATATTTATTAAAAATGAATTGACAGATGATGATTACTTACATTGGGGTTCCTGGCTTATATATCGCCATGGGCACCCTTTGGGGAAAGGGCATGAACTTATGATTGTGCCATTTCGTCTAATTAAGCTAAGATTAAATAATAAACTTAAATTTAAATACTAACTAATTTTTTACATAACATTAAGACCCACCAGGAAACCACTTAGAGAGAACAAAGAGAGCATTTTTCAAGAAACTTATATATTTTTCTAGAAGAAGAATGGCTTGCACCAAGATAACCCAAAAGTCAGATATCGCATAGATTAAAACTTATATCACAATGCAAAAGGATCAACTCTAAATCACTAACCATCTCAGTGAGGAACCCTTCATCTCTTTTATAGAATAGAAACAAGGGAAGATACAAAATATCTGGCCACATGCAAGAACCTTTGGGTTTTACTGTGTCAAATCTCACCCTGATTTGAACACCTGATATACCCTAGCTGTATGGATAAGAGTGCCCAGAAAAGTGCACCTCCTTCTAGAGATACTACCTCAAGCAAATAGCTGGTGCGTCCAAGAGATCTGCACCCTCATCCTGAAATAGAAAACCATGGAAAATTTTGGAATTTGGAAATTCAGAAATTTCACTTCTTTCCTACAGGCTTCCTGGATCTTAACCCTGTGAATTTTCAACCTTAGGGCTGTTATAAAATATGATGAAACAGCAGCAACTGCGGACATATTTCACCTCTTAACAATCCCAATAAACAAGGCAAACCAACATAAAAGATACCAAACACGTGCCAACAAGTTTCAGCCCTCTAGGGCAATCTTCTTATGCATGAACCAGATCTGAAATTCACTTTCTAACAGCTGTTAGTGTCCTTGAACAATTTCAAGGTTAACTTATGTCAAATCAGGAAGATATGGTATTGCTGGAAATTATCAAACCATGAAGATAAAGCTAGCTGAAACTAAAATCTGTAATAAGACATCTTTGGACAGTTGAAAACTCCATATATTCAAGGGATGAAATTTATCCATAGTATTCAAGAGGATCCAAGAAACCCAAGTGCCTCCCAGACAAGAGAGAAAAGTACACACAGAGAGAGAGAAGTGCACTCTTCTCCACAAATCTCTAACACAAGAGGTCATTCTCTCTTTCCTCTATATCAATGTTATCAGAACCAAACCAGTGATCGACCTGGAAAACACTCTAAACTAAAAACCAGTCGGAACTGTTATCACTCCAAGAAACTCTCCTAGGTTGTAGATGCCTGGTAACATATAATCTTCAATATTGTTCTCTGAACTATTGGAATAAATGATGATTTGGATCAAATTAGATAACCATTTCAGCTCTGTTTTCACTCAAGGCATGCATGAACGCTCTCACCAATACACGGCTTTAGACCACTAATGCTCAATAATTTATAAATTCAATGGATAGATGGAGAATACTGACTATACCAGCAGATTGCATACATAAATATAAATTAATGGCTAGCTACAGGCAGCAAAAGAGAATACTAACTGTACTGGCAGATGCATATATGACCACATATAGATGGCTAGCTACAGGCAGCAAAGAAGCTTGCAAATCTAATTTATCAAAGCAGAGATAAGATGACAGTTATCTGGCCTTAGACACAAAGAAAACATGAACAAACTGTTCAAGTACATGCATAGAACAGCAAAGAGAATGGACATTGAACATATAATGGCAAAAGAAGCTTATATTGCTAGAATGAAGATGAGAAGCTTGAAGGAACAGAGGAGGAATAATCTCCAGAAGTTGAACCTCTATTACATCTTACTCTCAGCTATTTATAGCCTGTTTACAATTCTCCTGAGCTCTAAGAGGCTCGGAGTCTTAATCTATCTGATCTGCATTGTTAACTAATTTGATGCCCTCTAGGCAAGCATGGGATCAGATTTTTCTGCTTCTGACAGCAGAGTAACCGCTTTCAGATATTTTTGGTAGCTTGTTGCGATGTCTGGGAGTTCTCCTGTGCCAGAGATGCTCCATGATGATTTTGTTGTTATGGATGAGCTGCGTTGTCTATTGATGCTCCATGACTGCTTTGTTGGTTTGGGGGGGGAGCTGCGCATGTTGTGGCTCTTTCTATTCCCCTTCCGGCCTCTGTCCCTGTCTCCCGGCTTTTGTTAGATAATGGAAAGGGTCTTCGGGCCTACATAATCCTTTAAACATTTATAAATGACTTTTTTTTTGTTATATAGAAAAAACACAACATTACTGCAAAAAAATCGCCTTCTCTGTGTATTTTGGACTTCAAAAGTCCTAAAATATGGTTTAATTGTCTACTGGGTCCGGCCTTGTCGCCATCACAAGTCGCAAAAGCCCTGCTCCTATGTATTTCCCTTATATTATGAAATATGTGAAAAACACTAAAAAATGCATGAAAATGAGTTTGGCGATTTCAGATATTATGTATTTCACTTCCCGGACCCTTTCTGGCCCCGGACTCATCGCAATCACCGTTGGCCAATGCTCCCTTCGTATTTTCGTTATACAAAGAAAATACATGAAATACATTAAAATTTGGGCTTTCGCAGACTTGAAAATATATATATTTTGCTTCTCGAAACCCATTGGGTCTGGGTTTCATCGCTATCGCACTGCCCCTGTTTCCCTTTATATTTCGTTATATAACGAAATACACGGAAAATGCTTCAAAAATGGCTTCGGCCCGGACTTCAAAATTTATGAATTCTCATATATAATGCCCTCGAGTCCGACCATCGGGTCGCCCATATGTATGTGCATAGACCCCGCCCCTTGGTATAGTGTCGATGCGATAAATAGCAATCGCGCGTTGCTCACTCCCCGAGTCCTTTATATAACATAGCATATGCTCCCCGTCGATCCGATCATCGGCGATGTCATGCGCCCGACTTTATTGCGATTAGCCGTTTAGATCTGGGCTATTGATCGGCCAGATCTAACGGCTGCTATTCATTCCTCTGTTTAAGCTTGCAATACTGGGTTTTTCATGGTTTTCAAGCGTTTTTGCCTCCCGATAGTGTATTTCTGCCCTTCCAAGTGCTCTCCTCTTGCGCTGATTTTGATCATTGGATGATCTTTGAGCAAATCTTGAAGATTTCAAGAGCATTAATGGATCCATTGGCATGTTTTTAAGCAAATTTGGAGACTTTAAGAGCCTATATGGATCAATTTGTGGGTCTTTTGCCAGCAAGGCTAACAAGAACCGTAAAAAAAAGGATCAAAAAACTGGTCAGCCAAAAACACATAAAATATTTAAATTTTAAAGACAAGCATATATATTCATGTGCATCCATATGAATCCAAACTATTTAAACACAAATAATCGAAAGTTCTCATTTATATAGCATGTAAGCGTGCACATAACCAAGATAGCATCAAGTGCAATCCATCTATGAACTAAAAATACATCAACAAACAGCCTCTAGATGGCCTCTAGCATCCATAAAAAATCATGCTACAACAAATACATACATATCATCAAAATCATTTTCTATATTGGGATCTCCATCATCAAATTCGCCCTCTAAGCATTAAAATAAGATAGAAAAAACGTAGTATGTCAATTCAAAATTTTGTTTGAGTGATGGTACATTTTCAGTAGGGCCATGACAGAGGAGTTCGGCAACCAATGCCACAAACATCAAGCTACATAGTGTTGAAAAGTGTAACTAGGTTCGGTCTTCATAATGACGAGTGTAATCATGATTTTATGTAATTGATGTAAGGAAGAAAAGAGATAAAATTATTTTGTAATGCTTGAGACATGGGTTTCATGCTCAAGGAATTTTGTTTTAGTTGAAGCTCCTATTGTGGGCTATTAGGTTTGGTCATCAAGTCATAAAATCTAGTAAAGTCAATGTCAAGGATTGAAGACCCATTTGGGCATGTAATTCATTGTAAAAGAAAATTTGTTAACCCTCCAAGACCTTGTCACAAGCTCCCCTTGAATTCGGCCTAAGGATAAATCTAGAAAGGCATGTCGGCCTTGTCACCAAGAGAAGTCAGCTTATTTTGGATGCACAAACCACTATAAATAGGGCAGCTCAGCCTCACTTGAAGCATGAATTCGGTCAAGCAATCTGAACCAAGAAAAGGTGCGAAGATCACAAGAGAGAAGCCTCATCACCAAGCAAAGGAAAGAGGAAGACAACTGAACCATTTTTCTGATCTGTTTTGGGCTGATTCATTCCACACTTGTGAAGAAATGACACTATCCAAACGGCAGAAGGAGTCGAGGTATTACAATCACACTTAAAGGTCAAATCAAGGAAAAGATTTCAGTGTATCTCAAGCCGAGTTGCCAAAGAAGAAGCCTCCACCTAGAGCGAAGGGAATCAAGGCTCTAAAGTTGATAAATTACACGTGCTAGGGTTTCTGAAGTAGGTTCGAGAGTTGCAGGTCTGATCTAAGGGACTGAAATCCAAAGGATAGTCGAGCTAGTGGGTGAAGGAAGAAGTTTGACCACCATTGACTCAAGGAAGAAGAAGAAGTTAAATCTAGAAGGCTTGTGACTTGGTCTTGGAGAGGTTGTGTCAAGGGTCTTGGTCTTGGTATTCGTCAAATTGAAGTCTCTATAAAAAGAAGAATACGTTTGGGTTTTCCTCTCAAGTTGGAGAGGTTTTGGCCCTAGTTGATCACCTACATTCTCTGTCTCTTGTCTCTCTATTGTTTATGCTTTGGTAGTTGTTTGATGAAGATCCATTATGGATCATCCAGGAATTGATCATACACCATGTATCCCACATCTCACTAAGCACCCCCAAAAATGGAGTAAACACTTTCGAAGTAGCCTAAAAAGCTAACAATAACTCTCATGCAAGCATCTTACATAAACATAAGATCTACACCTTCTTTACAAATGGATCATGCATGCCATCTGGACCTTTCTAAATTTGGGACATAATGAACTGAGTTTTACCAATGATGGAAAAATTGGAAATATACTAAGATTGGCTAATGCATGTGCCCTCTATGTTTTACATAACTATACCTTGCTCACACTCTATTGTGCACAAGAATCTAAGGCAAATTGTTCCATAATTGCTACCATATTGACATGCATTTAATGCGTTCTTCCTACTATCATATATACCTACTATTGTACTTGTTGACTATGTGCACCCTTGTGATGTGAAGAAGAACTTATGAGCTAAACCAAGTAATATATAACACTCCCTCTTAGTGAGGAAATTGGTCTCCACAAATCCCAATCTCTGCCTCAATGCCTTGATCTTCCTTTTGCTAGGGGCTTAGTCAAGATATTGATAACCCATTGATCTGTTTGAACATACTTGAGAACCAATGCTCCCTTAGAAAACTTTGTCCAAAAGAAAGTGGTACCCAATGTCAATGTGCATGGAGCAGTCATGGACTCATGGAATACTAGATTCAGAGTCAGATACAACTCCGAATGTCGTAGTAGAGCATAGTAAGCTCCAATATATGGCCTATTAGCCCTACTATCACCTTGTGAAGTCGTATGGCTTCGCAACTAACAGTGTTGGCTACCATGTATTATGCCCCTACTGAATTCAATCTCATTGATGCCTATGTCCCATTGAACCAAGATATTATACTCAAACCCAAATTGAAGCAATAAGCAAAAGTTCTCTCCTTATCATTAGCATTCCCTACCTAGTCAAAATCAACAAACCCATGCTTAACAAAGCACATGTTTTGTAGTGATCACATTAATGTACCCTGGCTTAACCATATACTAGCTCAAAGTCACCACAAATTATATATCAACTCTAAGTTTAACCATATTACATTAAAGATCCAATCAATTATTTATACACTAAAATATCTACCAAATTTGAATGCAAATCAACATGCAACATCAGATTTGGTGCCATGTTCGAGGAACACACCTAGACTTAGCCAAACTTCTAGTCCCAAGAAATGGTGCATCAAGCAATGTCCTTTATCTTGAAGCCTCATGCCAACTTTATCTTGCACATTGATATAAGTTTCTCAAAACTCCCTAAAATTATCAAGTCATCTACATATATGACCATAACAAGAAGATCAAATCTATCAAATAAATGATAAAGATTCGAATCTACAAATGTTTCGATGAAGCCAAAATCTAACAAGTAATCATTGATCTTGGAGTACCAGGCAAACAATCCCTAACTAAGCCTATAAAACGAAATCTTAAACCTACACACATGGGTATGTTGCTCATGCACCTCATAAATTCTTAGGTGATTAATGTAGACTTCTTCCTCAATCACACCATTGAGGGTTCTCTTTATACCCATCTAATATAATTTCCAACCAAAAATATTACAAGAATGATAGTCCTAATAGAAGTATACCTAGCAACTGGAGCAGACGTCTCCTTATAGTAAACTTCCTCTCTCTAAGAGAACCCTTTAGCTACAAATCAAACTTTGCACTTCTCTATGTTGCCATCAATTGCATGTTTTATCTTGTATAGCCACAAAGAATCAACCATTGATTCCCCTTCTAGCCTAGTCACAATCTCCCACACAACATTCTTCATAATGGAATTGTTCCTCCACCATGGCATCATACCATGCCTACTCATAACTAGAAGGCTTTGCAGCAATAACAAAAGACACTGACACAACATAATTGGGAAACTTTTGAGTATGGTGGCTTACTCGAAAAGAAGTCTTTAGAGAACTAACTTGCTCCTCTACCTCCTATAAACTTTGTGCAAGCCACCTTGGCCTTCTGATCCTAACCTGCATTGGAACCTAATTGATCCAATTCTCATTTACCTAGAACCTATGGATCAACTTTTGGGGCAAAAATCATCTCAAACTCCTCAATCTCTAGTAGAGATTGTTGAGACTTAGAGGACCTTGCATCCTCGTCAAACTTGACATCTTAACTTACAAATTTCTTTCGTTGGGAGGAAATGTAGACTTTGTAAGCCTTAGAAGCTTCATTGTATCCCACAAAAATACCCTTCAAACTAAAGAATTCCAAATCAATTCTTTCCTCCTTAAGAATATGAATATCTACATGATAAACAAAAACACAAAAATGTTATACTTGTGGTTTCTTACCGATAAAAGCTTCTTCTAGTATCTTGTCCCTTGAATATCTTAAAAGGAACAACTGATCAAAATGTAGACTAATGTGCAACATGCTTCTACCCAAAGAAATATGGGGTAAATCTAGATCTTTGATAATTGCTTTGGCAATTTGAATGATGCCATGTTCTTATTTTCTGCAACCCCATTCTATTACAAGTTGCAACACATTATCATCTCCCTCTTGATCCTTACCTCTTTGGGAAGGTGTCAAATTCCTTGGAGATGTTATCTAACCTCAACACTTTGATCTTGTCTCTCTAACTTTCTATAAGAGTTTTGAACTCTTGTGACTTCCCAAAAAGACCTCATCCTTGGTCTTCTTGAAGTAGGATCCAAGTGTTCCAAGAGAAATCATTAATAAATTAAACATAACAAGTGTTACCTAAAAGTCAAATTGAGGTCATGGATCCAAATATGCATGAATGTATTAGGTCAAAAATCTCTCTTGACTAATGCTCGGCTCGCTACCTAGTAAAGTAATCTTCACATGCTAGCCAAGTGCACATGTTCATCTTCTCAAATTAGACATCTGGCAATCCCTCGACCATGTTCTCAAAGATCAAAAATGCTCTGTAGTGCAAGCGACCCAACCTCTTGTGTAAAAGCTCACACAAGTTGTCATTCTCATGCACTAGGGCTCTCACTGGATCCCCCAACAACCTATACAAGCCACCCTCTCAAATACCTCTAGCCAAAACTTGATGACTATCCAAGCATCTCCTTTGGATGAAGATTCATTCATCATCAAACTCAGCAATACATCCTAGGTCTTTTGTTATTGAAATTTAAAAAGTAGATTCTTGGTTAAACCACATACACATAAAACACCATTTGGTTCAAAAGCATCACTTGAGAGCATCAACAATGACATGAATCCCCTCCTACTATGAGAAATGTGGCACGATCACCAAGCTCAAATTATATGCCTACCTCTAAATCCCAAAGTCTACCAAAGGCCTTCTTGTTAAAGGTCATATGTTTGGATGCTCCACTATCCACATACTATTTGACATCAAACATGATGTTAGATAACAGGCATAGGACCATGGAGAAGGTTTTCTCAAACCTAAATGCAAGTTCATCCACTCCAATAGAGGTTCTTGCACTCCCTACAAACTAATTATGCTAATGTGGTTTGCCCTTCCCCTTATTCTTCCCAAGACACTAAGATGCATAGTAACAATCACATTATGCATCTAACGCTTCAAACACAGGATGTGGCTCTTGTCCTTCTTGCCCTAATTTGTGTAAAAGCTCACACAAGTTGTCATTCTCATGCACTAGGACTCTCACTGGATCCCCCAACAACCTATACAAGCCACCCTCTCAAATACCTCTAGCCAAAACTTGATGACTATCCAAGCATCTCCTTTTGGATGAAGATTCATTTATCATCAAACTCAGCAATACATCCTAGGTCTTTTGTTATTGAAATTTAGAAAGTAGATTCTCGATTAAACCACATACACATAAAACACCATTTGGTTCAAAAGCATCACTTGAGAGCATCAAGAATGACATGAATCCCCTCCTACTACGAGAAATGTGGCACAATCACCAAGCTCAAATTATATGCCTACCTATAAATCCCGAAGTCTACCAAAGGCCTTCTTGTTAAAGGTCATATGTTTAGATGCTCCATTATCCACATACTATTTGACATCAAACATGATGTTAGATAATAAGTATAGGACCATGGAGAAGGTTTTCTCAAACCTAAATGCAAGTTCATCCACTCCAATAGAGGTTCTTGCACTCCCTACAAACTAATTATGCTATTGTGGTTCACCCTTCCCCTTCTTCTTCCCAAGACACTAAGATGCATAGTAACAATCACACTGTGCATCTACCACTTTAAACACAAGATGTGGCTCTTGTCCTTCTTGCTCTAATTTGTGGAACCTGAATCCTCCTTCTTTTCTAACCCTTCCTGAATCATTCTTTCTTACTACCCTTTTTCATCCTATTAATGACAATTACACTCTGCTCTTTGACAATTACACTCTGCTCTTCGTCCTCCATACCTGCAATAGTGTCCAGTCTCATTTCTTCTTAGAAGAAATCACTCCAGAACTTCGCGAAAGTGGGAAGCTTATCTCAAACACAAACACCCCAAAGAAAAGGCTACCAAGAAGATGAAAACCCATTCAAGTCTATAGCTACTAACTCTTCACTCCTTACCTCTTCTCTCATTACCAAAAGTTTGATCACGAAGTTCAAAAATATTCATTAAGTAACAAGCTATGGTATCTATGATATTCATTTGTGTGACTATAGGCTTATTCCTTGGAAGCATCATCCAATTGATGTTCTCCCTATAACATAATGTAACTAGAGCATGAAACATCTCCTTAACAACATCACTAAACACTACCATAAATGAAGTTGGAGGGGTCGTCCACTCTGTCTTCATATCTGAAACTCAATGTAGTTGTACAATCACTCCATGAAAATGTTGCTACATAAAATAGAATAGCAACCCAACCCAAAATGTACATCTAAGGTGCAACGCTCATAGTAGGGGTTGTCACTCTGATCCCTACTCACTTCGTTTAAGCTCTCTCCTAGACAAGCTAAGGGGGTTAGTCCCTAAGGGGTAGCTTGAAAGGGAAAACTTGTTGGAACAACAAGTCCTAGGAGACTAAGGGCAAGGCTACTACCTCTATAGATAACTTGGACTTGGATAGATTTAGCAAGTGAAATTATTAATGGGCAATATATGTGTATTAAAAGATAGATTTAA
Source organism: Pinus tabuliformis (assembly GCA_031772625.1). Lineage (NCBI taxonomy): Eukaryota > Viridiplantae > Streptophyta > Pinopsida > Pinales > Pinaceae > Pinus > Pinus tabuliformis. Next base: position 1,592,602,362 of record CM062817.1, on the reverse strand, counting down.
TTTAAGATCAATATGGAAATAATAAGATCTACAAATTGGAGACCAGTGCCTTCATAACAATGCTCAAATGTGAATACTTGCACAAGATAATATTCCAAGTTACAAGGAAGAGAGTGTTGCAAGACAATTGTTAGATAATAAATCAGAAGATTATAAGTAGCTAGAATATGAGAAATAATACTTAATAAGAACTTGCAAGGAAATATAACTTGTACTTCAAGTAAAGATTATCAATGATAATATGACATTCAACGCATAAAATGGACGAGTACAAGAAAATAAAACTTGCAAATAAATGAATAAGCTCACAATTCCAAATATAATAACCCAATGATAGAAATGAGAAAGTGCAAGATGAATGCAAGACCTATCTAGGTGAAATGCAAGAATCTTGGTTACTTTTAGTTAAATGCCTAATCTAGATTGTTTTGAAACTAGTCTTAAACCAAGTTGTAGAAAGAAGGTCTGAGGAAGAAAGCTAGGGCTTTATTAATGATACCTCCCCTTGCTTCTAAAGACCCAAGTGCCTTCGTTCCTACAAGGTATTGCTCGCAAGAGAACTACAAGGTCACCTATTTTAACTATTGAGTAAGGGTCTAGCCTCTCAAATTAGATGAAGAAGGTGGCCCTAAAACTTTCTATACAACCAAGCTTATGCTTGGAGGTAAATTTTAGGATGCACAACTAGATCTAAAATGCAAGATGCAATGCTTCAATGAGACAAAAATGATATCAATATTGCTTCAAGGAAAGTAAAATGCCAATATGTTGGTAATCACAAAGTAGATAGATATTTCAAAGCACAAGATTACTAGCTAATGACAATGATCAATGAAACAATAGAAAATACTCAAAGAAACAATGATGATTATAAAATGTTAAAACAAGATCTCACAATGCCTTAGAACAAAGTGTTCTTGAGATTATTCTTCTCTCATTTAGACAAATAAAATAAGTAAAGAAAATAGAGTGCAATTACACTTATTAGATGGCAGATGAGATTGCTAATCAAGATAAGGAAAAACTAATTAGATCCACAATTTGCAAATGAAATGAATAACTAGACCAAGTAGCAATGATTAGCAAATGCAATGAAAATATTAGATCTAGGTTGCAACTATCATGCAACTAGCAAATGCAAGAGATGAGTTAGTAATGCAAGTTAGATCTAAACTAACAAAAGAATAAGAAAAGGCCTCCCTCTAAATGGAGAGGCGGCATACCATGGGATGAGAATCCCAAGTTCCCACAAGAAACAATGTTACTTTTATTATTAGTGTTACAAAGAGAGAGAGAAGCCTCTTGACAAAGATAGAGGCTCTTCCCCTCAAGGAGAATTACAATGATGACAGAGGTTCTACAACAACAACTTTCTCCTTGGAATGATAGCTTGATCCACTTATAATCTTGATGTGAAACCTCTACAAACAATAGACCAAACCCTTATGATGCCCGCAGTCTTTAGCAAGGGATTATGTAGTTATGAATTGCTCTCGGCCTCTTTCCTCCAAAACCCACGATCTAGCAAGATTCAAAGGCTAGAACAATTTGTAAATTTTATATGATGTGATTCCAAGCCTTAAAACTTTGAAATTTAATATGAAAAGCCCTCAAGTTAACGTTGCTTTAGATCATCAAATGTATTTGGCCTCCCTTAGAAAATTACAACCAAGAGGAAAGAGGCCTTTTAGGCCTGCGACTTCCCTCAAAATATGATATGTCTATAGAAGCTCTCAAAGGACAGAGCCTTACAAAAAACAACAGTGAAATAACCCTTCAATTGATGGAATAATATCCCTACAAAACCAAGAGTTAGTCCTTGAAATAAATAAGTTAGGAGCAAACATTTAAATGTTTGCGCTAGGCCAAGAGAAACCCCTAAAGCTTGCAACTAGCCTTCAAAAGGCAATTTCCAACAACCAGTCTCAAAGAGGCTAGCTACAAACTTCAAACAAGTGATCAAACCCCTTTTAAGCGATAATTATAGGCTTGCAAACACCAATGATTAGTCCCAAAATCATATGAAAATAAGAGAAAGCCTTAGGAGGTTGCAGCTAAGGTAAACAAGCCTTAGTAGGCCTGCGGCTCCCTAAAAAAAGGTGAAGATCCAAATCAGAACCCTCAGAAAAGATTGCAAGATTTATGTGAGAAAAACCCTAATGAAATTTTGAATTTTGCAACAAAAAAAGAATTAGCCCTCAGAACCTTGAATAGCCCTGCAAAAATTTGATCAAACTCTGCAAAATGAAAATAAGGCTTGCGGCCTTCAAGAAAGAGGGCTTCTAGGAATCACTGGTAGCCCAGAATTTGATGTCAAATTAATTATAAATTTTATTTACGAATTTGTGGTGAAACTTCTGCGAATTAGGCTCAAATTATCTTCAAAAAAATCCATAACCCTCCTCCAAAAACCCTTTATGCGGCATAGATGCAATAGCTTCCTCCGGAGCTCTTGGTCCTTAGGAAACAATGAGGTTTCCTCTCAGAAGTTGATAGATGGGATCAAATCTCAAAAAGGTGAAATTTTGTGATGAATTTGCAAAGAGAAATCCTTCCAAAACCTAATTTGTTCACTGCAAAACAAGGAAGTTAATACACATAAAAGTTTATCCAAATTCAATTAGAAAACGAACAGGACTACACCAAAACATAGTGGGAACCATAATCCTATTCCAACTAACAACCAAGCCAACAGCAAAAAGGGTAGTCAACCACTTCTACCACAATTTACAGACAATCAAGTGCCAGCGGGCAAGGAAGCAGTTGAGCCAAATCAACTCCTTAATAACTATGCTCATGACTATGCAAGATTGGAGAAGAATACTCGAGCAACTATGTCCTTCACCGAGTACAATAACTTTCAATACTAGAATAGACCCCGAGGCTAGCTCAATGGAGAGCTAGCACGCAAGGTAAGTAAACTCCCTTTACCTTCATTTGATGGATCATCTAAATGTTCAGCACGAACATGGGTGCAAAAGTTGAAGATCTATTTGAGGCTCAACCTAGTGGCAGAAATCGATGTTATTCAATTTGCCACACTACATCTGGAAGGAGATGCCCGTGAATGGTGGTACCATGGTTTAGTCACTTTGGGGCATGCAAAGATTGTCTCTCACGAAGAATTTACACAACACTTGATAGATGGTTTGACTGAAGGAACCCAAAGAACCATTTCAAGGATTTAGCCATGATCAAACAAACAAGGTCACCAGAAGATATCATTGTCGAATTTGAGCAGATAGTGGTAATGGTAACAGACATATCAGAGGAAAGGTTAGTCATGCTCTTCGTATAAGTGTTGGCTGTGCTGCTATAGGGTTGGGTTAGGGCATTTAACCCATCCGCTTTCCAAGAAGGCTCGAGATATGAGCAACGCATCTACAACACCTAAAGCCACAACACAACCTTCCATCCCCCAAGGGATAGAGAAAGGAAGCCTCCCCAACGAGAAGGGAGCCGACAAGACAGGATTGACGATGCAACCTGAAAACGAGCTCAGACGGAAAAAACTATGCTTCACATGCAAGGACCAATAGGAACCAGGGCATCATTGTATGGGAAGGGGAAAATTCACTACACAGAAGTTGCATCTGACGATGAGGAAGAGGAAAAAAAAACACATACACTAGTTGAAGAAGGACCACCACAAAAGGAGGCCAAAGAAGAGGAACTCGACAATCTTAAGGAAGAGCTACGCCAAGAAGAAGCGAAAGCAAAAGAGCAAATCAACGGATGGAAGAAGCCCCGACCACAAGTCAAGATTGCAACCCTTTTTGGCACACCCAGGTACTACACATTCAAAGCAAGAGGAGATGTCAGAGGACAACGTATCACTGCATTGATCGACAGAGGAGCCACACACAATTTTATCAACGCAACACTCATAGCCAGGAGAGGGCTCCCTACAGAAGATTTTGAAGGCCTTGATGTTATAGTTGCATACGGGTACAACTTGGACTACACTCGAATGATTCTAGGTTTGAGTGTAACCCTCGGTAATTATACTTTTACTAATGATTTTTATGTGATTGACTTGGCTGATCTCAATATGGTTTTGGGGGTTCAATGGCTATATTCTTAGGAAGACACACTATGGAATAAAAAGCTCTAAAAATGGAGTTTAAAGCTCCAAATGGCAACAAGGTTGTCTTGAGGGGCATGGTAAATGGCAGACCACAAGTTGTCTTAGCCAAAAGAAAGGAAGCAATATTCAGACATGGTGATATAGCTTATGTAGCTAACTGCAAGATCATAAGTCAGAAGCCCCCTCGTGAGGACAAACCACAATATGCAACAAACATCCAGCAAGTGTTGGGCAAACACAGCCATGTGTTCAACGACATTCCCCCACAATTGCCACCGAAAAGAGAGTTTGAGCACACGATTCAATTGGAGGAAGGAGCTAAACCTCTGATAACCACACCATATCGACATCCAATGAAGTTCAAGGACGAGATAGAAAAGACCATCCAGGAAATATTGGCCATGGGGCATATCTGACCCAACTCAAGCCCATTTACATCATCCGTGGTGTTGGTGAAGAAGAAGGATGGCACATGGAGAATGTGCATTGATTACTGGGCACCTAACAAGAAGACCATCAAAAACAGGTACCTCATTCCTCGGATAGATGAATTATCGGATGAACTAGATGGAGCAGCATATTTCTCGAAGATCAACCTACAGTTCAGATATTACCAAATTCGAGTTTGGGAGGAAGAAATGTGAAAAACAACATTCTGATGCCACTATGGACACTTTGAATTGTTGGTCATGCCATTTGGGCTAACCAACGTCCTCGCCACATTCCAATCATGCATGAATAGCATTTTCAACAAGCTGTTGGAAATAATACTGAGAGAGGGGGTGAATCAGTATTATCAAATCAATAAAACTTTTTCATTTCCATACTTAGATACATATACGCTACTTCAGTTAATGGAACCCACGTGTATACGCAACTTTGTCTAATGCAACTAGCATATATCCAGAATACTTATGATTCAGTTAATCCATAAAATGTTGATCTTTAGTTAGTGCATCAGAGCTTCATTAACCATATGAACAGTAAGCAGGTGCATTAAAACAAAACAGATCATCACACACAAGAAGCACACATGAACACCATGATATAAGGTGGAAACCCAATGTGGGTGAAAACCACCTGCTGCAAGTCATCTCTATCTTCTTTTAATAAGAAACTTCATTTTACAATATTTCTGTACTGGTGCAGTCTTATACCAGTACACAGGCTTCTACCTGCAGAAGGCTACAACCTTCTCTCGTTCTCCAGACTCTCCTAGATGGGGCTACAACCCCCTTAGCTCTTGTACTAGTAGGTGCCTGCCTACTGAATGCTCCAATCTTCACTTGCTCTCTAGTTGCTACTGGAAGGGAGCTACTACCCCCTTTGCTCTTGTACTAGCTGATGTACTAGTACATAGGCGCCGACCTACAATCTCCTTTCACCCTCCAGGGACCACATTTCATACATTTTCAGACTGGATACTCTTAAAGCACAACACTATACTCTGAAGGCCACGTTTCATCAAATTTTCATAATGGACCCATAAATATCATTGAAGCACAAAACAATCAATACTAGCATCATCAATTTCTGAATCACTGAAACCCTGTCAACAACACAGTCACCAGAACATAGAGCAGAACACTGAACTCTGCAACAATATTCAGGAATGAGAACCAACTGTATCATCAAAATCATGCATCAGAGTGCATACGCTACTTGGAAGTGTTGAACCAGCATGTATACGCAACTTCACCAAGGTGAACCAGCATATATGTCATCAATTGCTTACTTATAACTTGATGCACTTCCTGTCTTCAGACATATCCAAATTATTACATATACAAGGATAATATGTGTGTTAGCACCCAGATCTAGTCCATCAGATCACATAAATATGAGTCCTTATGATCCTGATCCAATATTAGTTCTCATCCATCAAATACTGAAGCTAAACACAATCAACCAAACAGGATATGCAGAATACTGACACCTTTAAACTGTCATCAGAACTCATCAACAACCAGAACCACCTGTAACTTCAAACATCATAGCTCAAATGGTATACGCTACTACAATGAACCAAACCCGCGTACATACGCGCTTACACCAAAGCCAACCCGCATACAGATCTATAAATATTCAATCATGACTTGCAGCGATTTCAAACTTAAGTTATACCCAGTTCAGATCATTACCTGTGTCAGTATACAGATCTAGAATAAACATAATCAATCATATAGAGATAGTTCATTTCAAACCATTTGATCCAGATCTATCCTTAGATATTGTTCTCCATCAACCGATGAGATCCCTCCTTAGCTCAGATCAAGCAATGCATCATCAACCCATAACCTGCATACTGGATCTCATACTTCATCAGATATTCAAGATTTTTTCGATGCACTTGCCTAAAGGTCTTCTTCTCCTTTTATAGTCTTAGGCCTTGCTCAATACCATGGTCCAAAACCATAACAAACCAATACCATGGACCCAATACTTGGGATCAACACATCTGACGAGATATTATGGTCCAAAACCATAGGTTCAAATACCAAGGACTAACTACCACGGACCAAAAGTAAGTTCTCCAACATATACGCGCTTTTCCTTGCATGAAAGTGCGTGTATACGCATACGCGCCTTTGTAACGTCTAACCCGCGTGTATACGCGGCTTGGTCACGATGAACCTACGGATATATATTTTCTCTTCATTCTTGTAGTCTGATCATCAAATCCTTGTTGCTGACCTGCTGCACTATGATCTGTCATCTGTGTGATTTGCCATCAAGGACAACACTTGTCTCATAATGCCAACACAAGCAATTAAAAAAGTTTTTGTTGGTATTTTTTGATGATCTCCTCATCTATAGTGAGACCTGGGATGATCATTTGGGACACTTGGATCAGACTTTGAGCATCATGTAAGAACAGTCTCTATATGCCAAGGCATCAAAATGTGAGTTTGGGTTGACAGAAATTCTTTATTTAGGGCATATGGTCAGCGCACAAGGGGTACATGTCCACCAAGAGAAAACCTAGGCAATTTTGGATTGGCCTACACCTAAAACACCAACAAAGTTACAAGGGTTTCATGGGCTTTGCATCTACTATCAACGATTCGTTAAAGGGTTCTCCCAGTTAAGAGCGTCTAATTTGACAAAAAAGGGAGCATTCAGGTGGACAGAAGCCGCTGACAAGGCATTTAACAAGTTCAAAGAAATAATGAGCTCGTGCCCAGTATTGGCTCTTCCTGACTTTGTCCAACCATTTATATTGGAGTGTGATGCGTCCAGATAGGGAATAAGGGTTGTCCTAATGCAAAAAGGTCATTCGATCGCATTCTAAAGTCAAAAGCTAGAAGATACAGAGAGACTTTACTCCATATATGACAAAGAGATGTTGGCCATCATGCACACATTGCCAAACTTTAGACAATATATGGTGAGTAATAGCTTCATAGTCAGAACAGACCACAACAGCCTGCGACATTTCTTGGGAGAAAGGAACCTAAACGGGCAGCAGCAGAAATGGGTAAGCAAAATTCAAGCCTACGATTTTGACATCGAATATGTAAAGGGGAAGAAAAATGTGGTGGTCGATGCACTTTCCAAGAAACCTGCAGCTTGCACCCTCATGGAGCTCATGGGAGATTGGAAGGAACACCTTTACGCCGAGTATGCCAAGGATCAGTTTGCTTGCGCGCTATTTGACAAGATTATCCAGAATGACAGGTACAAAATAGTTGATGAAGTTATTTACTATAAAGACAGGATATATCTGGCTCCTAAATCTACACTTAAGGAGAAAATTATGAAGGTTACACATGATATTCCTTCAGAAGAACACCAAGGGTTATTCAAGACATATTGTCAGATCCAAGAACAATTCTCATGGAAAGGGCTCAAGGAGGATGTGATGAAGTACGTCAGGGAATGCATGACATGTCAACAAAATAAGGTTGAGCATACACCTCCCACAAAAAAGGGAAAGGATATCAATGGATTTTATCATAGGATTACCCAAAGCACAAGGCAAGGATTGCATATACACAGTGGTGGACAAATTAACTAAATTCGCACATTTCTTTGTTATCTCATTGGCTTACTCAGCCAAACAAGTGGCAAAACTCTTCTTCAAAGAAGTCTTCAAACTAAATGGGCTACCAAAGAATATAGTTAGCGATCGTGATAGTTGATTTATGGGCACATTCCAGTAGGAGTTTTTAGACTAGTGGGAACTGAGTTAGCCCCTAGTACTAACTATCATCCACAAACTGACGACCAAACAGAAATTGTGATTAAGTGGATTGAAGGGTATTTGCGCAACTATGTGACATGTCAGCAGAAGGCATGGATCAAGTGGTTGTACCCCCCTTTGCTCTTGTCAATTTCGGTGGTGAAAGATTCCACCCTAATTTGACTTTGCTTCTTTTTTCCTCTTTACTCTGGTGCATGAAGTCTTTGAAGGGTAAACGAATTCTCTGAGCTTGATATCCTCTATTGAAAAGGATTGTGTATGGATTAGAGAAGCCTCTCTTCACTTCTAAGCAATTCAAAGTGTCTTTCCTGAGGAAGCGAATGGATTTTTTACATCTTTTTGTGACAACGTGACCCCTGGGTATGACCTTTTGTGACAGCGAGTCACTTGGGCACCATTTCCTGAGTCAGCGATTCATCTATGCTTCACTCCTTAAATAGTGAGTTCATTTGGGCACCATTTCCTGAGTCAGCGAGTCATCTATGCTTCATTCCTGAGATAGCGAATTCATCTGGACCTAATCTCTTAGACAATGAGTCCTTTTGGCATCATTCTAAGGCAGCAAATTCTTTTGGACATCTATTTTGTGACAACGAGTCTCTTTTGGCTTGATTTCTGTAGTGATTTTATCACAAATCAATGCTTTAGGTCTACAATTTTGAAGCAAACATTCTGATCAAGGGAACGAGGCCCTTTCTGGCTCATGCAAAGAATTTCCAAGGAGGCAAGCTGGAAACAGGGACTAGAGGACAATCACCGAGCTTGATTATATCTGACCTGTGGAGGAGAAGCCTTGAATAGGATAGCGAGGGTATCCAATTCTTGACTGTTCTGAAACCAGGATCCTCGCAACAAGAGAAGAATCGTGGCCCAAGTAAGCCGAGATTATAGCAGGATCGGGATTGATAATTCAGATAGCATAAAGCCCAGAAATCATAGGAGATAGAATTCATTTATAAGTTTGTAAACCATTGCAATAGGAAACAGAGGTTAACTGCGAAGAAACCTTAGGGCAAAAATTACCCCATAACACTACATGCCCACAAACCTGTGGTCTCAATCAAACCCTAATTAGGGGCCTTCTCTTGCGGTCTTATCAAAGTTTAAAACACAGTCTTTCCATGCAGATTAGAAGAAATACCTGCTTTGAATTATGTCTCAAAAATTGGTTGCAAATTAGTCCTCAGAACAAGACTCAAAAGGCCAAAAATAGGCCTCATAAATGGTGCCACTTCTTCCTCAAGGTGGCCGAAAATAAGCCTCAGAGATGATGTGAGTTTCTCCTCATATGTGCCTCAAGAAGGCCAAAATTAGTGCTCAGAACAAATGCGAATATTTCCTCACACAATGCCTCAATTTTACCTCTAAAAGTGTCGAAGTCTACTTCAGAAAGATATCTTTAGCCCAATGAATATCCCACAGAAAATTAATAAATTTAAGCCTAGAAATCCCCTTGAAAACTCGACATACTTCCTCCGATTAGCGTGACTACACAAGCCTCCAAAATATCAGATAGAATTTTGATAGAGATGAGCACGCAAATTTGTGCCTTTATAAGGGCAACGAATGCCCTATATATACACAAAGGAGGGGCATCTAAATGGGGGGCGACTAGCCCTTAAACCATAGAGTCGATCTTATATTAACCTCAATAAATTCAATTTGTTGACTAAGTTGACCTGATCTATAAGCTCAGAATAACTTCATATTTCAAAATTATTTTGTAGGCCGACCTTAATTTTTCTTTATGACGCCATCTTCAAAGTACTATATCCTCCTTTTGATTGACCTCATAAAAATTCCTTTTCGAGAGTTGCTTTAGCTAATGAATAGCAACGCCCATGACCAAACAAAATATATCAAAGATCACCCAATAAGATATATTAAATATTGTGCCAAGCTTCAGACCAAGTCATCAAACAGATTTGGGCATCATGACCTCACATTCGAGGTTTCAACTTTGAGAAGCCATATCTTTTCAACCGTGAGGAATTGTATGGTGTGCCACCTATAATTAGACACAACATGACAAGCACAATCAAATGATGATGGTCTTGCATGAAAATTAATTGATATTCCCATTTGATTTCCTCAGCAAATGTGGGGCATCATGACCACACCGCAGGGGTTTCTAAACTTTTAAGGTTCCTTCTCTTCCCTGTTGGGCTTCTTGTCCTTTGGAGCTTCCAATTAATGCAATCCATGATGTATAGTAAGAGTGTTTCGATGCCAACGTCATTCAATAGTTTGATGAAGAAGGATAGCCCTTAATATCACAAGAGCCTCCTGCAATGGTTGAAGACAATGAAAATTTTGTGTCCCATAATCTAAACTAGAATTAAAAGGGAAACTAAAAATTCAAATCTAAAAGAGCCATAAGAAGGAGCCTGTATTTCCTTCCAATTCAATTAGAAAATCAAGATGGCTTACCCAAACATTGCAAGATGCATAAGAACAAGTGCGAGCACCTAAATCTACATTTCAAGTAAGTAATCATCCTAAGAAGTTTCGAACTCATGTTGCATCGATGACTTCTATTATTGTGAGAGAACCTTCCATCTGTGAGAAAACAAATAAGTGTAAGTATGGAGAGATGCCATGACGAAAAACTATGAAATTTAGGAGACAATTCCAAAATCTACCGAGGAATCAATGATCAATGACATGCACTTAGTTGATGTGAGCATTGAAAAGAACATGGGCAAGTTTATTGCCAAAGGATTCTCTCAAAAGAGGGTGTTGACCTTTTTGACACTTTTCCTCTAATTGCCAGAGTTTTTGAGGTGCACGGGTGAGATTCAATATTGATAGGATAATGAAGGGCACTTTGTGAGGTGATCCATGCACCACAAGCTTGGTATTTCAAGATCAATGAGCTTTTACTCAAGTTCGGTGTTTCCAAGATTTGTGCAGATTTTAATCTTTGGTTTTTTGATATATATGATCCATCAATCATGATCCTCTTAGGGATCCCTCCAAGGCATGTTGTTTGTCACCATCAATGGCTCATGTACCACTTTAATTTCCACATCGAGAGTTTATATTCCATAAGTGTTTGTGTTCACTTATCATATGTCTTGATGCTCCACTGTCGATGACCCAAATATTCTCATCTTCAAATGTGCCAGTAAGTGTTGAGAATAATCCTTCATTGTTTATAGAATTCTTGGTCATTTTTTCCTTGAAGGATAATAGAAGATTCCATAATGCCTTGATACCTTTCTTGAGATAACTTGCTACCAAAGAACACTTCTTCAAAGACTTCTTCAAGGATGTATCGATCTTCATTACGCCCTTAGCCAACCTTAGCTCTGATACCATGTTGAGAAATCTAAAGGGCTATAGTTAGTATGATTTCTCTTAAACTTGATAATTGCTTGTGGTGTACTTTTACTTTTTCTTGCTTAATAGCTTCTTCTCATATTATTATGTTATTCTTATCATCAAATAGCTACCAAAACAAGAAGATCAACAGTACACATGAACACAAGATATAGGTTGGGAGTTAGGGCCAAAACCTCTCCACTTGAGAGGAAAACCCACAAATCTCTTCTCTTCTTATAGATTCTTCAAATGATGAATTACAAGACCTCTAGACCAAGACCAATACTCTTCCAAGACCAAGTCAGACCTCCTCGATGATGTTCTTCCTTTGTCCAAGTCAAACCCAGTCAAATCTATTCTAGCTGCACAACTTCGACCTCGAGCTACAGAATTTCGGCCTCTGCTGCAGGTCTAAAATTTTCGGCCCCTAGTAACCACTGTTGCCTTCACACGTGTGAACAAATTAGGGCTTCCAAAGCTTCTCTTGACGTTCACTTGGATTTCTCCTTCTCCTAGGGCTTGAGAATGACCTACTAGACCTTCCTTCGACCTTTTTGCGATTCCTTCAAGTTTGATCTTGCAGCAGCAAAACCCTAGCTTCCTTCATTCGCATGTGTGAAAAGAGAGAGAAAACAACACAAACACTTGTCCTTTCGTCCTTCCTTCTCCGTTGCCCTTCTTTTTCTCCTTCGCTTGAATGATGAGAGGATGAATGATGTTCCAAGGAGGTCGAGTTCCCTCCTATATATAGGCTTTCAAGGTGGACGAAATGCCCTAGTGTTAATTTTAGGTATGTTCTATGCTTAGAGCAATTTATTTCAATTTCACAGTTAACTCAATATCTTTTCCAGATTAGCAATAACATTAGCGTTAAAGTAAATTGCAGATAGAACATAAACATAGATCACAGACGACAAGCCAAGACAAGAGGACACAAGATGTGGCGCTAGCCAGGGACAAACCCCAATGTGGGGAAACCCTTGATCAATTCTTCTTATATGTTCTTCAATAGTTTAACAAAGAGAACGAGAGAGAGAAATAGTACATATACAACAAAAGTCAACACTTTGACTTATCTAAATAAGGGCATAGATCATCTCTAAGTAGATGATACATGAGGTAGCTAAACTTAGTTGAAGACATGCTGCTTCAACTGATTCTCCAAGGTGACTCCATCACCAATCATTGTGTTGCACCTTGTCATCACGCTCTACCTCATTGTGTTGCACCCATCATCACTATGCTGGACCTCATTACCATGCTGCACACATCATACTGTTGCACCTTCCTGTACTACAACATCTTGCAGTACCATATCATCTTGCTTCCAAATGGTCTCATGACATTTTTGCCTAACGCACATCCCTTACATACTCCTTCATGATCCTCCTTGAGTTCAGGGATGCCATTCACCATTGAATTTAGAGTTGGTAAGATTTTGTAGTGAAGATGAACAAACCTTCTATGCCAAAGTTCACATGGACTTACTTCAATGTGAAACAAAGCTTGAGAGAGTGTAGTCAACAATCTATAGAGTCTTCCTTCACGAATCCAAAACATCTTTGCATTTTCAATGCTAGAGTTTTTTATCCAACACTACAACCTTTCCATCTATAAAAGCAACTCTATCTCCTTTATCTTCTAGACATGAAATAGAAAGTAGATTATTTTGCAAACATGGAACAAACAGGGTGTTGTTGAGATGAATATTTCCTCCATTCTCTAGCTCCAATGATGTTGATCCAATTCCTCTCACAAGATAGCTCTTCTTGTCACCAAGTTCAACAGAGTAGGAGGATTTTCCTCTTGATAAGGTCTTCAGTTGTTTGTGTTCACCTGTCATATGTCTGGATGCTCCACTGTCAATGACCCAAATATTCTCATCTTCAAATGTGCCAGTAAGTGCTGAGAATAGTCCTTCATCCTTTATAGAAGCCTTGGTCATTTTATCCTTGAGGGATAATAGAAGATTCCATAATGCCTTGATACCTTTCTTGGGATGACTTGCTACCAAAGAACACTTCTTCAAAGACTTCTTCAAGGATGTATTGATCTTCATTATGCCCTTAGCCAACCTTAGCTCTGATACCATGTTGAGAAATCTAAAGGCTTGTAGTTAGTATGATTTCTCTTAAACTTGATAACTGCTTGTGATATCTTTTTACTTTTTTTTACTTGTTAGCTTCTTCTCGCATTATTATGTTATTCTTATCATCAAATAGCTACCAAAACAAGAAGATCAACAGTACACGAGATATAGGCTGCAAGTCAAGGCCAAAACCTCTCCACTTGAGAGAAAAACCCACAAATCTCTTCTCTTCTTATAGATTCCTCAAATGATGAATTCCAAGACCTCTAGACCAAGACCCATACCCTTCCAAGACCAAGTCAAACCTCCTTGATGATGTGCTTCCATTGTCCAATTCAAACCCAGTCAAATCTCTTCCAGTTGCACAACTTCGAACCCCAACTACAGAGTTTCGACCCCTACTGCAAGTCTGAAATTTTCGGCGCTCAGTAACCACTGTTGCCTTCAGACATGTGGGCAGATTAGGGCTTCCACAGCTTCTCTTGACCTTCACTTGGACTTCTTCTTCTTCTAGGATGACCTACTAGACCTTCCTTCGACCTTTCTGCAATTCCTTCAACTTCGATCTTGCAATAGCAAAACCCTAGCTCCCTTCCTTCGCACGTGCGAAAAGAGAGAAAGAAAACAACCCAAACACTTGTCCTTTCGTCCTTCATTCTTTGCTGCCCTTCTTCTTCTCCTTTGCTTGAATGATGAGAGGATGAATGATGTTCCAAGGAGGTCGAGTTCCCTCCTATATATATAGGCTTTCAAGGTGGACGAAATGCCCTAGTTTAGGCCAAATTCTTAGTTGTCAGGCCAACTTGGTCTTGGAGGGTATTTTGACTCTTTTAAATACAAAAATAATTCTTTTTACAAGTTACAATGTACCTGATGGGGTCTTCTTCATGTGACAATGACTCTTTTGACATCTTGACCCTAGGACAAATCCTTGAAGCACACAATGGGTGTTTGACCTCTAAAATAAAAGACCTTGAGCATGAAACCCATGCTACAAAAACAATAATAATAATTTTCTTTCATTTTACAATATACAAGATTCAATAGTACATTTCATATTTATGAAGACCGAACCTAGTAGCACATTTTTCAACAGAAAAAGGTATAATAGCCAGCAGTTGTTGCTTTGTTTGCTTCATGAGCTTGGGAGACATTATCGGTTTTGAACTGTAAGCTTGGGACACACTAATTTGTTGTTTAAGTTTGTATTTGCAACTTAAAAATTGTTATTTTGTTGTAATGTAATCATATTTTATGTCTAATAGAAGCATGTGTGTTTTGGTCCCAAATTTGGCTTGTAGATCTAATTTTATGGATCTAATTTTTGGGTTTTTTAGTTGCTGAGTTAATATATTGCTGTAACAAATAACCAAGTTGATACTGCAATAATTTATCATGCTTTAATTTTTACTTTCAAATCTGATCTATGCTGGGCTAGAGCTGAGCAAATTTAATTTTCAAATCTGAATTTTGTGTTAGATCTAGCCCTAGTGGCTGCTGAAATGCTCTAGCCAATTAATATGTGGTGTCTACACTCTTGAACGTTCCATAAAGAGTTTTGTTGACTGCATATCTAAAGTTCTGGCAGGTGTTTCCGGCAAAATCAGATTCAGCATTAGAACTGAAACATCTATAGTGCATAACCACAGCCTTCTGAGGCAAGAATTTTAACAACAGTTACTATGGAGAACGAAGTTTTAAAATGTTTTAAAATACGAAATATCATCAACTACAAATTTATTCAGTTTTCATTTCTAACTCCTTGTTTCTCAAAGTACCACTTTGCTTAGGATATCTATTTCTGTCATCAATTTTCTAAACAAACAAGTCAATATTCAGTAAACATCAATTATTTCTCAGTATCTTGACTGAAAACTAACATGTCAGTTGATCACTGGATTGGGAACTCGAGCTCTGGTTCTAGGGTTTAACGCAACAAGTGACAAAGGGTACCAAGCTTCCATGGAGACACAGGGAAGAGGGAGCTCCACTCCCTCCTACAGTTATATGGTAACAAATAGAGGAAGAGAAAGGAAAAAGAACAAACCTCCACAGCCCTTGGAGGTCAAGACAAAAAACACAGATACATAGAAGACGGAAGGCAGCAAAACCAATGCAGAACAAGGGGCCCACGAAGAAGACTGTCAGGAGGAAAAAAAGGAAGACAAAGGTCAAGGATCAGAGAACAAAACTAAGATGGGGCCCTGTAAACCCAAGACCATAACCAAACCTCGGGTTAGGGATCACATGGCTAACTATGCCATCATATGTAAATTTATGGGAATCTGACCATCAGAGAAAGCGTTGTACACCTGGATAAAATATAACTGGAAACCAAAGGGGGAGTTAAATATCCATCTTGGATCCAAAGGTTTTTTCACTGTGGTGTTTACGAACATGGAAGACAGAGACAAAATTTTTGAAGGAGGGCCATACTTCTTTGCAGTTGTTGGTCTTTATATGCGGCCATGGACGATGAACTTTGTGCCAGAACGAGAAACCTTCACTTCAGTACCGGTATGGATTCGACTATACTCCTTACCCCTAGATTACTGGATGCCAGAGTCTTTAAAAGTTATAGGCAATAAATTAGGTCATTTCTTAAAAATTTCAGAGGAAACTCTAAGGGGTAAATAATAAAATATACATCCTATGCTCATATATGTGTGGAGATGGACCTATCAGGAGCCCTTCTAGATGAGGTCATTCTGGAAGTCTATGACGAGGAATGGGTTCAAGCAATTGACTATGAACATATCCCGTTCAGATGTCACAAATGTCATGAGCATGGACATCTATCCAGAGACTGTCCTCTTAATAGTAAGGAGGAAAACCTAAACACCAACAAAGGAAAAGGCCAGACAGGTTTTACCAAAGTAGGAGGAAAAAGAAAAGGAGGAGGAAGGAAGACACAGAAGAACCCTAGTGTGAATGATAAAACAAAAAGTTACAACAATTTTGAGATCTTAGATGAAAAAGAAGCTGAGGGAGGGGATAAAGAGAGTATAGAGAATCAGACAGACAGGGGGGAAAGAAAAAGAGACCAGCATGGAGTACACTCAGGAACAGAATGAACGCACAACGGACCCTTTGAGCACCATGGAAGGAGAAAAAGAACAAGAAATGCCCCAAAGTGAAAGTGGTACAGAGGATCAAGACTTCCAGGAGATCTTGGAAAGGGAGAACCTAGAGCTGGAAAAGTTTCTAGAACAGGGAGGCAACCCGGGAATAAACTCCATCCCTCAGGAGGACGTGGTCAAAGTCCAACAGATATTTCTTAACAAGGCACATCAATCAGCTACAGGAGTCAAAAGAGGACATGACAACCAGGAAAACAAAGGGACTTCCTCAATAGGATTAATAACAGGAAAACTAACAAAAAATCCAGGCAAGAGGAGGGGAAGAAAAAGACAGAAAGAACTACTACTCGAGTGCAAAAAACTCATGATTGATTCAAGAATGATGAAAGACCTTCCTAGTTACTCCTTCATAACCCCACCTCAATGAAGATCACAACCTGGAACATTAGAGGACTAGGGAGCAAAAGAAAACAGAGGAATCTCGGTAAAAGGATTAAAGAGGAAAAACCTGACATAGTAATATAGTATTCATACAGGAAACAAAATGCTCAGTGGAGAGGATCCGTGAAAATCATAGCAAATGGGTCAATAGATATGAATACCTTGAAGTTAAGGCAAATAAATCTACTAGTGGTATTCTCACTCTCTAGGATCCACGGAAATTTGGTGTGATTGATGCGGAGGCATCCAAACATCACCTTTCTCTGATTTTCCAACTGGTGGGTGACAGACAATGTTACATGATCACCAATGTCTATGATCCGCAACCAATGGAGGACAAACTTCAACTCCTCATAACACTGGAGGATATGAAAAAGAGACACCCACTCTACCCTGGATTCTTGGAGGTGATTCTAACATAACAAAATCACTCATGGAGAAGAAAGGAGGAACAAGAATACTTGGTAGAGACTCAATTGCCTTCCAGAACTTCATCAACAATATGAAATTGGATGATATGGAAACAAGCAAATGGAATCTTCACTTGGAATAACAAAAGAGGGGGCTCTACCCAAGTGGCCTCAAAATTAGACAGATTTATGGTTTCAGAGGAACTTCTTCTCAGGGGAAGCAGCATTACTGCACTCATACTACCTTTTGGAGTTTCAGATCACTGGCCTATCCAATTGGAAGCTTCTCTTATTGGCAAACCAAGGAACACACCCTTCAGGTTTGAGAATGTGTGGCTCACACATTCAGATTTCCTCACAAACATTGAAAAATGGTGGAAGGAAGAGCTTCACCTTCAAGGCACAAAGATGTTCCTTCTTCATTGTAGGCTCAAACACATTAAAGGCAGACTCAAAGAGTGGAATAAAAAGGAATTTGGTAACATCTTCAAAGCTAAAGGAGAGGTGGAAAAGAAACTAATGGAAATAAACTAGATTCTTATCACAAAAGGCTATACAGATGAAAGGAAAGAGATGGCAGAGTCACTCCAACAGGAGTGGGACAACAGATGCCTTCAAGAGGAAATACTCTAGAGACAGAAATCCAAAGTACAATGAATTAAAGAAGGGGAGAGAAACAACAAATTCTTTCACAGATCCACCATAGCTCACCGAAACAACAATAGAATTGTGAAACTTACAAATCAGCGTGGTATAGAGAGAAATACTCATGAAGAGATGGAGAAGTGTTGAAATTTGGTACCGGAGGACAGGTGGTTCCCTTAGGCTTTGATCTTTGGCCTAGGGAAAAGTGTCCAAAAGAATTTAATTTTTCTCCTAAAGTGACTTTATAATTTTATAAAGTTAAATCTAATTTAAAAGTGACTTTAAGTGATAAAGTTACTAAGTCTAATTTTAAAGTAAATGAAAAATTAGAAAGGAAAAGTGACTTTGGAAATAAATGACTAAGTGGGTCTTTATTAAAGTGGGGTGAATTAAAAAATAGAAAGTGAGATTTAAATGAGCATTTAATCTCAACCATTGATCTAAATCTATTTCAGCCATTGGATTTAGAGATCACCCAAAAGTCACTTGGATCACCCAAAAATCACTTGGAGTTATATTAAAGGAGGAAAAGGTCATTCATTCTTTCATGAGCAGATTGGGAGAAGGAGAGCAAGAGAGCAAGAGAGATTTCTGAGCAGGGAGGAGAAAGAGACAGCAGCTTGGCACACATTCCAAGGCAGCAGTTGAGCAAATTTGTACAACTGATTCAGCACATAGTGAAAGGCAGATTTTTTGCACAAAAATCGAGGAGCAGTTTGCTGATTTTTCTGCACACAAAACGAAGGCCGTACAGCATTTATTGTTGTCCTGTTTGCTGTAATTTCCAGATTGTTGTGAGGCACGGGAAAGGAGATAAGTTGTAAATTTGCTTGCTGATTTTTTGCTGAATAATTCTCACTGTAAAAAGGCAATTTTCAGAAATAAAGAAGAGCTCTCAAACTGGTTTTCCCCAAGAGTTGTAGGGGGTTTTTCCAGGGTCAAGTTGACCAAAAATATCAGTGTTTTAATGTGTTTTAATGGCTGTTTTTGATTGCTGATTTTTAATTCTGCAATTTCCAACATTCTGAAAAATTTCCAGAATTTGTGTTTTCAGCAATATTTATTTTTTTCAGTTTGTTAAATGTATGGTTATGGGAATGGGCATTTAACTACATGGGAGAAATAAGGAGAAACTGAAAACCGGGGTGGAAAACAGAAATTTTTACATGGTATCGAAGCTTGAGTGCTGAAGGGCAGTTTGGGACAGCAAAAGGAAAAATTACAGTTGCTGATTTTTCACTCAGAAAATTCCAGCAAGCTGATTTTTTCATAAACAGCAGTTTTATCTTTACTACAGCAGTGCTATTTTTCAGTTTTAGGAGAGCAGGATGTCATTGGGATTGAGGGTGGAGGATAGGTTGGATGGGCATACAAATTACAGTGTTTGGAAGGAGAGAATGCAGAGTATCTTTGAGGAGGCAGAAGTCTGGGATATCATGGTGCATACCGCACAGAACCCTATTGTTGTGCCCACTGATGTTACTCAGTTGGTTGAGTATAAAAAGAAGAACAATAAGAGTAAGAGGCTGATTCTAGACGGAATCAAAGACCATTGCATTCCTCATGTGAGAGGAAAGAGCAATGCCCATGAGATGTGGACAGCATTGTCCAATCTCTACCAGAGTACCAATGAGAACCGGAAGATGGTCCTGAAGGAGAAGCTGAAGAACATTAAGATGGGTAATGATAGTGCAGCTGGATATCTCACAAAGATTACCAATGTGAGAGATGAGTTGGCAGCGATTGGAGAGGCCATTCCATCCACTGAGTTGGTGCGTATTGCAGTGAATGGCCTCCCCCGTTCATGGTTGAACTTTGCTGATGGGGTTTGTGCACGTGAGACCCTTCCCACATCGGAGAGGTTTTGGGATGATTGTATTCAGACAGAGATCAGGAAAGGACAACTTGGGGCAGCCAAGCCAGTTGAGCAGGATGAGGACATAGCACTGGTGGCAGGAGGCAAGAAAGGCAAAGGGAAGAAGCAGGCTTCCACATGCGGCGGTGGAAGCAAAGGCAAAGGTAAAGGTAAACAGGGGAACACACAGAAGGACTATTCCAAGGTGAAGTGTTGGAATTGTCAAAAGATGGGACACTATGCAGTTGTGTGTCCGGAGAAGAAGAAGAAGAAGGGGAAGAACCAGGACGTGGCAACTTCAGCAGAGATTGAGGACTTTGCTGGTCGTTTTGACCGAGAGTTTGCGTTCACTACGTGTGAGTCCTCTAGTGCAGGATCACCTGCCACACAGGTTCAGAGGGAGCATGCTTTTCCCTCGATTAGCGGAGCATCTACAGGTATCTGGTATGTGGACAGTGGGGCTTCACGTCACATGACAGGAGTCTGTGAGTACTTCTCAGAGCTTTCAAAGAGTGGCACTGATATTGAGGTAGTACTCGGTGATGACAGAGTTGTTAGAGCAGTCGGGGTGGGGACAGTGACATTTCAGAGGGAGTCCAAACCTCCCTTGAAGGTGTCAGAGGTTCTTTATGTGCCAGGGATGAGGAAGAACATCATATCCGTCTCAGCTTTGGAGGACAGAGGATATGAGGTACTGTTCAGGGGAGGACAGGTGTTGATGTATCCCAGGGGCACTCCAGCTGATTCAGCTAGAGTGATAGGTGTACACCATGCAAAGGTGTACGCCATGCAAAGGTGTACAAGTTTGCATTCCAACCCCTTTTGGCATTGAGCAGTAGTACCGACAGCAGAGCTAGCAGTTCTGAACTGTGTGAGATTTGGCACCGCAGGATGGGACATATGTATCATGGAGCCTTGAGGACATTGCGGGAGATCACTACAGGTGTGCCATATTTCAGTACTGATCACTTTGATACTTGCAGAGGTTGTGCGATGGGCAAGTTTGCCAAATCCCCTTTTCCCAGCAGTGACAGCAGAGCGACGGGGATACTTGATTTGATTCATTCCGATGTGAGCGGTCGGATGTCTCATGTTTCCTTGAGTGGATATGAGTACTATGTCTTATTCATTGATGATCACTCCAGGAGGACCTGGATTTATTTCTTGAAGACCAAGAGTGAGGTCTTCAAGCGGTTTCAGGAGTTCAGAGCTCTTGTGGAGACTCAGACAGGTCGAAAGATCAAGTCCCTGAGGTCGAACAATGGAGGAGAGTACACCCTTGGAGAGTTTGTTGATTATTGTGCGGAGGCAGGCATTAGAAGGGAGTTCACTGTTCCTTAAAACCCCCAGCAGAACAGGGTTGCGGAGAGGAAGAACAGATCCATCATAGGGGCTGCCAAAGCCATGATACATGATCAGGGGTTGCCATTGTTCTTGTGGGCAGAGGCCTGCAACACAGCTGTTTACTTGCAGAACAGGAGTCCGCATCATGCCTTGGGGCACATGACTCCGGAGGAGGCTTTCTCTGCGAAGAAGCCTGATCTTGGTCATCTTCATATCTTTGGATGCATTGCATACTCCTATATACCCAAGGAGAAGAGGACCAAACTAGAGCAACAGGAGAACAATCTACAAAGTGAAGAATTAGCAAACATTCACACCGATACCATCAACAAAGGACTAAGGTGGGTAAGTGACTATTGGGACCAAGCAAGGAATGATAAGAAATGGAGAACTTGGAAACTTCCAGATTACAATGGAATGGGCATGTTGCATACTCAAGCTATAGCCCTTCAAGGTCTTTTAGACAAGAGACAAATCTTGAACTCAAACTTGAACGATCAACTAAGATGGGGAAAGAACAAGACAGGGCTCTTCAACCTCAAGGAAGCCAAAAGAATAGATGCAGAGCTCAACCTTCCAAATACTGATAAGATATGGAAAGAAATCTGGGAAAATCCTCACTAGATGAAAGTAAAACTGTTCAAGTGGCTGGTTCAACAGGGCAAGATTCTGACATGGGATAACCTAAGAAAAAGAGGCATTGTTGGCCCCTCAAGATGTCATTTATGCAGACAACATGAAGAAACTACAAATCATCTACTGAATAGATGCACTTTCACCACAACACTTCGGAATTGGGTTGGTGAAGTCTTTGAGCAGACAGACAGAAATGTTAATGACATCACTACTACGTTGAAGAATTGGAGGAAAAATTTTTCGGACAATGAGATCATTAACTCCGCCTCGATGTTGACCCCAGGATTCATAATCTGGAATGTCTGGAAGAAGCGCAATAACAGGATTTTCAAGGAGAAAACGAGTCCAGTGAGCAACATCCTTAAGATAATCCTTAAACAACTGAAAGAGACTGTTCATATCCTGGGAAGTGCAGCTACTTGCAAACCCATCAGTCAAAGAGAGGCCAGAATTTTGGAGAGGTTAGAGCTCAAGGTTCTTCCCCCTCAGGGTTCTATTGAAATTAACAAGAAGACCTCAATAGACGAGTCTTCTTGGCAACCCCCGTCTCAGCGATTTCTAAAATTCAACATAGACGGGGCTTCAAAAGGGAATCCGAGAGAGGCTGGTTATGGAGGGGTCTTGAGAGATGAAGAAGGAAACATACAATTCATCTTCCACAGTTATCTAGGAACAGCAACCAACAATATGGCTGAGCTCATGCCGATGGAGTCATGCCTGGAAATACTGCTCAAGCACAACATTCCCAATGTCATCATTGAGGCAGACTCGGAATTAGTCATTAACTCAGTGAAGAGGATAAATGTTGGCGCTACTCCTGAGAAAATCTCCGAACACTGGAGGCTTCTGCAAGTCTACCAAAGAATCCAAGGTCACCTACGAACGCTGAGAACTCTTAGGTTGGTGCATGTTCGCAGGGAAGCCAATAAAGTGGCGGACTGGCTTGCAAATGAGGGAGTAAACAAGCATACCGACTTGTGCTGCTGGTGAGAGGAGATAACGGATGACAAGTTGAAGGAGCGATGCTCTTCCAGGGCATCAGCGATCGACAGCAGCATCAGGAAAATTCAAGAGTCAGAATTTCCGAAGTAGAGCCACATAGACGGGGTCTCGTTGATCTGGAGTCATTATGAATTGTTTTGACTTATGTGAGGTCCTTTTCAGAATGCAGGTCTATAATGATCTCCTTAACAGCAAACCAACAGTCCCAGATGGATGGCCGGAAAGAAGGATCTTCATCTTTCTTTGGCCCTTGCGCCGGAATCCAGACTTTCTCGGCAGCCGTAAAACCCCCGTTTGTATTACTGAGATCGCTTTACTGCCTGCGGGGTGGTTTCCAGTATGTCGGAAGCTCTTTAGGCCGGAAGCGATTTTTCACAATCGGGAGTGATTCCATTCACCACGCAACAGGTGGCTTCGGGTGGGGAGGAAATACCGCCCTCATCGCGCACTAACTTCCGGTGCATTTAGTTTGCGCGATATCATCCCTAACCGTTGGATCAAACAAGGGCATTCAACGGCCAGTATGGAACATGCATGTTGGTGGGACCGATACAATGGTTATACTCCGAGCAGTTTGCATGACCTCATGGGAATCGCGCGCAACTGGTGGATTTCGAGCGTCAAAAATGATAGACAATTATGCCAAAAATGGACCCGATATGATTATAAATTATGGTTTACAGGGTTCATCGGGTCTGAGGTGTTGGTTAAAGGGTGAGCTTGTTGGCCACCCGATATGCTTTTCATCCGATAGATCTTTAGCTTAGAATCCAAAGGTCAATTTTGGACTGCTGGTTTATTTTGTCGTCTTGCGTCCTTTTCGTGAGCCCCACCGCCGAGGTCGCTGATTGTACACTATTTCTCTTTTTAATGGAATAAAAAGGATCCGCTCTTGCCTTAGCAAAAAAAAGAAAACTAACAGGTCAATAGCCAATTTAAACACATGCAACAAAAGCATACATATCTTAGGAATGAACTATCATGTCTATGTAATCAATATTATAATAAATAATTGTTAAGTTTAGGTATGTTCTATGCTAGAGCAATTTATTTCAATTTTCACAGTTAGCTCAATATCTTTTCTAGATTAGCAATCACATCGGAATTAAAGTAAACTGCAGATAGAACATAAATATAAATCGCAGAAGACAAGCCAAGACAAGAGGACACAAGATGTGACGGTAGCTAGGGACAAACCCCAATGTGGAGAAACCCTTGATCAATTCTTCTTAAATGTTCTTCAATAGTTCAGCAGAGAGAGATAGTACATTTACAACTGAAGTCAACACTTTGACTTATCTAGATGAGAGCATAAATCATCTCTAACAAGATGATACATGAGATCAGTTGAAGACATGTCGCTTCAATTGATTCCCCAAGGTGACTCCTTCACCTATCATCATGCTGCATCTCATCATCATGCTGCACTGCACCGTGTTGCACCCATCATCACAATGTTGGACCTTATGGCTTCTGCACCTAATGTTGTATTGTTGTCCCATGTGTCATGATTGAACCATGTTGTCCATGTTCGCTGTCCCATTGCTTGTTTGATGTCCCTTGCATGCTTGTTGTACCATTGCATGCTTGGTGTACTTGCTGCTAAGTACCATACAACTGTCCCAATGTTAGTTTGTTGTCCCTTGCATGCTATTGTACCATTGTGCCACTGCTGCACAATGTCATGGCTGTCCCGTTGTGCTTTGCCATACCATAACAGCACCATGAATTTGTTGCACTAAATACTAGTTGTCCCATGTTGTACCATTGTACCATTGTTGTCCCATTGTGCACTATATGCCATTGACCATTGTTGTCCCATTGTTGTACCATATGTTGCACCATACTGCACCAAGTTGCCTTTGTTGTCCCATTGCTTATCATTGCAGCACCATGTAGCATTGTTGTCCCACTGTTGCACTATACTTCACCAAGTTGCCTTTGTTGTCCCATTGCTTGTCATTGTAGCACCATGTGGCATTGATGTCCCACTGCTGCACCATACTTCTTGTTATCCATACTGCTGCACCATTGCTGGACCATACATCTTGTTGTCATATACTATGTTGTCTATAATGTTACAATGTTCATCATAAGACTTGGATCTATCATTCATTGTTGAAATTTGGCACCGGAGGACAGGTGGTTCCCTTAGGCTTTGATCTTTGGCCTAGGGAAAAGTGTCCAAAAGAATTTAATTTTTCTCCTAAAGTGACTTTATAATTTTATAAAGTTAAATCTAATTTAAAAGTGACTTTAAGTGATAAAGTTACTAAGTCTAATTTTAAAGTGACTTTTATAAAGTCAATGAAAAATTAGAAAGGAAAAGTGACTTTGGAAATAAATGACTAAGTGGGTCTTTATTAAAGTGGGGTGAATTAAAAAATAAAAAGTGAGATTTAAATGAGCATTTAATCTCAGCCTTAGATCTCAATCTATTTCAGCCATTGGATTTAGGGATCACCCAAAAGTCACTTGGGGTTAGATTAAAGGAGGAAAAGGTCATTCATTCTTTCATGAGCAGATTGAGAGAAGGAGAGCAAGAGAGCAAGGGAGATTTCTGGACAGTGAGCTGCGGAGTTTCAGCAGCGGAGTTTCAGCAGAGCGGAGTTTCAGCAGCGGAGTTTCAACAGGGCGGAGTTTCAGCGAGTCTGTACAGCGGAGTTTCAGCGAGTCTGTACAGCAGAGTTTCAGCAGGGCGGAGTTTCAGCAAAGCTGAGTTTCAGCCAGGCTGAGATAAGTTGTAAAAGTTTGCTTGCTCATTTTTGCTGAATATTTCTCTTACTGTAAAAAGGCATTTTCCAGAAATAAAGAAGAGCTCTCAAACTGGTTTTCCCCAAGAGTTGTAGGGGGTTTTTCCAGGGTCACATTGACCAAAAATCTCAGTGTTTAAATGTGTTTTAATGGTTGTTTATTACTGCTGATTTTTATTTCTACAATTTCCAGCGTTCTGTAAAATTTCCAGAATTTGTGTTTTCAGCAAATTTATTTTTTCCAGCTTGTTAAATGTATGGTTATGGGAAAGGGCATTTAACTATATGGGAGAAATAAGGAGAAACTGAAAACCAGGGTGGGAAATGAGAAATTTCTACATTCATGACTGTGATTCAATCCAAACGGCAGATAGAGCATCCTTATTTAGAACATCATTAAGGATAGATGAAGGTGTGGCTTCTTTATCTCAACGTTTACATGTGACAGCATTCCTTCCAAGACAACAATGGTATTCCTTTCACGACTGCGTATAGGATAAGGGCTTTTCCTTTCATGACAGCAAGAGCATTCCATGTGTAGAGAGCACTTCTTCTAGGATAGCGTTTAGGTGCCATCTCCATTAGGCAGCGTAGCAACTAGGTTTAGGGCATCTCTTCTCCTTAGACCTGCAGCTAGGGTTTCTGCCTTCATTTCCATGGCAGCGTATTATTACTTCTTCATAGGGCAGCGTTAGGGCTTCTCCATAGGGCAGAGTTAAGGCTTGTTGTTAGGCCTCCTTCACCGTGCTAGATCTCCCTTTCCTCCTGCGCCTAGGGTTTCTTCATTAGGGCAGCGTAGAGGGCACTCCCTCTAGATTAGGGCAGCGTTATCCCTTAAGATCTCTCCTCCAACTAAAACCCAAAGACAAGTAGAGAGGAAGAGATCCCAAGTGTATTGAAATGACTTGAAGGCCATCTCTATTTACACTAAAACGTTGAGCACAAGTGGAGTTTATTTGGTTGTTGGCCGACCTTGACGAATTGTCCCATAACACAAATAAATTCATATCTTTGTAAATACTTATCAGGATTTGGATGATCTTTAGATTAATCCTACACGTCTCGATGAGAGGGATCCAAGAAAAATATCAGCTGCCATTAATAAGATGACCCATATGGAGTTTGGCCCTAGTTGCCAATTTTAACACTCCTCAACTAGGGAGAACTCCATCTGTTGGTCCATATGTCCGATTGTACTATCTCTACCATCAGTGCCTTGCACTGCTCTGCTCTACTGAACCATGAAGAAGAAGAATTGATCGAGAATGTCTCATACCATTCTCTACTGACCCGAAGTCAGTTCCATATGAAGAGAGTGTCATATCACTCTTACTAACCCGAAGTCAGTTTTTTTGATACCAGATCAATATCACAAGAGAGTGTCTCAAACCACTCACACTGATCCCAGATCAGTTTCATTGATCCCAGATCAATGGAGGTCATCCTAGCATAGGGAGTACAGTAGATACAACGATGCGACCATCGATAGTACTACTATGGTCCCTAACCCCATTTCGTTGCTCATTGATCAGATGAGAGGTACTTCCCATGAATCCCAGAGTGCATGGGTAGGATGCCTCGACAGGGAACTAATCATCCTGTCCCACAGGAGAACAAATCATCTTGTCCCAAAGTCGCCATGAGGTATCACAAGAGAAGGCTGAGCCATTCACCCTGTACACAGCGCACCATTAGGGGAGGGTGGGTCGCCCTATGGTCGCATGTTGCTCCAGTAAGTACCCCAAGCCCCCTCCAAAGCACTCCCCAAGCTCAATGCATGCAACATGCAGGACCCTTATAAGAAGGTCTCTCCAAGTCATTCGAGAAAGTCACAGATTTGACCTTTCCCCAGGGCTTTGACAAAATGTCTGCAACCTGTACATTTGTCTCAATACGATGGAGCCTCCTTGCTCATCGACGTACCATATCCCAGATAAGGTAGTATTTGAGGTCTATCTGCTGGAGCAATCATCAAATATGGGATTCCTCAACAATCGAATCCCCCCTTGGTTGTCACAGAGAATCACAGTGGTATTCATCATGTGTACAAACAGCTCATTGAAGAGTTTCCACAACAAAGCAACTTCACACGAGATCATACTTGTAGCTATGTATTCGGTCTCAGCGGTGCTCAAAGCAACCATCTTCTGCTTCCTGCTCATCCAGGATATCATAGTAGAACCCAAAGAGAACCAGCACTCAAAAGTGCTCTTGCAATCCTCCACACTGCCTACCCAATCAGCATTCAAATAATCATGCAGCGTCACATTTCCGGCAGTGTATCTCAATCCATGAGAGATTGTGCCCCGAAAATATCTCAGAAGATTCTTGGCAGTAATCCAGTGAAGCTCAACCATATATGAGCTCAACATGCTAATTGCAAAACATATGTCTAGACAAGAGTTCACCAAGAACATCAATGCTAGTATGAGTTTATGAAACTCAAAAGCATTTCCCATATCAGGTCCGACATCACTACCACATAACTTTTGAAAGTTAAGCTCCATCGAGGTAGTCACGGGCTTGCAGTTTACCATTCCAAATCCAAAATCCAACTCCCTCTTACTTTTGCAAATGAGAGGGTCGGAACCTATCAGAAAGAGGTCGTCCTCAAAAGGTTTCAGTATGAGAGGTCTATCATCCACAACCTTCAAGCAATGGTTTGGATCGGCTTCACTCCTAGTGAATCTCAACTTCATCAGACAGCTATCAATCCTCTCATATCAAACCCGGGGTGGTTAGCTTCAAGCCATAGAGGGCTTTCTTCCACCTGCATACATGAGATTCCTGATGAATCTCAAACCCCACGGGTTGTTCCAAACCTGTGGACCTGCTACATGAGGGGAATGGTCCCCTTGTGAGATTTTCCTTTGGTACATCTCAGACATGTACCTTCATGCTCCCTTTGAATTCAAGCATCCCTGTCATCATCTGACTCAGACCTCCGGTGCTATGTGTCAACTTACATGGTCCCCAATGGACTTTTTGCAATTTGATACAAATTGCCAACCCTGAACCCACGAGTAAAAGCATCTTTGAAAATTCTATTTTCAAACACGTACCTTTCCATCGATAAATGCCACCCTGAAACCTTTGACTTCCATTGCCAAAATGGACACTAGGTTCTTCTTCCGGTCAGGTACATAAAAGAGATTATGTAAATGAATCGAGTTACCCTCATTCAATTGAGGAGTAACATCCTACACCCTTTTCGGAATAGATGGCATCGGCTCCAAGTATAATCCCAAGATTGTTTCCATCTCTACCAAATTCGAGAGAGCACCCTTCTATCTGATGAGGTGCCTTGAAGCACTACAATCAATAAGCCAGATTCCCACAAAATCTGAAGGAGAGGGCCAATACAAGATAACGCCTCTTTATCTTATCAGAAACAACATTTGATTCTTCATGATTGGGGTTCCTTGCTTTCATTGAAGAGTCAGTTGTATCCATGATGACCTACATTACCCGTCATTCCTCTGATCATTGAAGATGTCCCTGGAATGATTGTTATCGTCATCAGGTGATGTGTCCTTGCCAGTTGCACACTCCTTCGCATAGTGGTCGAACTGCCTTTCCTTCCATCCTTAGATCCAAACTTCCCATAGAAGTGATCTTCAGGTAGGCCATCAGAAACTTCTGCTGCACCATTCTAATAATTTTCTTTGCTTCGACTTCACTCTTGGTGAATTAGAAGAGGGATGAGTAATCCATTGATCCTTTTGTCCTTTCCCAACTATCTTCGGTGATTGCTCTTTCACTCTTGCTTGGGCTTTGTCTTCACCTCAGCTCCGATACCATGTTAAGTTTAGGTATGTTTTATGCTAGAGCAATTTATTTCAATTTTCACAGTTAGCTCAATATCTTTTCCAGATTAGCAATCACATCAACATTAAAGTAAACTGCAGATAGAACATAAATATAAATCACAGAAGACAAGCCAAGACAAGAGGACACAAGATGTGGCGCTAGCCAGGGACAAACCCCAATGTGGGGAAACCCTTGATCAATTCTTCTTATAATTTCTTCAATAGTTCAACAGAGAGAGATAGTACATTTACAACTAAAGTCAACACTTTGACTTATCTAGATGAGAGCATAGATCATCTCTAAGAAGATGATACATGAGATCAGTTGAAGACATGCTGCTTCAACTGATTCTCCAAGGTGACTCCTTCACCTATCATCGTGTTGCATCTCGTCATCATGCTGCACCTCACCGTGCTGCACCATGTTGCACCCATCATCACAATGCTGGACCTTATGACTGCTGCACCTAATGTTGTATTGTTGTCCCATGTGTCATGATTGAACCATGTTGTCCCATGTGTCATGATTGAACCATGTTGTCCATGTTAGTTATCCCATTGCTTGTTTGTTGTCCCTTGCATGCTTGATGTACCATTGCATGCTTCGTGTACTTGTTGCTAAGTACCATACAGTTGTCCCAATGTTAGTTTGTTGTCCCTTGCATGTTGTTGTACCATTGTGCCACTGCTGCACAATGTCATGGTTGTCCCATTGTGCTTTGCCATACCATAACAACACCATGAATTTGCTGCACTAAATACTAGTTGTCCCATGTTGTACCATTGTACCATTGTTGTCCCGTTGTGCACTATATGCCATTGACCATTTTTGTCCCATTGTTGTACCATATGTTGCACCATACTGCACCAAGTTGCCTTTGCTGTCCCATTGCTTATCATTGCAGCACCATGTAGCATTGTTGTCCCACTGCTGCACCATACTTCACCAAGTTGCCTTTGTTGTCCCATTGCTTATCATTGCAGCACCATGTAGCATTGTTGTCCCACTGTTGCACCATACTTCTTGCTGTCCATACTGCTGCACCATTGCTGCACCATACATCTTGTTGTCATATACTATGTTGTCTATAATGTTACAACATTCATCATAAGACTTGGATCTATCATTCATGACTGTGATTCAATCCAAATGGCAGATAGAGCATCCTTATTTAGAACAGCATTAAGGATAGCTGAAGGTGTGGCTTCTTTATCTCAACGTTTATGTGTGAGAGCATTCCTTCCATGACAGCAATGGTATTCCTTTCGTGACTGCGTATAGGATAATGGCTTTTCCTTTCATGACAACAAGGGCATTCCATGTGTAGAGCACTTCTTTAAAGGACAGCGTTTAGGTGCCATCTCCATTAGGCAGTGTAGCAACTAGGTTTACGGCATCTCTTCTCCTTAGACCTGCGGCTAGGGTTTTTGCCTTCATTTCCATGGTTGTGTATTATTACTTCTTCATAGGGCAGCGTTAGGGCTTCTCCATAGGGCAGTGTTAGGGCTTGCTGTTAGGCCTCCTTCACCGTGCTAGATCTCCCTTTCCTCCCGCGTCTAAGGCTTCTTCATTAGGGCAGCATAGAGCCTAGGGCACTAACTCCCTCTAGATTAGGGCAGCGTTATCCCTTAGAATCTCTCTTCCTACTAAAACCCAAAGACAAGTAGAGAGGAAGAGATCCCAAGTGTGTTGAAATGACTTGAAGGCCAACTCTATTTATACTAAAACGTTGAGCACAAATAGGGTTTATTTGGTTGTTGGCCGACTTTGACGAATTGTCCCATAACACAAATAAATTCATATCTCCATGAATACTTATCGGAATCGGATGATCTTTAGATCATCAATCCTACACCTCTCAACGAGAGGGATCCAAGAAAAATATCAGCTGTCATTAATAAGATGACCCACATGGAGTTTGGCCCTAGTTGCCAATTTTAACAATAATACCCTGAATAGGGTGTTAGGGAGGGCTATCCAAGGAGGGTAGCCTGGGTAGACAACAGTCCTCCATGTGGTGTAGTTCAAGACAAGAAGCACCAGCCACAAGTACAAAGGTAAATGCTGGAAGGGCTGCAGGTGTTATCAGTGCAACCATACCCATACTATCCCATTAAGGTAAGCATTTCATTAACTATGGCCATGAGGGAAGGAAGTCCTCGGGGTCTCATTACACGAGAAATAAGCAGAATCATGCCATTGTGGAAGCTTGGGTTGAGTTTTGCAAGTGTTGCCACTGGACTCTGGATGGTCACCATGGCCAGAGGATAATAGTAATCTCCTCTGCAAAACTGTGGCTCTCAATTTGTGGTTGATAGACCTGTCCCAAGGTATCTTATGCCAAGTTTCAGGGTTAGTGGTGCATACCCTGTTCAGAGCTTTGGCTTTGTCAGCAACTTTAGTGGTGGTTTGTGCATTGTGACCAGGGGTTTAGTTCTGAGTTCATCTCTTGTGCATCGTGACCAGGGATTTGGTTCTGAGTTCATCTCTTGTGCATTGCGACCAAGGGTTTGGTTCTCATTTCGTCTCTTGGGCATTGTGACCAGGACTTTGGCACTCATGACTTTGATACTGCATTTGTTACTCCTTGACAAAAGCTCAATCCCTTGGCCCTGTTGATTTGAGAGTGGCCGCAGAAGGTGACCATGTAAGTGCAAGCAAGTTGGAAGTTTGGGACAAGGGGAAGTCCAAGGAAGTAAGAAACCAAGCCTTGCAAAGGTTGTTGCAGAAGTCTATCACATTCGCTTCTCTGTGAAGGCTAAACAAAAGGTGGCAGCAATAAAGAAACAGGTAAGGAAGAAACACTAACAAACTTCAAGTGCAAGCATTGATGCAAAGCTAATAGCCTAGATCCCCCACCTCAGTCACTCCAAGAGTAAAGATTCCAAATATGTGCAAATGCTAGAGTTATGTTGGCAAGTCAAGGGGCTGGTGGCCTTCGCAATTGAAAGCAGATGCAATCAGAGTTCTGAAATTCTGTGAAGGCTGGATGATCTTGACAAAAAAGTATGAGAATAAGACAGCTCAGCTTGATAGCAAGCATAACAGTCTGGTCACTGCTATCTGGGGCTCAGAAGCTTGTACTGATGATATCCAGAAGGTGGAGATGGAGACTAAGGTTGGCAATGCTCACCAAGCAGGGAAATGATATAAAGAGGACAAAGCAAAGGGAGTGGTCCAGATGAAGCACTGCACTGGCACAACTCCCACGCTGCAAGATGAAAACACCCCCCAGTCATCATAGACTTGGAGGAAAACTAAAACTCCTAAGCCCCAGTTTGTTCAGATTTTCCATTAGTTTTTATCTCTTCGATGTTAGCTCTTTTAGGTATAGACCCAGCAGGGTCTTTGTCATCCAGTTCACAGCTAGTGAGTAGCTCTTCTTCACGAGATATATATATTTTAATTGTTATTATCTCTTTTTGAAAGCTGCAGGATGACTTCTTGGACAGCCAGCAGATAACACTGGATGTATTTCGGCTGTATATATTAATATATAAGTAGCTAAATTACGAAAACAAAAACAAAAAACAAATATATATATAGAGAGAGAGTGAGAGAGAGAGAGATTATATGAAACAACATTATCTGAAGACAACGTCTCAACCTTTACAAATTCAGAATTGTAACATGCAACCTCCATTTAGAGTATATCCAGTTTTCTTTCCATGAGAGTATTCACTCTCACAATGGGTATCAACTTTGCAATATCTAACAATTCTTGAAGGATGTATCTTGTTTTTCTCATACAATATATCTGTTATTTTGAGTCTTGACACCATTTGTATCTGGTTTTTCTCAAACAATATATCTATTATTTTGACACCATTCATAGCATTTGATGTAGTCAGTATTTACTCTTTTGAAAATCACCTTTTCATGCACAAGGTATTTCTGGATATAACAACATTCACATTTTATATATTTGGGTATTATGAAACTGTACACAGTAAATTTAATGAAACACAATAATTTGAACAATGCATACCTCACTTTCAACAAGTAGTTGTTCCATTGCTCTCGGAAGGTAAGGAAAAACAGCAGTTCCAAGAGTCTCAACCATCCGATGAAGAAATGAAATGACCTAAATCAATGCATCAGAGTGATGTTGTTATGTACACTGTGAAAGCAACGAGTTTTACTAAAAATGCAGAAAATAGGAAGTTGCAGCTCATACCTTGCTCCTTAAAAGCTTATTATTCGGAAATGCCAATGACACTTGCAATAAAACATCCAGTGTCTGTGAATTGAAGTTTAAACAACACAGCATACATAAAGATTAATGGACACATGAAAAATAAAGAATTCAGGGTTAGCTTAGACCATGTCCAAACTGATATCTAAAAAGAAATTCCCAAAAATTGTGCATCAGATGTCTCCAACTCTATCAAACAAATATACTATTTAAAATAATTTCACATACTCGAATGTTCATTCCGATTTATTTACACACTTTTTCTCACTCACATAGTTCAGGCATAGAACAGACCTTCCGCAAGCTGGCTGCTCAGTGATTCCATCATTCTTACAGAGCAATTTAATAATCTTTCTACATAACTAATTCTAGATGCTAAAGTAATTCTTATTCCAGTGTGGTATTTCTACGTTTCTATCTTTTAAGTATCAAGCCATACATAAACCAATTCCGCATTCAATGTGATCTAATTTCTGGTTAATTATAGACTTTTAAGCTCACTGAATCTAGCCCACATTTGTCTTCGTTATGATTATGCAAAAAGTTGCACCTCAAATATCCAATTTCTCAAGCTCACCTGTTTGAACATAATTCCAACTGCAGGGCGGCTGGTGGTAGTAAGGCGCTCTCCAAACCCCTGAAGACAAAGGCGTTACAACAAACAGATAGAAGCCCCCAATAAAATATGGATGATAAAATGGACAATAGACTTATCTTGAATACAAGAAGTTAAAATTACACTAGATGTGCAAAAATATAAAAAATAACCTTGCTTAAAGAATTGATTGCTGAAATAACACGTTGCAGGCGTGCCACTTTTGCAGCAGACTCTACTGGATCCTGCAGTGAAGCATTAGCAAGCAACATATTCACCTGAATCAAAGAAACTGCAGTTATATCAATTTATGAAGATGCACAAATAAATGAAAAAATATCCTACACACATAATTTGTTCCTACTTGCATCTTTAGTTGCAAAAATATAACATTGGAAGATGTTCTAAATTTCTAATTAGAGAGATGCATCCATGGAATCATAAAAATCCCTTTTAACCTGAAGGATATTTATGTACCACTATTTTTCTTTATTCTGTAAAGCATTGACACAAGCAACACAGCAATCACTGTTGGCAATAAATAGTGCAGTTGACAATAAAGTCACAAAGTCCTGATGATGGATCCCAGTTGGGATTTGAAACGCTGACGAAAAATGGTTCGTACTGTGGATTCTCTGGTAACTAAGTCAAAAGATATAAACCACAGATGTCTTAAATCCAGGAACTTATTACCTGTTGACAGAGTGGAACCAATAAAGCTGAAAGATATTCAGACTGCTTTTCTACTGACACCTCCTCCATTCCAATCAACAAGCCAATAGCCTGAAAACAAGCATGATTAGCACAAACATGAATACAATTCAAATAAAATGATAAATATTTTATTTTTGCAAAATAACAATAATGACAAACATATATATAAAAGGGAACATCGAGCCTACAATAATTTAATAAAGGCAACAGGGATAATATCAAGAAGAAGAAGATGCAATCTGCCTACCTCAAATGTGTGACTCCCATCTTCGAAACCCTGTGCATTTGCTTTACTTGAGTTCACATCAAGTTGGGTGAACCGAGATAATGTATCTTGCAAACTCTTTTGATTGAAATAAAGCAGGAATCATGTCAAAAGGTATTGAAACAACCACAGTAAACTATTAAGAAATAAGTATATACTAAATTTTGTGCCCACCAAACATAGTTCCTTCAAGAAAAGGAGGTTACAAGGACCCAAACCTGCAAAATTTCATCTATGAAAGGTACGAGCTGTGCCCTTAATGCTTTCACAACCCTCATTAACAGATAGCTTGCTCGACCACTCACATCTTGATTTGGATGGTGAATACCTCTCTGATCGAGAAATGCAGGCAGGACCAAAGGAATATATTCAACATGTTGTTGGACAAAACGCACATAACGAGTGATTGTTTCCAAATATACAAGTGCAACAACTCGATGTAAATGGAAAGGAACTTGAGCTGATAAAAGCAGTTGAAATATCTCCCCAATAGGCCCATTATCATTTTTCATTGTTTCCTCACTCACTCCTTCACCAAGGGCATAAAAAAGTGAAATAGAAGCCTCAATATCTTCAAAAGATGTTTCAGAGCTTCCAAGGCTAGCAGCCAGTGTGTTCCTAACAAAACTTTGAGTTACATCGGGTGCCACATGACTGATACTCCGAAACAATTGAAACAGACCCCTGCGATCTTCAGCCATTTTTTCCTCCTCATCTTTGCCAACCGTGTCAGGAATGTTTAGTGGATCCCGATACATTGGATCATAGTGAATTCGAGCTAGAATAACTTCCAATATCTGTTCAATGTGAACCATCTGCTTACTATTCAATGGAGAAGTGGCTTTCATTCTGGATAAATAATTTGACAAAAATTGCTGCGTATTAGAATCACCATCCTCAGTCCCATACTGCATAAAATAAAATACTGAGGGCATAACTTCATCCAGCATTTCTGTAATAACTTCTTTCACTGCGGGTGTTTCATTAGGAATTTCATTTGAATCAAATTTTCGAGCACACTCTAAAACCTCTTCTGCAAATCCCGTAACAAGAGCACCAAGTCTTGAAGTGAATTCAGAATCTTCTTTGCCAAGCACCACACCACATACCCGACCTACTTGTAACTGTCTAAGAAGAGAAATCTTAGATTTTGGATCCATCCTCTTTGATACTATGGCTAAAATACAATTGGCTGCAGAACCTCTAAGCACTGAAGATCTTTGTTCTGACAAAATAAACTCAAATAATATAGGTATAAAGCTATCATTAGCTACCAGACTAATATCAATCCAAGTCACATATCTCCGTACTGTTTCTAAAAGCATTGCAGTTAACTCTGGCCTAGAATCTTTGTAGAAAACCACCAAATCATACCACGCTCTTACAATCTGAGGCACACATTGTTCTCTCATTGCATCTTTTATCCGTCCTGCAATGCTGATTTCCTCAGAATTACGAGGATAATCCAAACTAATCAACTCGTCATCAAGTGCATTAAAAATACGGCAAAACATATCTACAACCATGGGACCTTTGCTCACAGCAGACAGCAAATCTAGGAAAACCGATGGCCACCGGGCCGGATACAAGATAAAGATTAAAATAGCAAAAATTTGAGCCAGCTTATTTTTCACAAAAACTGGTCTCTCTAATCCTGAACTCTGGTGATTCAAACCATTCTCGATTCCTTCCATACAAACGAAGGACATAACAGAATTTTGGATAAACAGTTGTTCTTGCTGATCTAATGAAGTATAGCGGAGCTTGACAATTTCTTCCAAACTCTGCAAACACCAGAACTGCACTTCTGCATAATTGCTGGCACTGAATCTTTGTATGCAAAGCTGTGAGATTGAAGGTGATTGTTTTACTTGTTGACAATAGGCTGCAGCTTGAGCTTTCAACTGAGGATCAATGCCGCCAGTCTGATCGAAACTGATGATTATTGCCCTCTCAAAATCATCCATGGATACCAAATTCAAGCTCACACTAGAAAACCACTAAAAGATCAATATCCTCCAATACCTCAAGAAATAACCAGCTTCTTCAAAAGTTCAACCAGTTTGAATCCTTCCTGGGACAGAGTTCTTATTAGCTATGCCCTACTATCGTTTAAATAAGCGATGGTTCTAGATGCACCGCGCTTTATGTACACAAAATTTCAACGAATTTGAGTAATTAAGCATGCAGGGTTTGGATTGAATCATGTGCGTTCCTTTGCCAAGGGTGCCGATGAGAAACCTACAGATGGGTTTAGAAATTTTAGATCTTTGGCTTCAATGAACTGTAATATAATAAAAAAATATGACTTACTATCACTTCTGTAACTAAAACATTTACTTCTCTTTGGCAAGGGTTTTGATGGAAAACCTACAGTTGGGTCTGTAACCTTTACGTTTTAGGCTTCAATGTACTCAGATATAATCATTTTTTCTTGTATAGTATAATTTCAGGGAATAAAGGAGGTTCGGATTGAATACTTTACCGTCTGCCAAGGGTTTTGATGACAAGCCTACAGATAACTCTGGAAGTTTAACTTTTTCTTTATAATGTACTCAGATATAATAAAACTACATATATTTATTTAAACTTTGTGAATAAAGGAGATTGTGTAGCTTGTACCTGGAAACCCTAAGGGCACTCTTTCTTCGTTAATCCCAAAAACATTTAAGACCCTGTAAACGGATGTCCATGGAATTCCGGAACGCTGCGCGTTTAATGTGTAAAGGTATCAAATGCTGGCCTGTTTAACAAACGCTACCAGGTTTGACCCCTCCACCTGCATCAACGAACCCAGAGAGATAGAAAGGGAGGAAGGAACGGAAAAAGCATCTGTTAAACCCCCAACGCTTGAATTTCTTAAAAGAATACCGATATTCAGATAATTCTAGGTTTTATTCTTCTTCAGCTGCCTTCCTTCCGCAGAAATATCAACTATTGAATCTAGGCATGCGGGATTCGTCAAGCGGTTTTCCAGGGGCTGGTGTTAATTAAAGGAAGATCCTTGAAATAAACGAGAATGCAGCGCATTGCGGGTCGGGAGCGACGAGACGGATGACGTGGATAGCACGTGGAGCAGAAGTGGAAATCATGGGAGGCGAGTCCGGCTAGGTACGGGAATTTTTGTTGGTAAGGAACTTAGGGTTTAAGTGCTGGAGTTGCGAGTGGTAGGAAGACGTTCCACGCATGCAGAAAAACATATGTGAAGGTGCCACGTCAAGAGATGCTTGAAGAACACGGCATGCTAATAGGCACTGAAAGTGGTGGGAAGACGTTGCAAATGAGCAGAAACGTGACTAGTGATGCCACGTCATGTGGTGCTCAAAGATCACCCGGACCAGAATAAAATTTGCCCAATAAAGAGCCTTCTAAGACATTCACTTCTTAAATTTAAATGTTATTGATGACGTGTACATTGCAATTTTATTCATTACATAAATGTGCAATTTATATTATATCTTTAGTGGATAAATGGAAAAAAACTGAATATTATTGTATCTTCAATGAATAAATGGAAAAAAACTGAAAATGATTAAAAGGGTTGATAGTGACCTTTTATTTTAATGATTAGTTGACAATAACTAAGAATTTTGGGCATTTTGAAATAAAACTTTTTTAAATTAAGTGTTTTTTATTTTTTTGAAATTACAATTATTATTTATATATCTAAAAAAACACTTTAGTGATTACTTTAAAGTAAGTAAGAAATTTGTGCATTTTGTTATTTATATATCCAAAAAAAAATACTTTATTGATTACATTAGAATAAGTAAGAATTTTGTGCATTTTGAAAAGGAAAATAAATTGTTTATTATTTTTTTGATTTTTGCATAAACCTTAAAAATGGCAGATCTACTTCGAAGCGTAGTAGGAGTGAGTGTCTTTGCAATCAGAAAAAATGTTTTGGAATGTCAAGGTGTTAAGTTTGAGAATAAAATGGCCACAAAGCAAGAAGCCGCAAAGGCTGTGAGGTTACATAAGCGGCAGATGGTCGTGACAATTGTTGGTACCACAGGGATAGAGGATTGTGATCCCTTAGCCAAAAACTATGGGGATTTGCCATTAGAAGCCATTGATTCAAAGGAAATCAAAGGCTCCTGTAAAGTAGCGGGTCGAGGAACCCCCACGTCGCTCCTTACTCACATGTTGTCGAGAGTCCCTAAGCCAAATTCACAAACTTATTGTCAAATCTTTGTCAAGCTCCCCTTGAGGCATTCACTACTCATTAGGGTTTGTTCCTCAAACCTAGTTTGAGACCTCAAGTTTTCCTTAGAGCTCCAAGTGAGTATTCCCTCAATCGTGTTGTTTTTTTAAGGTAAGCAGTTGGACGATGCTTCCCCTCTCTCAATCTACAACATTGGTAAAGATGTCATTGTTTTTATGGTTCTTCATTTACGTGGGAGGGTTGGGAGTAATCCTTCCACCTCTCGAGCTTCTTTCTTATAAAGATGTCGCCCATGCTCAGCCCCCTCCTAAGGCAGATTAGCCCTAGGCATCTCCTGAACCATTTTTGGTGGAGAAATCGGAGGAATTTCTCTTCCTATAGATATCTCACCCTGATCTAGAGGATCTCCATCAATTATACTCAGAGGCAACCCTAATATGTGGTTTTAATGGCTTTTGGCCCCGCATGACCGATCTTTACCAATGGATCCATTATGTATGCACTAAGAATTGCAAGGTTGGTTTCTACTCAAAAGGCTTCTTCATTGTGCTATTAGGGGCATTGGAAGATTATCGTAAAGCTTCATCTAAAGGGCCTTGGTTTTGGGGCAATGTTGGATTGTTTCTAACCCCTTGGTTTCCAAATTTCGACCCTTCCATAGCTGTCATTACCAAGTTGCCAATATGGGTCTACCTTCCTAATCTGCTAACTCATTTGTGGGACTACTCAATCTTTTGGGACATTGGAGACTCTCTTGGTCATTTCCTTACTACTGATGCATCTCATGGGCAGCTTGGTGTATACACCTATGGCAAAATTTGTTTTGAAATTGATATCAATAAAGGGCTACCAAACCAAATCAATTTGAAAATTGGTGAATTTTCACTAGACCCGGGCTCTGGACTACGAGAATACTACTTTTTGTTGTCACTTATCTCATCAAACAAACCATTTACAAAATTATTTCTGACTTTTAATTCTCAACTGAAGTAGAACATCTGAAATTCCAAATCTAAAAGTTGGAAGTCCTGCAACCCTCTTCCTATGGAGAGCATGAGCTCCCCTTATTTGAATAAGGACGATAAAGGCTCTAATGATGAAATCCATTCAAGGGAATAAGTCCATGACTCAAGGCCTTAATCATCTCTTAAGTCTCCTACTATGAACCACGCTCCTTCGGCAAGCACAAAGATATTGAATAGTAATGTTTCTTCGAGTATATTGAAACAAGCTCATGAGTCAACTTCTTCGAAATCTAATACGGAATCTCCTTTGGTGTGCAATGATCATCTACATATCGCTTTGATCAACCCTCTTGTGGAAGGGTGGGTCATGGTTTCAAAAAAGAAAAGATCGCCTTGAGGATCAACCCTAATTTGGGTGATTCTCCTCTCTAATTGTCTCTTTTGTCCTTTTACGTCTCCTTTATTATTCTTAGTATCATACATATCAACTTTTATACTGTCATTATATGGCATACTATGTCAAAAAAAAGAGTCATGGTGGCATATGACATAATTTTATTCCTACTTGATTAATATAATTTTTAGACTTAAAAAAAAAATGTTTTATTAATTATAATTATTATTTATATATGGAAAACATTTGTAACATACCCCTTCCTAATCTCGGCCCAAAACGAAGTTTAGAAGGAGGTAGTAGTTACAATGTTGACCAATCACCGTGGTCTCGTTATGGAAACAGGGTCTAAAATTTCGCTTTCTTCCAACTTCTTCAGAATTTAAAATGGATAGCATCGGTGCGTTCATCTCTTTGAGACCTTTCCAACAATATAAATTTGACCTCGATATGACTTATGGATCAAAAGATACAACCATTAATAGATAGGTCAATTACAACCTTGCCACATCATCGATGATTCCCACGTGGTAATCACATAATAGCTCGTGTGCCACCTGACCCACGTGCTATGTCGTCATGGACAAATCCACATGGATAGTCGCAATCCTCCGGATAGTCAAAGGTTGGCCTTTCTGGTAGATAAACACGGTCACAATCAAACCACAACCTCAACCCAACCTGGTCGGCCAGCGCTTGGCCCCAACCTCATGTGAAGATTTTATCACTGCAAAAACTGATTTATTTTACCTGCTTATTTTCCAATAAGTTATTTATGAAAATCCTTCAGTAAACATTAAAATAAATTATGTTGTAGATATGACACCATAATACAGAAACAAACACATGCATAAGAATCAACACATCAACACAAATTTTTTGGACAATAGTCCCCGAAAAAACCCAATGTGGGAAATCGGTGCAGCAAGGTAGGATTTTATTATTCAACAATTCTTCAATACAACTAGGTGCCAAACTGGCTTACCCAACAGAAAGAAAATTCTATAGCACTTCTCCCAGTCTCAGCGTCAGGCTAGCTGACCTCTGTGTAGCTCCCAAACCCTATGCTCAGCTCCTGCCTCTCTGCGTCAGCACTGGGTCTCTCTGCATCACCCACACAGGCCCTCTAGTGACTGCGCAGTCTACTGCCTCTCCGTCCGCCTCTTCAACCTCTGCGCTGGTCTTCTAGTGTTGTTCCCAACTCTTTGTTTCATACGTGTTGCCTCCTGCTGCTCTCCATACCACTAGTCCTAATTTCTCAGCTAACCCGGCTCCAGAAATCGAACTGACTGGTCTCCGTCAGTGTGTTCTCCAACTGACCTTCAAGCCTCTTCTTATACTTTTCTTGTTGGTCCTTCAAAGGCTGAGATTAAATCTCTAATCAATGTCTAAGATTAGATCTGGCTTGATCCGTGACTTTTGGAACCTTATAACCCAGTTTTATATTAATACCCATTAATATTTTATTTTTCCTAAGTTTAGACTTAAGAACTCCATTAAAATATTAATTATTTTAATATCTCCCAAACCGGTTAGAATCTGCCCAAACCATTTATGGGTCTTGGAGATCTCACGTGCTTTAGTCTCTCCACCAAGTTTCATGGCTAGAGTGCATCCGATGCTACCCCAAATCAACACTCCCTCTTAGCAAGGATTGTGCTCTAGTAATATTCCATACTGAACATTACTCTGACTATACGACACCAATACCTGTGATAATGCTAGGCCTCCTTGCCCAACATCCTCTGCATTATTTCATCCTGTACTGCTGCCTATGGCTCTACCTCTGTCACTGTTGCATCCGTACAACAGCTCCCTCTGCATTTGTGTTGTTGCTGGTCCTTTTTCCCAACACTACATCTGCACTGCAATCTCTTCTTGCCATGTTGCATCGTGCTACTGTTGACTA
The DNA here is from genome assembly GCA_031772625.1 of Pinus tabuliformis. Classification (NCBI taxonomy): domain Eukaryota; kingdom Viridiplantae; phylum Streptophyta; class Pinopsida; order Pinales; family Pinaceae; genus Pinus; species Pinus tabuliformis. The sequence continues at coordinate 1,592,559,480 of CM062817.1, read as the reverse complement.
CTTCTACACTGCAACATCACCCCCATTTCTGATATTGAAATGGATTCTTTATCATCCCCATCTTTTCCCTGAAATAATCAAACTTTGTTCTTCCAAGGGCCTTGGTGAGGATGTCTGCCACCTGTTCTCCTGTAGGAGTGTAGCTCAATTGTACAGCTCCTCGTTAGACATAGTCTCTAACAAAGGACACCGGATATCAATATGCTTTGACCGATCGTGAAACACTGGATTCTCAGAGAGCTTGATGCAACTCTGATTATCGCACATGATCCTGGTCGCTTCCATCTTTCTTCTGAATAGGTTCACAAGCAGTTTTCAAGCCATATGGCCTCACACGAAGCTGTGCTCACAACCATATATTCTGCCTCATATGAGCTCAGAACCACGGATTTATGTTTCCTACTGCACCAGGAGGTCATGATCCAATGTTGAAATAGTACCCATAGGTACTTTTCTAATCCACTGAACTTCCTGCCCAATCTGCATCAGTAAATCCACTCAATCTGATATCCTTATTCCCGGTGTAAAAAAGTCCATAATCGATTGTTCCCTATAAATACCTGAGAAAATGTTTGGCTGCTGCCCAGTGCACCCCCTTCGCCTCCACCATGAACTGACTAAGGGTGTTGACAGCGTAGCAAATGTCTGGCCTGGTATTGGCCAGATACATCAGGGACCCTATGAGTTGCCTGTATAAGGTGGGATGAACATCCTTGTCTTCTGATGCATCAATCTTCTTCTAGTTGGTGATCATTGGAGTAGCCATGGGTCTACAGTCCTCCATCCTGAATCTCTTCAAGATTTCTTTAGCATATCTCCCTTGCCCAAGGAAGATCTCCCCCTTTTGCTCCAAAATTTCCAACCCTAGGAAATAATGCATTTGTCCCAAATCCTTCATGCTGAATTTCGTGGCTAGATTCTTCTTGTAGTCCCCTATGAGCCTGGATGCTCCAACCATGAAGAGATCATCCACATATAATACTAAGATTAAAGGCTCATTCTCTACAACCAGAGTGTAGAGATTTGGATCTACATCACTCTTGACAAATCCCATTTTCTACAAGTAGCCATCAATTCAACCATACCATGCTATAGGTGCCTGTTTCAGCCCATACAAGGGTTTCTCCAATCTGCATACATGAGACTTCTTCTCAAGTGTCTCAAATCCCTCTGGTTGTTCAATGTATACCTCTTCTTCTATCGCTCCATTCAAAAATGTCGTTTTGACATCCATCTAATGAATCTCCCACCCCATCTATGTTGCAAGAGATATCACGGTTCTTATAGATGTATACCTGGATACCGCGGCAAAGGTCTCTTCGTAGTCAATTCCTTCCTTTTGAGCATACCCCTTAGCCACGAACCTGGCTTTGTATTTCTCAACACTGTCGTCTGCAGCTTATTGGATCTTGTAGATCCAACTCGAACCTACCATTGATCTATCTTCAAGCCTTGGCACTACCTCCCAGACATCGTTCACCATTATGGAGTTTTAATCCTCTACCATCACATCCAGCCAAACTTGATGTTGAGTTGCCTCCTGAAAATTGATAGGCTCCTCATCCTAAGCTACTAATGCCTAATATCTATCTGGTTATTTTCGCTCCCTCTTATTGTTCCTTGGCGCACCGATGAAGTCCCCTCATCTCGCAGAATATGACAAAGTTCCTTGCTCGTTCTTCCTCTGCCAACAGGTGTTTTTGTTAGCTCCTCTTCATCCTGTGATTCTTCTTGACTTGAGGAAGAATTCTTTTCTTCCGTTGGTTGAAGAGGTTTGACCAACGGTTCCTCTTTTGACTGCTCCTCATAAGGCATTTCTCGAGATTTTTTAAAAACCCTGTCCTCCAAGAACTTCACATCTCGTCGAACTACTACCTTCCTACTCCCTGGAAGATAGATTCTATATGACTTAGCATTCTCGTTATATCCCACTAGATATCCTTTCTCTGCAGTTTGATCCAGCTTCTTCCTCTTTTCCTCGGATATGCGGCAATATGCTAAGCTCCCAAATATCCTGAAATGACTGACTTCAGGCATCTTCCCTATGAATACTTTCTCTGGAGTAATCATTCTTAATGCTCGATGAGGAGTTCTATTTTGAACATAGACTGTTGTGTTGCATGCTTCTGCCCACAAGAATTTTGGCATATCCTGATCATACATCATGGCCCTAGTTGCTTCTACAATAGTCTTGTTCTTTCTTTCTACTACTCCATTCTGCTTCGGTTTGTAAGGAGTTGTCCACTCTCTTCTGAAGCCCTCCTTAGCGCAAAAATTACTGAAGTCCTTATCGACATACTCTCCACCATTATCTGAGCGCAAAACTTTTATTTTCTTCCCAGTCAAATTCTCCACCAGAGCCTTGAACTCTTTGAAACGACAGAAAACCTCATCCTTGGTTTTGAGAAAATAAATCCAAGTTTTCCTTGAGTGGTCATCAATGAAGGTGAGGAAGTAATCGACACTACTAAGAGATTTAGTGGACATGGGCTCGCAGATATCTGAGTGTATCAATCCTAGTACATTCTTGGCCCTGTTTACTTCTAGGAAATGTTTCTTTGGCATACTTTCTTAGAGCACATCCTCTGCAACATCATCTAGTTCCATACTAAGATCTGGAACTCCTGTTACAGTGCTCCTGAGAATTCTTAGAGCCCCGTGGTAAAAATGTCCCATTCTTCTGTGCCATAGTTCATTCAAATCCTTGTCTCCATGACTGCCTATTAGTGCCATTGGTGATTCTAGTTGTAGTCTGTACAACCTGTTACTTTTGATCCCGATATGTGCTTTCTTTTTCCAGCTTGGGTGTTTGACACATACTTTCTCCTTGATAAAGAAAATGTCATAGCCTTTGCCTTGAAGTTGCGATACGGAAAGTAAGTTCATCCCCAATCTTGGTACATGCAACACATTGGTAGCACGAAACCCCTCTCCTGTTTCTGTTTGAAAAAACTATGGTACCCCTCCCTACTGGAGTACACTTTGCCTTGTTCCCCATGGTGATCTAAAAGTTCATCTTCTCCTCCTGATAATCTGAGAAACATTCCCGGATTCCCGTCACATGCCAAGAGGCTCCACTGTCTATATACCATACCTCTGATGATGTAAAGCTAGTCACACAAGCCACTTCTTCTTCTAGTATGGAAGCCAACATAGAGAAATCGAAATCACTTTCTCTTGTATAATTTTTTGAAAATCTATGTGAGTCTCCTGACGTAGATGCTTCTGCATCATGGTCTCGACCCATAATTGATTTTCCCTTCCTGCCTCTAATTACTTCCTCTAATAACAAGTGAAGATTTTATCACTGCAACCACTGATTTATTTTACCTACTTATTTTCCAATAAGTTATTTATGAAAATCCTTCAGTAACCATTAAAATAAATTATGCTACAAATATCACACCATAATACAAAAGCAAACACATGCATAAGAATCAACACATCGACACAAATATTTTGGACAACAGTCCCCGGAAAAACCTAATGTGGGAAAACCAGTGCAGCAAGGGAGGATTTTATTATTCAATAATTCTTTAGTACAACTGGGTGCCAAACTGGCTTACCCAACAGAGAGAAAATTCTACAGCACTTCTCCTAGTCTCAGCGTCTAGCTAACCTCTGCGTAGCTCCCAGACCCTCTGCGTCAGCTCCTGCCTCTCTGTGTCACCCACGCAGGCCCTTTAGTGACTGCACAATCTGGTGCCTCTGTGTCTGCCTGAGAGGCTTTGCTTCTGCCTCTCCAACCTTTGTATTGGTCTTTTGGTGTTGTTCTCGACTCTCTGTTCCATACTTGCTGCCTCCTGCTGCTCTCCAGACCACTAGTTCGAATTTCTCAGCTAACCTCGCTCCAGAAATCAAACTGATTGGTCTCCCTTAGTGTGTTCTCCAACTAACCCTTAAGCATCTTCTTATACTTTTCTTGTTGGTCCTTCAATGACCGAGATTAAATCTCTAATCAATAGCTAAGATTAGATTTGGCTTGATCCATGACTTTTGGAACCTTCTAACCCAGTTTTATATTAATACCCATTAATATTTTATTTTTCCTAAGTTTAGGCTTAGTAACTCCATTAAAAATATTAATTATTTTAATATCTCCCAAACCGGTTAGAATCTACCCAAACCATTTATGGGTCTTGGAGATCTCATGTGCTTTAGCCTCTCCACCAAGTTTAATTGTTAGAGCACATCCGATGCTACCCCAAATCAACACCTCACTAACTCACTCAACCAAATGACTATGCCAAGGGCCCAACCTAATCTGAGCCCCAACTAACAGATCCTACACAACTTACTCTGGGGTTGACTTGACTTTGTGCCATGACCTAGCCAGCATGGCTGACTGGCCCGACCCCCGACTTGGCGGGTCCCATGACAAATTCAAGCTTGTTTGGCGAGCTTTTGTACTTATAATTTTTTTCGCTTTCCTTCCTAGTTTTACACAAATGCTGTGACATTCAACTAACTTGTTGAAAGTTGCACAATAGTTTTTAATGATGGAATTTGGATAAATGGCGTGCCAAGGAAGATGCACTCAATGAATGTGCATTCAAGGGAATTTCTTCAAAATCACAGGGAACTCGAGCAACTCCTTTGCACAACATATAACACGCCCCTTATAATCAATCAACTCACATACACAGAGCAAATAATTAGTTGTAACACCCTCCTCCCACATTTACCCAAGTTAACTAGTTCGCTCGAGTAATATGTGATGAGAGGCTACTATGATGTGATTAAACTCCCCATGTACAGTTAAGGAAGTGGAACCGACGTGACGAAACCAAACTGACCTTCCACACATGCTACAAAACCTTTAGGATCAAACCAACCCTTCCTAGTGGCCAACCCTTGAGAAAACTTGACATTTCATTGATTTGGACCCTCAACCACTCCCATGACAAACCATGGATGCGACTGAGGCCTTCCAGTCGCTCCAACGACTATGGACTTTTTTAGGCAGTTCTATGCCAGTGATCCCATACTCTGAACCACTTTTTTAGGGCTAGGTCTCAGACCACTGCCCATAACTTCATGAAGCTTCCAGAAATGAATAATAACAATGAAACAAAGATACTAATGCAATCACTGATACAAGTGCTTGATCTTATCCCTACTAGTCATGACAAGATTTTTGTCAAACATGTCATAAATATGTAATATATAGGTCATAACAATGTATCTAAGCATAGGGGTATCATACTTATCTGAGATTCATAAGGAAGTATTGTTGCCTTATCACAATAGTTGCATTATCACCTGTTATGACATATATTCACTGTACATTCAACTACTAATAAAAACATGATGAGATCCATACATCATGTCTATTATAAAACATACTCATAATTAACATATAATCAATAGGCATAACAAGGATATAACAAGCATAAAATCCACATATAAGCCAATACATTTACACATGAGATATTAAGGAGAAGAAGCTCTTATTAATGAATGTAAAAGCTAACCAAGTATGGGAGTTCCACAAACCACCCGACCATATATTGGCTAAACCAAATATTTCTTTTAGGCAATCACCCCTCTGCCATATTCCAAGCATGAATCTGGGACTCAAAACCAAACCAATCCAGGTTTCCTCGGGCTTTACCACAATCCCCACCGTATCACTAGGCCCTAAATAAGCATGGATGCCACTAGATTTCTCCACCTACACTGTGAGGAATTTGCATTCCTCTTAGTCTCTAGGCTTTACTGTATATCCTGCCATTCACCAACGAGGATTCCTAAGCCCTAATCGAGACTCGACCCTCCAGGCTTTGTCGCATATCCTACCATTCACTAGTTGAGGATTCCTAGGCCCGATCGAGGGCACACATCTCTAGGCTTTACCATATATCTCTTCATTCACCAGTCGAGGATTCCTAGGCCTACCGAGGCACACAACATCTAACTTCACGCAATCTCGCCTTCTCTGATCCAGGGATTCCTAGGCTTTGTGTTTTTTCTTTCAGAGACCACCTCACTTAGTTTCAAAACCATTCGACAATCCAGCTCAACAAAATACAATAGAACCCACCACACCATGGTTATCTGGAAATGGCAAGGCAAGGCTGAAGAACATTGATGCACTTGGCAAATCCCATGTCAATGACAACAAGAGAACCAAAATACACACATGCATGCACCATGCATGCCAAATTTAGAAAGGAAATCACACATGCAAATCGATGCCTACAAGTAATCCCGTTGTAGTTGCTTGATCCCGCTCTTCCTTGCTTTATCTTTGCTTCCCTTTTCCTTCTCGGACCTTCCTTTGCTTTCCTTGATCCAATTCTAAATTTCTCCAAGAATGCTCTAAGTGTCAAAGAGTGAGAGAGAGAGAGAGAGAATAGAGAGAGAGCTCCAAAACTGAACTGACAAAAGGTACCAACTGATCCTCATAAGCCTTTTTATTAATGAGGCCTCTAATTTCTTCAATTTTCCTTGTCACATGCAACCTGTGACCTTTCACCTTCCTTTTCTCCTATTTTTATTATTTTCATTGCAAATAAATGCCACTTGCCTTTCCAAAGCTTTTTTGTCATTGCCTTTGCCAATTTCCTTTAGCCATAATAAACCAAATGAACACCCAGACTAGGATGTTTTGCCCAACATTCAACTTGGAATATGTGTCCCATAACCATGGTTACTATTTTTCCTTTATTAATCTTATTACATGGAATTTTTACCAAGTTTGTTCATTAGCAAGCAATCTAACAAACCTTATTCGTCAATTTCATGAAAGAAAAACAACTATTTATGCTCACACAACATTTTAAAGAATTTATCCATTCTTCAGACATGCACACTATAAATCAAATATCCATTAACAAACAGGAATTCACATTCCTTGATATCAATAAGACCATTGATCCATTACCATGCACATGTACTTGTCATTCAATGATCCAAAATGGATCTTGGATGGACTTCTAAGTCTAAAGTGTTCCTCACAGAGGAAAATGAAAGTCAAGGGATGCTCCTGGAAATAGTCCCATTGCGTAGATCTTTTCATTCTGAATCTACTGCAATTTGAATGGGCTAAAATGGACTTTGGATGAAGAAGTTATTGCAAAAAGAAGTTTGCCTTTGTCCTTTGAAAAGGAGGCAAAATCTTATGAAAATGGGCTTAAGGCCTTATATGCAAAAATCGCATGTGAAAGGTTTAAAGGGTGGACCCAAAATATTATGTTCCATAGCCTAAACCCTTATCGGATCCGTGAGATGTATCAAATCGGAGCAATGAATGGATAAAGGCCTGACGGGAGGACAAGGCGACATGCGATTAGCGATTGCGATATCGACGATCGGAGGAGTAGGGACAGAGACCCCCGCTGATGCGATACGCGAGGTGTGATATCGGCGATCGGCGGATCGACTGCCGACATGGTCAAAGGGAAGACCCTTGGGGTCGTTGCGATTGATGTGTGATATAGCGACGAGGCCGATAGCGATACGCCGATATCGGCGATCTGTGATCCCCAATATAAGGGGCCATTGACAGTACGACATGCGATAAGCGATAAGGGCCAGACCTGATGGGATTATAGACCTGATTCCATAATATTTGAAATATGGGAATTCTGGATTTCTGTGTATTTCCCGTGTATTGGTTTTTTTTTACCATTACGCCATGTGATAGCGATTTGTGATAGAATGGCGGACTCGATGGGTTTATCAATGCGATTGAATGCATTTTGAAGTCCAGTAAAGCGCTCAATCATGTTTTTTCGACAGTTTTCCTGTGTATTGCATTATGTGGCCATTTCTGCAGGAGGAAGGCCAAATGGTTGGGTTTCTTGTGCCCACTGATTCATTGCAATAAGAAACTGATTCTTTTGTGGAAATAATCGGGTTCTTCAATGATGGAGGACTATAACCGATGCATGATAAAAACACAAAGAGCGCGATTAACTAAGGGTCGCTGGGGCATTGTAAAAGGTCGTTGGAAGGTTTCCGAGAGTCACTTGGAGGTTGAACGAACTACAGAGGCATGTAGAGGCCGAGAGAAGCTCAGCGAGAGCCAGAGCCAAAGCCAGAGAGCTAGAGCCAGAACCAAAGCCAGAGAGCCAGAGCTAGTGCCAGAGCTAGTGCCAGAGCTGAGAGCCAGAGCCAAAGCCAGAGCCAGAGCCGGAGAGCCGGAGCGAGAGCCAAAGCCAAGAACAACAAAGAGATCAAATGATCCAGTTGTTGCTGGTGTCCAAAGTGTGTTGAAGATGGAAGAAGGCATTCTAGAGATAGTGAGGGAATTTTGAGGGAGTTGGTGCAAGCTAGAGCAAGATCACTCAGAGCGCTGATTGAAGGAATCTAGTCGAAAGAAGCCTAGATCTGTCTGTAGAAGTATGGACAGCCAGCGAGATAAGTTGGTATTCTAAGCCCGTTGTTTCTGTGTAAACCAATGGAGTTGAGCGTGGACCTTGTAAAAGAATTTATGCCATAATCCCATAGAGCATAGTCGAGTTGACTAGAGCTCACGGAAACGTAGCCCAAGAGGTTTGGGTGAACTCCATATTACTTTGTTGTCTTATTTGTTTGTTATTTGCTGCACTATTTTACTGTTACGTGTATTTACATATCAGCATAAGCCACAGAACTTAAAGCACTTAACAGTTAAAGGCAAACTAAAAGCATACACCTATTTCAAGCACTTTTTAATTATGAAATTGGTTAATCATAAGGTCTTGGAAATATTTAAGCTTTGTAAGTGGGAAAGGTTCTTGTAAGCTGACAAGAAGCCTTTAGTGCCCCATTTTCAGATCAGGTGGTATCAGAGCCTGAGATTGATTAACCCCACCTTCAAGAAGGTGATAACAAAGCTGGTTATACCAGAGCAAGTGGTATCAGATCAAAATGCTTGATTGATAGAGCAAAGATTGCTTGTCTGGAAGGTGTTTAAACAGTCAGAGTTTGATTGTATGCTTATTTGCAGACTGACTATGTTTGAGTTTGCAGAGGTGAAGGGAAAGCTATTGATAGCTCAGTCTAGGAGAGGACAAAAAGGAAGAAGGGCTGAAGGCATTCTTCTTATCCCAGAGGACCTCAAGGCAATCCTTGAAGCACAAGAGGTTTGTTGCAAAAGGTTGTTGAATAAGCTCTTTATTAATCTTGTTTGAAGTTCTTTTGTTCATTTGCATAATGACTACTACAAGTGAGTCCTCAAATTATGCTTTCTTCACAAGATTCTTTGATGAAGACATGAAGCAAGACTTGTTCACCATGATGGATATGGTGAGAGAAATATATGAGGATGGAAGGAAGAGCAGCATACTTAGAGAGCAGTTGAATTCCGTAGAGGAAGAGAAGTAGTTGCTTTCTGACAAATTGCAGGAAATGGAGAGGCAACTTCATATTGCAAATATGAACCTAAAAAGGGTGCATGAGTTGGAGACGTAGCTCTTTGTTGCCAAAGAAGCCTTGGTCAAGTACTAGCTTGAAGAAGAGGTAAACAATTCATGTTTGTCTTCAAATTCTTCTAAGAATGCTTATATTGGTTCTTTTGAAAAACATACTAGAGGCATAGGTTCCGAGTTAATGTCCAAGATGGGCTATGAATGAAAAGGCTTAGGTAAACATGCATAGGGTATTGTTGAGCCAATAATGATTGAGGAAAGGCCTAAGTATTTGGGTCTTGGCTATGGACAGTCTTATGGAGAAAGTTCCAAAGATGCCATGAAGGCCATTGAAATAGTTCCAAGAAGGAGTTTCATTTCAGGTCTTCTACCTCAAGAGTGTGAAGATTGTATTCGTGGAGAATGCAATAGCTTGGAACATCATTTGTAGGATGCAGGTGTTCATAAGCATGCACTTGAACCAGAGAGTTGTGGAAACTTTGAAAGCCTTGAAGAGATTGATGGTGTTCCAAAGGGAGCCACTTCATTTAATTCACCTCCTCACGAAGGCAATAAAGGTGAAAGAGAAAGGTATAAATCTTCTTTTAACCATATTCCTTTTGATTATGTTCAACATGATAAATTTCCATGTAAGCATGGGAAAAGAATTGCATGTTCCTTTTGTGGTTTGGTTAACCATAAGGTTTCTAGATGATGGAAGAGAATGGCCACATACAGGAAACCTTTGAAGGAAAGGAAGTAAGAAGCCAAAGGTCCATTAGACAAGGCAAATCATGATGTCAAGAGGATGCACATGTGTTGCACTTACTGCCATAAGCAAGGACATTTTGTTACAAAGTGTTGGACTCTGAATCCAACAATGCTTCCACGAAACTTGAAGAAGGTGGAAAGAGAAAATGGTAGGAATGGAAAAGGAAGATTCCATGAATGATGTGTTTCAGGATGATTCACATGTTGATGCAAATGTGCAGACAAAGGTAGCACCTTTGAAATGGATTGGTAAGAAATGGTTAGAGTTCTTATCCAATTAAAGATTGCATTTCTTTTGGTTTGATGCATCTATTTGCATTTCTTTGTTAATGGAATGCAAGTTGCAGGATTTTACCAATAAGGTGAATGGAAAAAGTTGAGCAGGAGACTCACTTTGTTGCTGCAACATTATGATCATTTCAACTTTGAAAGTACAATGTGCTTAAATGAAAGTTGAAGGATGAAATGCATGCATGAGAATGATGTGCATGAACACAGGGATGCTGATGATTTCCTTGTATTTGAACATGTATGTGTAATTAACTTGCAGGGTTGATTGCTTTGTTTTAAACATGCATGTAATATTGACTTGAGAAAAGTTGATTTGGTCTCCAAGATGGAGATGATGATGAAGTGTTTCATATTTTGAAAGGAATCCTTGAGATCTTTTCTACATGCTTGACTTGAAGGGTCATTTGTTTTAAAGGCATGTTTTGTGGGCTTGTTATCTAGTCCATCATTTGTATGCAAATGTAAGACATGGAGGTGTTCACAAGATGTGAAAATCTGTTTCTTTTGTTGAAGCAGGGGTTTATGCCATCCAATTGTTGTCTGTATTTATGTTGTTGTTAACAGTTGTTGTTGACAGCATGTCAAACAGGTACAAATGAAAGTTTTTGTGAAGCAGATGTAACTTCACATTGATTTGGGCCACCTTGGATCAATGATCAAGGAAGAGAAGTTCAAACTACCTTCTGTGACCATCTCAGTAGGAGTTCTGCATGAAGTCAAGGAGGAAAACAGTTCTTCCTAAGAGGACCAGCACATCTAGGGAGGAGAGTGGTCAAAGGCTTTGGTTCAGAGGCACTATGCAAGACAAGTGTATGGAGGCTGAAAGAAGAGGGTGAGGTACTCTCATTTATTGTTCAGATCAATATGTCAGTCTTTTGGAGATCAAAAGTTATTTTAGTGGGAAGGTGTGATCCAAAATGGATCTTGGATGGACTTTTAAGTCTAAAGTGTTCCTCACAGAGGAAAATTAAAGTCAAGGGATGCTCCTGGAAATAGTCCCATTGCGTAGATCTTTTCATTCTGAATCTACTACAATTTGAATGGGCTAAAATGGACTTTGGATGAAGAAGTTATCGCAAAAAGAAGTTTGTCTTTGTCCTTTAAAAAGGATGCAAAATCTTATGAAAATTTGCTGAAGGCCTTATATGCAAAAATCTCATGTGACAGGTTTAAAGGGCGGACCCGAAATATTATGTTCCATAGCCTAAAACTTTATCGGATCCGTGAGATGCATCAGATCAGAGCGATGAAGGGATAAAGGCCTGGCGGGAGGACAAGGCGACATGCGATTAGCGATTGCGATATCGGCAATCGGAGGGGAAGGGACATAGACCCCCGCCGATGCGATACACGAGGTGCGATATCAGCGATCAGCGGATCGGCGGTCGGCATGGTCAAAGGGAAGACCCCCGGGGCCATTGTGATTGTGATGTGCGATATAGCGACGGGGCCGATAGCGATACGCCGATATCGGTGATCGACGATCGACGATTGGTAATCCCCAATATAAAGGGCCATTGGCAGCGCGACATGCGATAAGAGATAAGGGCCGGACCCGATTGGATTATAGACCCGATTCCATCATATTCAATGCGATTGAATGCATTTTGAAGTCCCGTAAAACACTCAATCATGTGTTTGTGACAATTTTCCTGTGTATTGCATTATGTGGCCATTTATGCAGGAGGAAGGTCGAACGGTTGGGTTTCCTGTGCCCGCCGATTCATTGCAATAGGAAACTGATTCTTTTGTGGAAACAATTGGGTTCTTCAATGATGGAGTACTGTAACCGATACATGATAAAACCATAGAAAGCGCGATTGACCAGGGGTCACTGAGGGATTGAAAAAGGTCGCTGGAAGGTTGCCGAGAGTCGCTTGGAGGTCGAACGAACTACAGAGGTATGCAGAGGCCGAGAGAAGCTCAGAGAGAGCTAGAGCCAGAGCCAGAGAGCCAGAGCCAGAGCCAGAGCCAGAGAGCCAGAGCCAAAGCCAGAGCCAGAGCCAGAGAGCCAGAGAGCCAGAGCCAGAGCTAAGAGCCAAAGCCAGAGTTGAAGAGCCAGAGCCAGAGAGCCAGAGCCAAGAACATCAAGGAGATCAAATGATCCAGCTGTTGCTGGTGTCCAAAGTGTGTTGAAGATGGAAGAAGGCATTCAAGAGACAGTGGGGGAATTCTGAGGGAGTTGGTGCAAGCTAGAGCAAGATCGCTTAGAGCGCTAATTGAATGAATCTATTCGAGAGAAGCTTAGATCTGTCTGCAGAAGTATGGATAGCCAGTGGGATAAGATGGTATTCTAAGCCCATTGTTTCTGTGTGAATTAATGGAGTTGAGTGTGGAGCTTGTAAAATAATTTATGCCATAATCCCAAAGAGCATAGTCGAGTTGACTAGAGCTCACGGAGACGTAGCCCAAGAGGTTTGGGTGAACTCCATATTATATTGTTGTCTTATGTGTTTGTTATTTGCTGCACTGTTTTACTGTTACATGTATTTACATATCAACATAAGCCACAAAACTTAAAGCACTTAACAGTTAAAGGCAAACTGAAAGCATACACCTATTTCAAGCGCTTTTTAATTCCGCAATTGGTTAATCATAAGGTCTTGGAAATATTTAAGCTTTGGAAGTGGGAGAGGTTCTTGTAAGCTGACAAGAAGCCTTTAGTGCCCCATTTTCAGATCATTCAAACATTAGGAGCATAATTAAACAATTATCTCATGTGGAAAATAGGTTGGCAAATGAGAGTGGGATTTCAACTCTCCACTCAACCATAAACGAGATACAACCAATATTACTTGTAGCTATCACTCCCAAACTAAATTCCAAATCTTCAGGAGGAGTGCTTTCCGAGGGAAAGCTTCAACCAATAAACAACTAAAACGGGATACCACAAGGCCACTTTGCCTCCCTCCACCAGCTACACAAAATTCCACTCAATCTTTTTAGAATTTTTATACATAATAAACATCCATGCTAGGATTCTACAGTATAGAGAGTTCAACTCACCTTCAGGAGAGGAGAGTCCACAAATAAGGAAGGATCATCAATGGATAAGCTATTGTAGGAGCATAGAAGCCATATCTACCAGATAATTCATTAGTGAGAGCAAGCACTAAAGGCTAAGGCTTTGGAAAGTCAAAATGGAATTTTTGGCACAATTATTTAAGAAAATAATGGAAATTAGGAGAAAAGGGAGGTGAAAGGTCACAAGTTGCATGTGAGGAGGAAAATGAAGGAAAATAATGGAAAATGAAGAAAATAGAGGCCTCATTCATAAGAAGGCTTATGAGGATCAATTGGTAACCTTTTGTCAGTTCAGTTTTGGAGCTCTCCCATTATTCTCTCTCTCTCTCTCAGACTCTTGGAGGGTGTGACATACTTGGATTTTTGGAGCAAGACGGCAAATGAAAAGCAAGAAAGTGCAAGAAGGCAAAGGAAAAGCAGGAAATCGCAAGAAGGCAAAGGAAAAGCAGGAAATCGCAAGAGGGCATCGAGATCAACAACTACATCATATTTTATTGTAGGTACCAATTTACATGTATGTTTCCTTCACTAGTTTTGGTCATGCATGGCATATGCATGTGGATTTTTGGTTGTGATCTGTCTTAGCATGGAGGATGGTCGGGATTGGCAATGGATTGCATTACGTTTCCATTTCCTGGATAGCCATGGTGATTGTGGGTTTACTTTCATTGTTTTGTTTTTGTTGGTTCTCATGTTTCCTTAGCTTGGGTTGAGTTATTAGTCCTAGAAGCTCTAGTTGGACAAACGCTTTGGAAGCCTTGTAACAACTTGGGTTGAGTTACTAGTCCTGGAAGCCTTGGTTGGACAAATGCTTTGGAAGCCCTTGGTGGGTTGAGTTACTAGTTGTTCCGAATGGAAAATGGCATCAACCCATGGTATTCATCCACCCATGGAATTTACCCATGGTATTGTAAGTGGCATCCACCCATGGTATTTATCCACCCACCCGTGGTATTGTGACATCCGCCCATGGTATTCATTCACCCATGGAATTGACCCGTGGTATTGTATATGAAAAATATTATAAGTAACAAGTCACATTTTGCAAAAGGACAGATTGTCCACCACAATCTGTCCTTTTACAAAATGTGACTTGTTACTTATAGTATTTTTCAGTTACAATACCACGGTCAATTCCATGGGTGAATGAATACCATGGGCAGATGTCACAATACCACGGGTGGGTGGATAAATACCATGGGTTGATGCCATTTTCCATACAGATCACTAGTCCTGGAAGCCCTGGTTAGAGAAACTCTCTGGAAGCCCTGAATAAGATGTGGGTTGAGTTACTAGTCATGGAAGCCTTGGTTGGACAAACACTCTAGAAGCCCTAGAAGGCTTGGATGGAGACCAATCTGATGATGGTTTTGTCATGTCCAACCGTGAGGTGGAATCATTGTTTGACGGGTTGAGCTGGATGGTCTCTGGAAGCCCTGTATGAGTTTTGATTGATGTGTTCTATGAAACCCCACATTCATTCTTGGAATATGGCATGAGGGTGAATGGCTGAAGAGATATTTGGCTTAGCCATTCTACGTTCGGGCGGAACGTGGAAGTCCCATCCCAGGTTTGGATTTTGCATCATTAATGAAAGTTTATTTCTCCTTGTATTTCTATGAGCATTTGATTGATTGTATGTGCTCTATATGGTTGTAATTTCATGAGTATTTATGTCCCTATTATGATGGTTATGTATGTGTTTTATGATAACAACACATGTTTTTACTTGTAATTGAATGATCAATGTATCTATGAACTAATGGATGGAATGGCAGTTGATGTGTTGAGGCATCAATGGTTCTTAGCGATTCTCAGCTAAGTATGATACCCTTATGCTCAAAACTGTGAATTGCACCTATGCATTGCACATTTTCAATATGTTCAACGAAATGATTATCATGGTTAGTAGGGGTCCAATCAAGGTCTTGAACAAGTATTTGATTTAGTACTATCCTTTCCATGTTATTTTACTCATAAGAAGAGATGGTTCAATTATGGGCAGTGACCTGGGCCTGAAAAAGTGGCTCAAATGCTGAAGTCGTTGGCACAACACTAACAATTTTGGTCTCTAGTCATTTGCAGGCAAGCCTGTGAGAGCGACTATGCCTTAAATTGCCCAAAAGATCAATGGGACCCCAAGGAAAGCTATCTAAAGTATTGGATTGGTTCCTCAAGGTCCTGTAACTGATAATTAATGTTTGTATGGTGTGTTTTCGTTAGTTCCACTTCCTTAACGTGACTTAGGAGGTCGAATCATATCATAGTGGCCTCTCGTCACATGTTTACCTCGGTTGGCTGGTTGCTTGGGTAGATGTGGGAGGAGGGTGTTATAGAGTGGTATTAGATCATGGTTCACCCCTTGGATTGGAAGGGATATGTGTTGATCATGCATGCATGTCAATTACATGTGATTGCATTCAATGTGCTTGTTGCATGTGCATGATGTTGTTCGTGGTTGTCGTCATGTCGTCATGTGAAATTTGAGGTGTTATTGTGGAATGCATCATTGTGATGACTGGTTACATGTCGATTTATGTTGCTTACATGTAGCATTGTAGTATGCTTGGTTACATTCTTGCATGTTTGGTTACATTCTTGTATGCTTGGTTGCATCAATCATTCTTGTAGGTTTGATTTCAAATATTATTCATTCATGCCTGGTCATATGTATTTATGCATATGTGTGGATGGTTATGCATCACTTATTGTTACACAGTAATTTGTCACCATCCCTGTTACTCCTCTTGTCGTACCTTGGAGGACTCATCCCGGGAGTTATAAGAAGTGACAAAGTCTAAAAACACTTGCATAATGTTCCCCGAGTATGTACTTCATGTTCCCTGAAGACACCTTCTACAGATTATCCCTGAAAAGTGCTCTTTTTCCATTGGCGCAGGTCCACAGTATCTTACCAGCGCCAATCATGGAGATCCTCAAAAGAGGGCGCAACCATTGGCGCTCTGTCTTAGAGCAGCAGTCGCGCCAACCAAGTTTGGTCATGCTTTTTGCCTTAACGCACGTCCGACTGTTGTTTCCTTCATTACATGAAGCTTTTTGAGGATAAAAAATCAGTCTTATGTCGAGCTCTATCCTATCTCCATCTTTAGTGGCTTTTGGGGATAATGTTAATCCACAATAGGTGTCCCGGTTCATCGTATCCTCCTCCCTTCTTCATCTATATAAGCTTGTCCTTATGCATTTGACAAGCTAGTGATAATCGTTAGTCATGGAGTGCTAGATGTTGAGTTCTTGAGTTCTTGGAGGAATGCTAGTGAATGTTGGAGAGGTTATGCTGTCGGAGAGGAGATGCATTGCAAGACACATATAGTTACTCGCCCACCCAGGAGAGGTTCAACGTCAGAACCATGGTTGTAACTTTTCCTGTTTATTATTAATTAATGAGCGACTGCTATTATAGTTCCAATATCATTGTCTATTATGGTGATGTGTTGATTTATTTCCTTTCTGACTGAAATATAGTTGTGCCTTGGTAGATTTTATGTTGGTATCTGTCTCTTCCTTTGCATGTGCAGGTGTTCGTTTATGAACTGCTGGAGCGAGGGAGCGGGAATATCAACTCTGCTTCAATCATAGCGTTGGACTCCAGGTTGGTCTTCTTAATTCACCTTTGATGCATAACTAGGAACTTGCGTAGCAGCGTGGTTTGATTGTGGCTAGTTCTGTTTTAGGCTAGTGGGATCGCCTCTGTCCGCAGAGGGGATTTACCTAACCAACAACTTGGCGACCCCGCTGGGGAGAAGCTATTTGGTCTTTGTCTTGCATGTTAATTTTCTTCTGCTTGCTTGAGTGAATGAGCTTCCTGAGTCAGTTTTGAGTTTATTCTTTACTGTTTGACCCATCTGAGCACTGTCAACCCGACCTGAGGTCGTATTATTTATTTTTCTAGCCGGCAAGCTTAATTGGCGCGGTTATTACTCTGACAGTCGCGCCAGTTGGCGCATGTTGCTCGAAAGCAACTCGCGCCAATCCTGTGGTAGCGCAAGTTGCAGGCTGACAGTCGCGCCAGCCCTGTAAGTTTTGCCTGTGTGTGGGTGGAAAGCTCTTTCAGTCTCTTTTTATATCTCTTACAGCCTCTGGAAGTGTGTTGAACCTCTGCTTGACTGGTCTTAGCCTTTATCCTTCAGCTGTTTGCTTATTTCTATTGATTTTCGTCTCAGCCCTAGAACATCTAGTGACTTTGCATGTCTAGTCTTCTGTGGGAAGTTTCGGTCTCTTGGTTATCCAGTCAGCTTGTTGGTTGTGTTCTGCACCTATCCAGTGATTTGTTAAAGCTTGATCTTCTATACTCTGAGTGCTTCACTTCTAGCCTCTTTGGATTTCACTTGACTTCATTCGAACTTAGATTACATGGTTCAGTGAAAGTCTTTGTGTTTTTTCCTTGCTTGCATGGTTCATTTTGTTTCAGAATTGGTTCTATTTCATTGAGTGAACTTGGATTGTGCATATCTCTTAAGATCTGTTTAAATGCATCATGCCATCTTAAAGGAAAGACAAACAAAAAATCTTTTGCATCATATTAGTTAGCATTTATTGTTATTTGTTGCTATTAAAAAGAAAAAGAAAAAATTTCATTTCTTGTTATTAGCTGCATTAGGATCTTTGTTGTTTGTTGAGTGATCATTTTGTTTGTGAAAAGATCTCAACCCTCCTGTAGATAGAATTCATCGAATCAAAATGATATAATTTTGGCATATAGTTTGCATTTAAGAAGTTTTTGAGATATCACATACGGTAGGACCAAAAACTGAAACATAATCGAAGATAAACTTTAAAATAAACTCAATGAACATAACAACGCATTGGAACATAACGCAAATACTCTAGAGGTCTAGGTTAGAGACGTGTTCCGGCGTCTTTAAACCTGGTAGTTTATCGTCGAGTGGTTGGGTGATTCCTCCATGGTGAAACGATAGGTGCCAATACGGACTGTGCTCCCACGTACCGTCGCGTATATATTGGGAGACCCCTATAGGAATAAAGCCTTTATCCATAGGAAGCCGTGTCAGCCGCCCTACGATTCGCAATGCAGTGAACACACCATTCACGAAGATCGACCACCCGTACCCTAAAAAGTATTCTGTGGTTTTGCGAAAAGTTTGGCACACCCTCTACCTAGAATTCCAGAGCAGTCACTTTTGATCCTTTTCGGACTCCTTAAACGAAAAGGTGCCTGTGAGCGTCTTGTCACTTCGTGCTCATTAAATATTCGAAGGAGACTAGAGTCATCTTTTATCCTTTTCTCGACTCTTAAAAAATGAAAAGGTTAAGTTCAATGTCTTAAAATTTATTGGCCACGATAACATCTACCCAATTAGATTTTGTTTGCGTTACCTTGAGTAGGATTTTTTCTCGTTCAATGGCAGCCTTCTCGGCGCCCACCGGCCAAGGTGTTCCTCCTGATGGGAACCCTTGTCCATTTCCTTCTGTTGGAAATGTCGGTGTTCAGTATATCGCAACATTGTCTTTGCCTGGGTTAACCATTGGTTTACCCGTATGGTTGTTTTCAAACTCGGTGGTCTCAAGTGTGATGACTCCTGTTCCGCCACCACCTCCTCCACCCGAACAACACCATGTTGATTCTAAGGTGGAC
This sequence comes from Pinus tabuliformis, assembly GCA_031772625.1. Classification (NCBI taxonomy): domain Eukaryota; kingdom Viridiplantae; phylum Streptophyta; class Pinopsida; order Pinales; family Pinaceae; genus Pinus; species Pinus tabuliformis. The sequence continues at coordinate 1,592,540,445 of CM062817.1, read as the reverse complement.
CCCTTCCCTTCTTCGCCCATTGCTGCGTCCTCATCTTCTACTTCGCCTGGTGAAACCTTGGATTTCAGTAACCAGGTGGCTAAGAAGAAGAAGAAGAAGACCAAAAAGAAGAAGTCTCCTAAGGGAAAGGTCGCATCTACAACGAAAATATCTGAAGTGGAACCACCTTCTGCTCCTCCGCGGAAGGCTAAGTCTCCTTGTCGATTATGCAAGGAGGACCATTTTCTTTCTGATTGTCCTGGTATTCCCAGGATCCTAGATATATGGTCCCGTGACCCGACTCACCCCTTGTCGTCGCAAATCGACGATACCTTGTCAGTTGGTAAGAGAAAAGGGAAGGTTCGTTTCCCTTGTCGACTTTGTGAAGGTAATCATCTCCTTCGCCTTTGTCCACTTATGGATGAAGCTTCCCGTCTTTTGGCAAGTCTGTCGGCTCCCTTACCCCAACTACCCGCTGGATATCAGCGTCTTTTTGCAACTGCAGATCATCTCTCCACTAACCAAGTGATCAAACATGATTCCTCTTTGGTCCAGCCCTCTCTTCCTGAACCTACCTGTGCTCCGCCTGCTCCAGACCAGTCCCTGGTCGGAACGAGTGTTGATTTATATTCATCATCTACGCACCACTCTATCATCAAAGATGAACCACCTGAGTCCAAACCAAACGAAAGTCCACAGTTCCAGATTACAGTTGACCCGGTCTTTCAAAAGGTCCAGCTTACAAGTGACCCGGTTTTGCCTACAGAAGTTCCATCCTTAGATGATCTTACACCTGAATCTAAACCAGACAAAAGTCAAAAGGTCCAGCTTACAAGTGACCCGGTTTTGCCTTCAGAAGTTCCAGCCTTAGATGATCTTACATCTGAATCCAAACTAGACAAAAGTCAAACGGTCCAGCTTACAAGTGACTCGGTTTTGCCTTCAGAAGTTACCTCCTCAGATGATGTTATCACTGCAAAGAATGAAGATCCCACCGTCCAAATTCTATTCATCAACATAGACTCTAATGATCAAGTGAGCATCCCTCTCATTCCTTCGCACCAGGAAGAAAGTCCATCAGAATCATATCCGGCTGTCTATCCAGTCCCACCTCCAAGCAACCTAGTTGTTTCCTTCAATTGGGATCAACTAGTCAATCCTCGGTTACCAGCCTCCATACCATTTCGAATTATAGTCCAAGTCTACCGCATGGTTATGGCCGGTACAATTATTGATGAGGGATCTCCTGTGAGTATCCTTTCTTCAACAGCTTGGGAAGCACTTGGTTCCCCACTGCTTCTGCCTGAGATGAGAAACCTTACAGGTTTCCATCGAGAAATCACTCGACCTTTAGGAATTCTTCCCAATGTACCTATCACGTTAGAAGGGAAGACTATTCAAATGGGTGTCATGGTAGTCCAAGGTCTGTTAGATTACAATTTACTCCTTGGACGAGACTATATTTATCGCATACGTGCTATTGTGTCCTCACTCTTTAGAGTGATGTGTTTTCCGCATGAAGGAAGGACGATCAAAGTCGTAGACCAACTTTCATTCCCCGGTTCACACTTCACATATAGTCATCTACCATTCCTAAATGGTCTTATTTCCACAGGAAATGCCCCAGCATCCACTCCGTCATTCTAATGACGGCAGCTGGCCCGGGGGGGCATGCATCCTCCTTCAAAATCGAGTCTTTCCAAGTAAACCTTCATTCCATCCACTCCGTGAATGCCATGAAGCTTGGGGGGCATGTACCTCGATTTTGCATTATCATGCTGGGGGCATGCAACAAAAAAATTTAACAAGCAAAGTTCTCTATGGTTCAAGCTTGTGTAAAAATGAACCCATACCTGATTTACATCCCGTGATTGCCTTTTATCTGCTAAATTCTGCTAGATGAGCCTTGGTTGTTTCATTCCATCGCCACCATCTCTTTGGCCGATCATATGCTTTCACTTGGTTGTTTCTCCTTTCCTGAGGAACCGCAGCGATGAGTGGTTTTATTAGCCAGCCTCTTAACCTTTACATGTTTCGAGTAAGTTCCACCATTACCGGAACCAGTTGCTATCCTTTATACCACTCGTTCCTTCAGGACGAGTCGCCTTTACGCTCTTTTCTGACTCGTAAAATATGAAAAGATTGCCGAGTATTTTTCCTTTTTGACTCGTTAAAGAAAATAAAAATGGAGGTCCGCTTTCAGCTCTTTTCTGACCATTTAAAGAGGAAAAGATTGCCGAGTCGCTCCTCTTGACTCATTAAATGGTAATAAGGGGCAGTCGTTTTAAGTTCTTTTTGTCGACCGTTAAAACATAAAAAGATTACCGGGTTTTTGTCGTTCCAAACTCGTTAATGGTTACGAAACGACGTGGTTTTGACCGCTTTTTTACCTTTTCAGGTCGAAATCACTAATTATGAAAAGTACTCCTCGATCATAATGATCGGGCAGTTCTTTCGGGTATTATTTTATACTTTTTCGGGCCCGAGAGACACAACTTTATGAAAAAGGACATCCCTGGAGTTTCCTTTTTTGCTGTCTTTTCAAACTCTCTAAACATGAAAAGACGCCGAGTTATTCCTTTGTCAGACTCGTTAAAACTTAATGACATCGGATTTTGTCACAACACAAGCATATGCTATCCCCATCAAGCTTGTTAAAAATAATTGGGGTACTCGCCAGAAATGGCGGGGGGAAAAGAAAATTTGTGAACCATAATTATTACCGTGACGACAGTATGTCGCTCTTGAACATGGCACTTTTCTGCTTTTGTGTCCGGGGTGGGGATATCTCATCTCATATCTTTCACTTGCTTCCATGGACTTGGGTACCCTATTTGACCTCTCATCCACTCATTGCCTCGTCATCATGACCTTTGATACATTGATGTCGAATACTGCCAATTCCATTAATGTGCCGCCGATATGTTCAAGAGAAGTTGACCTCTGCAAAGAAACAACCTCCCTCTGATAGTTCGCACAATCTTGATTCACAACATTATCTCTCTGTCTCGTGTCGATGATGTGGGAAACATTATGGCCCACCTTCGATCAAGGTCACTTCCTGTCGACTTCAACTCATTATCCAGGAAGTTGATCTAGAGACTCCTTTCCGGTGCCTTGGAACCTGCATGCCTCAATGGCAGGTTCTTCATGTTCGACGTGAGGTTTTCATCATTGGCCTCTGATCGAATGATTCTACGGGCGTTCGACTTCAGATCATTAATTCACGTGCTGTAGATTGTACCTGTAGTACCTTGAGGACCATTGTCATTATTGGTGGTACCTCTCGCGTCTGTTAACAGTTTCCACTATTGACTGGTAATCAGACGATGTTCATGCATGTTCGACTTCAGCTCATATATTCACATGCTTGAACTTGTACTCTTGTTCGGGTCGAGACGGAGCGCAAGACCCTGGATTGTGTCTGTTGTAATCCAGGCGTGATTCTTGATACTTGACTCATTCACTGGATGGTTGCGACCATACCTGAGTCAATTCATTGATCCTAACCAGATGGCTGCGTCCATACTATGGATCTAGATTATTTATGTACTCTCTTATGGATGGCTGCGACCATACCACGTACTTCATGTAATTGAACTATCAGTCATGTCTCTTAATACAGATCCTCGGCGGCAGTAACTATATGTGTTCTTATGTGTTCTTGTGTGTTCTTGTAAAGCATTTCACCCCTCTCCACCTCTCAGACTTCATGCTTTAGGGGGCATCTGTTACACAGTAATTTGTCACCATCCCTGTTACTCCTCTTGTCGTACCTTGGAGGACTCATCCCGGGAGTTATAAGAAGTGACAAAGTCTAAAAACACTTGCATAATGTTCCCCTGAGTATGTACTTCATGTTCCCTGAAGACACCTTCTACAGATTATCCCTGAAAAGTGCTCTTTTTCCATTGGCGCAGGTCCACAGTATCTTACCAGCGCCAATCATGGAGATCCTCAAAAGAGGGCGCGACCATTGGCGCTCTTTCTTAGAGCAGCAGTCGCGCCAACCAAGTTTGGTCATGCTTTTTGCCTTAACGCATGTCCGACTGTTGTTTCCTTCATTACATGAAGCTTTTTGAGGATAAAAAATCAGTCTTATGTCGAGCTCTATCCTATCTCCATCTTTAGTGGCTTTTGGGGATAATGTTAATCCACAATAGGTGTCCCGGTTCATCGTATCCTCCTCCCTTCTTCATCTATATAAGCTTGTCCTTATGCATTTGACAAGCTAGTGATAATCGTTAGTCATGGAGTGCTAGATGTTGAGTTCTTGAGTTCTTGGAGGAATTCTAGTGAATGCTGGAGAGGTTATGCTGCCGGAGAGGAGATGCATTGCAAGACACATATAGTTACTCGCCCAGCCAGGAGAGGTTCAACGTCAGAACCATGGTTGTAACTTTTCCTGTTTATTATTAATTAATGAGCGACTGCTATTATAGTTCCAATCTCATTGTCTATTATGGTGATGTGTTGATTTATTTCCTTTCTGACTGAAATATAGTTGTGCCTTGGTAGATTTTATGTTGGTATCTGTCTCTTCCTTTGCATGTGCAGGTGTTCGTTTATGAACTGCTGGAGCGAGGGAGCGGGAATATCAACTCTACTTCAATCATAGCGTTGGACTCCAGGTTGGTCTTCTTAATTCACCTTTGATGCATAACTAGGAACTTGCGTAGCAGTGTGGTTTGATTGTGGCTAGTTCTGTTTTAGGCTAGTGGGATCGCCTCTGTCCGCAGAGGGGATTTACCTAACCAACACTTATGCATGTTCATGTTTGCATGTGGTAAAGTGTATACAGACGTAATAATGGTGGTTGTCATTCATGAGGTTGTCGTGTGTGTTGTTGTTGAGGTCATGCATTGCTGATTGGACCCTAACTAGAATGACGGTTGCATGGTCGTATGCTTATGTTTGATGTTTCTATATGTTGTCATGAATACATGTATCACACTGATTTGTTGACCTTGCAGGCAAGGTATCCTCCCCGAGTTATACTAAGGTACGTTGGTTTATTATGATTTGGTTTAGCTGACATGATATACCTTGGAGGAAAATATCAAATGGCTAGCAAGATGGTTGACTACAAAGACTCTCCCTATGAATTAGAAGAGTAGTATGGTGTTGGGAACTCTTCTGACTTGGTAGTGACACTGAGAATATTAAAGGAAGAAATAAGGAGTTGTAAGGCAGATAATGACAGAATCATACAGGCACAGGAAAAGTTAGCAGAGGTAAATGCAGTCATACTTCAGAGCTTGTCAGATTTGTAGCGACAGGGACCACTTCGGATCAGTCATGAGCAGGAGGATAGAACTAATGGGGCATATGGTAGTAGATCGCATGGTGATTACATATCAGATAGAGATGACACAATCAGAGATGACAGATTGTTGGACACTCCAGATAGGAGAAGGGATAGACATAGGTATGATTCTAGTTCTGATTCAGATAAGCACTATGATCGTCATTGGTATCATCCTTACAGGAGGAGTGATAAGGGGTATTTGTCATATGAGTTCAAGAAATCAAAGGCACCTACTTTTGATGGATAGGTAAAGAAAGCACAAGATGAAGAGGCATGGTTTCTAAGCATGAATAAGTTCTTCAGATTGCATGACTATTCAAAGAACATGAAAGCTAGAGTGGCTACATTGAGTCTCAAAGGAAAAGCAGACATTTGGTGGGAAGACGTGAAGAATGTCATAGGTATAAATGAGGAATATTTGACTTGGAGAGAGTTTGAGCAGATATTCAAGAAGAAGTATTTGTCAGAAAGATACTTTGATGACAGGGTGAAAGAATTTTATAGGCTAAAGATGGGATCCATGACAAATGATGAGTACGTTAGCAATTTTTTGGAGTTGTCGAGGTATTTGCCTTACCTCAAGGAGGAGAAGGCTAAGATTCGGATATTTGTTAGTGGATCACCATTTGCATTAAAAAATAAGATTGAGTTCGACTAGCCTAGATCATTGGATGAGGCCATCCAAAAACTGAAGCATTGTTATTAACAATTGAAGTGTTAAATTGAGACAACGCCATACTATAAAGGTAATGCAAAGAACCAAGGTAGATGGGACAAGAAGTGACTACGACCACAAGACATAGGTAACAAGGAGAATTTTGCACCACCTAAGAAGTTCAATACATCAGATAGAGGACAGGGATTCCGGTCAGGAGAACAAAACAAGGAGACAAGTTGGAAGCCTATAGAGTGTTGGACTTGTGGCAAGGATCATCACAAGAGAGATTGTCCACAAAATCAGGGTGGTAGACCTTAGATATACAATGCATATGAGGCATAGACCATTGAGGATGTTTGTAAGAGTTTTCCACGTATCTATGCAGCATTGGATAACAAACAGGCAAAGCATCAGGCATTTATCATTGAAATGGACGGTAATCTTTGTGATCAAGTTATTTCTATTTTGATTGACCCTGAATCTAATTATAGTTATGTTAGTCCTAACTTGGTGGATAAGTGTGGGTTGAGTAAGGAATTGCATGCAGAGTCTTGGTTCGTGCAGTTGGCTATAGGTACGAAGAAACGAGTTCATCATTGGGTAAGAGCTTGTGCATTTGACTTGAAAGGTATGCCTACCTCAGCAAATTTGAATGTATTATCGTTGAGTTCATACAATATGTTGTTGGGCATGGACTCGTTGTATCTTCATAGAATCAAGGTAGACTGTTATGACAAAGCCATTGAGTATGTTGATGACAATGGAGAACCAAGAGTCTTACAGGGTAAGAAGAAATCTATATCAGTTAGGATGGTGACAACTATGCAAGCAAAGCGTAGTCGTAGAAAAGGGTATATGCTATTTGCAGTACACATTTCTAATGATAAGGGTAAGGAGGTCGAGGATGCATATGTGTTGAGTAGATACCCAGTTCTACAACAGTTAAGGGATGTGTTTCTTGAGGACATTTAAGAGTTACCACCTCACAGGGAAGTAGAATTTTCTATTGAGTTAGTGCCAGGGGCAGCTCCAACATCAAAAACACCTTATAGGATGAGCACACCTGAGTTGGTTGAGTTAAAGTTGCAGTTAAAGGAAATGTTGGACAATGGATACATTAGGCTAAGTGTATCACCTTGGGGTGCACTAGTCTCATTTGTGAAGAATAAATATGGTACTCTCAGATTATGCATTGACTACAGGAAGTTGAACAAAGTGACCATCAAGAATAGGAAAACTTTGTCGAGGATTGATGACTTGTTCAATTAGCTGAAGGGAACAATGGTGTTCTCAAATATCGATATGATATCTGGATACCATCAGGTACGCATCAAAGAAGAGGACATTTACAAGACCGCATTCAGGACCATGTATGGGCATTATGAGTTTGTTGTTGTTCCATTTGGCTTAACTAATGCTCCAACTACATTTATGTGCTTGATGAATAATGTGTTCCGTCCATATTTGGATAATTTTGTTATTGTGTTCATTGATGATATACTGGTATATTCTAAAAATGAGGAAGAACATGTCGAGCCTTTAGCAACAATGTTGAGGTTGTTGAGAGAGCATCATTTGTATGTTAAGCTCAGCAAGTGTAGTTTCTTTTAGACTGAGGTACACTACTTGGGACATGTTGTCTCAAAGGAGAGCATTGCAGTAGATACAGAAAAGATAAGGGCCATCATGGAGTGGGTTTCTCCTAAGAGTGTGGATGAGGTGAGATCTTTCATGGGTTTGGCAGGCTATTACTGGAGGTTCATCAGGAACTTCTCGCAAATTGTTTATCCCCTTACATCATCGCAAAGGAAAGGTAAGAAGTTTGAATGGACTAAGGAGTGTGAGGCTAGCTTTGAGAAACTTAAGTAGTTGTTGACACATGCACTAGTATTACAGATTTCATATCCAAACAAAGAGTTTGTGGTATGCACATATGCTTGCAAGAGAGGGCTTGGTGGAATCCTTATGCATGATGGACAATTGGTATGCTGTGAGTCCTAGAAACTAAACAAGCATAAGTAGAACTACCCCACACATGATTTGGAGTTGGTAGTGATCATACATGAATTGATGATGTGGAGACACACTCTTCTTGGCAGGAGATTTGTACTTATGAGTGATCACATTGGGTTGAGGCATTTGTTTGACCAACTGAGTCTGAATGCCACGTAGGTTAGATGGTTGGCCATGATCAACAAGTTTGATTTCGAGATCAAGTACATCAAAGGTAAAGAGGACGGGGTGGAAATGCTCTCAGCAGACAGGTACATGTACATCACTTGGCAGCCATGAGTTCCTGTGGAACAAACTTACAGGATACGATCTTGCAGGAAAGTCAACAGGATGTTAGGTATATGGAGATTGTGCGTAGGTTGCAGCAAGGTATTGGTACAGGTACAGGTGGAGAGGGTATGGATTATTGTCTCATAGCAGATGGATTGGTCAGGTTCCGAGACAGGATATATGTATCGGACAACAGTGAGCTCAAGAAGGTGATCTTGAGGGAGTTTCATTCAAAACATTATTCAGGTCACCCAAGTTATCAGAAGACATTTACTGCAGTGAAGAGATTTTACTATTGGCTTAATTTGAAGAGGGATGTAACAGAGTTTATGGCTAGATGTTTTGATTGTCAGCGAGTGAAAGCAGAGTGTAAACATCCAGGTGGACTGCTACAGCCGATTGCAATTCTTGAATGGAAATGGGAAGTTATTTCCATGGATTTCATCACAGGGTTGCCTAAGATAGTGAAACAACATGATTCCATCACGGTCATTGTGGACATATTAACAAAGGTTGAACACTTCATTCTAGTGATGTCTACGTTCTCAGCTAACGATGTGGCATAGGTACTCATTAGAGATGTGGTTAGACTACATGGTGTTCCAAAGAAGACTGTGTCAAACAGGGATGCAATGTTCACTTCCAAGTTTTGGAAGGAGTTATTTGCAGGTTTGGGCACAGAGTTGGCCTTCAACACAACTTATCATCCGCAAACAGATGGACATACATAGAGGGTCAATGAGATATTGGAGGACATGTTGAGGATGTATGTGATGCATCAACAGACGAAGTGGGAAGAGTATCTCCCTTTGGTTGAGTTCATGTACAACAACGGTTATCAGGAGTCGTTGAGGATGAGTCATTTTGAGGCATTGTATGGGCGAAGTTGTAACACTCCCATCAGTTGGAGTGATCTAGTTAACAGGGTGTTGATTGGACCAAATATGTTGGCAAGCATGGAACAAGAAATGCAGGTGATCAAGAGGAATCTAAAGGCAGCATAAGATAGGCAAAAGAGCTATGCCGACATGAACAAGTTATTCAAGGAGTTCCAGGTTGGGGAACAAGTGTACTTGCGCATCAAACCGAAGAAGAGCTCCTTGCAGATTCGATCATGTGCCAAGTTGGCACGATGGTTTTGTGGACCCTTCAGCATTATTGACAGGATTGGGCTAGTAGCCTATCGAACTGCACTACCTCTGACAATGAAATTCCATGATGTTTCCATGTATCATTACTTAAGAAGTATGTTAAAGATGTTGATCATGTGATTGACTGGTATGTATTGCAGGTGGAACCAAATGGAGAATTCCAGCTCAATCCTTAGTGTATATTGCAGAAAAAGGTGCTCATGCTTCGAAACTGAGCAATCGAGCAAGTTAAAGTGCAATGGAAGCACTTTGGGTCTGATGAAGCTACATGGGAGATGGCGGATCAGATGTGGGCTATGTATCCTTCCTTGTTTGCTGACTGAGGCAAAGAAACTTTGATATGGTGGTATGATATATGCTTAGATATGGTGTTTTGTATTTGTTTTGATATATGCTTTGGTATATGTTTTGGGATATATTTTTGGTAATGTTGCTATATGTACACATGTATATGGATGTAAATACCGCTATGATATAAAGCTCCATTATGTCGTATGGGTGTCGTGTTATTATGATTATGTTGTCATGTTACTATGTTATCACGTGGTTATGTTATCATGATGTTATGTTGTCATGTGGATTGGCACTCAACGGTATTATCATTGTAAATATTGTAATGAGTTGTGTTATAAAGCTCCACTATGCGGTATGTTGTTATGATGTCATGTTATTTTGTTGTTATGTTGGTTGTTTCTCAATAGCCTGATCATTGTAAATACTACATCGAGCTGTGTTATAAAGCTCCATGAGTAGTATGTCTTCTTTCAGTAGGTTGTTGAGGTATATGTTTGATTGAACATTGAGGATGGTGTCCCCCAAGGGGGAGGGTTATGTAGCAGCCCCAGTGAAAATTCCATGTAATAAAAGTAAATAAAGGCAAAATAATAACCACAGATGATGGGACACTTATTCCAAGCTGAATGTTGGGCAAAACCCTAGTGATGGGGATCACTTGTGATTGTTTATGGCTAAGGAAATCGGCAAAGGCAAAGGCTAAGGCTTTGGAAAGGCAAAACGACATTTTTGGCACAATTATTTATGAAAATAATGGAAATTAGGAGAAAAGGGAGGTGAAAGGTCACAGGTTGCATGTGAGGAAGAAAATGAAGGAAAATAATGGAAAATGAAGAAAATAGAGGCCTCATTCATAAAAAGGCTTACGAGGATCAATTAGTAACCTTTGTTAGTTTAGTGTTGGAGCTCTCTCATTATTATCTCTCTCTCTCATACTCTTGGAGACTTAGAGTTTTCTTGGAGCACTCTTGGAGGGTGTGGCATACTTGGATTTTTGGAGCAAGAAGGCAAAGGAAGAGCAAAAAAGCACAAGAGGGCATCAGGATGAGCAACTACGTCAAATTTGCTTGCAAGTACTAAGTTGCATGTATGTTTCCTTCACTAGTTTGGCATGCATGGCATATGCATGTGGATTTTTGGTTGTGATCTGTCATTGGTATGGAGGATGGCCAAGATTAATAGTGGATTTCCTAGCCTTGCCATTTCTTGGATAGCCATGGTGATTATGGGTTTACTTTTACTGTTTTGTTTTGGTTGGTTCTCACGTTTCCTTAGGTTGGATTGAGTTACTAGTCCTGGAAGCCCTGGTTGGACAAACGCTCTGGAAGCCTTGTAATAGCTTGGGTTGAGTTACTAGTCCTGGAAGCCTTGGTTGGACAAATGCTCTGGAAGCCCTTGGTGGGCTGAGTTACTAGTCCTGGAATCCCTAATTGGAGAAACGCTGTGGAATCCCTCAATAAGTTGTGGGTTGAGTTACTAGTCCTAGAAGCCTTGGTTGGACAAATGCTCTGGAAGCCCTGGAAGGCTTGGATGGAGACCAATCTGATGATGGTTTTGTAACGTCTGACTGTGGGGTGGAATCATTGTTTGATGGGTTGAGGTGGATGGCCTTTGGAAGCCTTGGATGAGTTTTGATTGATGTGTTCTATGAGATCCCACATTCATGATTGGAATATGGCACAAGGGTGAATAGTTGAAGGGAGATTTGGCTCATCCATTCTACGTTCGGGTGGAACATGGAATTCCCATCCCAGGTTTTGGATTTTGCATCATTAATGAAAGGTTATTTCTCCTTGTATTTCTATGAGCATTTTGATGGATTGTATGTGGTATATATGGTTGTACTTTCATGAGCATTATTGTCCCTATTATGCTAGTTATGTATGTGTTTTATGACAATAGTCATGTATGGATTTCGTCATGTTTTTACTTGTAATTGAATGATTAATGTATCTATGACCTAATGGATGGAATCGTAGTTTATGTGTTGAGGCATTAATGGTTTTTAGCGATTCTTAGCCAAGTATGAGACCCCTATGCTCATAACTATTAATTACACATGTAGATCACACATTTGCAATATGTTTGACGAAATGTCTGTCATGGCTAGTAGGGATCTAGTCAAGGTCTTGAACAAGTATTTGCTTTAGTATTTTCCTTTCCATGTTATTTTTTTGATATGAAGAGATGGTTCAATTCTGGGCAGTGACATGGGCTCTAGCCCTGAAAAAGAGGCTCAAATCCCAGAGTCACTGGCATAGAACTGAAAGTTTTGGTTTATGGTCGCTGGCAGGCAAGCCTGTGAGAGTGACTTTGTGTTGCTGGTCGCACTCATGCCTATAGCATGGGAGAGACCGAGCCTTAAATTGTCCAAAAGCTCAATGGGATCCCAAGGCAAGTTGTCAAGTAATGGATTGGTTCCTGAGGGTCCTATAGCTGATAATTAATGTATGTATGGTGTGTTTCCATCGGTTCCACTTCCTTAACGTGACTTAGGAGGTCGAATCATATCATAGTGGCCTCTCGTCGCATGTTTACCCCGGTTGGCTGGTTGCTTGGGTAGATGTGGGAGGAGGGTGTTGCACTTCAACTGGATTTTAATCTCTCCAATGCTTAACAACAACGAATTCTAGTCACAACCTTCCATGCACTCTCACCTCCACTAATTTTGCCCGCAAACTCAATGAGGGAACTGGTTCTCTTTGCATATTCATGTGCTTCCCCATGATAGAGAGTGAGCGCGTGAATGAATGTTCTACCAAACCAACCAACTATCCATCCTTTTCCAGGTTTCCACGCAGTCCATTCCTTATACAATGCATCCCATTCCATTGTTGAATACTTTGTCCTTCCTTGCTTGTTGTTAAAGGCTAAGGACACCTGGACGTATCCTTTTCTTGATGGTTAAACTTGTTGCACATTCAACCCATTAATACCATTTCAACAAACTAGGATTGATATTTAAAACATAATTTCCCTCAAGCAATTGAATCAGTTTCCCTCTCTCAGTCATTCAAAATAATTAGAATTATTTACAATGTTTAAACTATTAATTAAGGGATGTGATAGTCCCCTTATCCTTGCGGGGGAACACCGTCCTCAGTGTTCAACAACCATATACAACAAAACATGCTTTAGACCAAGCATTGACGATTGTGGAGCTTTATATACTTAGCTTTGTACACCATTTAAAATGTATTTACATTTGATTTATTTAGAAAATAAGAAAAGATATGTTGCTCGCATGAGGTTAGCCATTTCCTAAGTGGCTTCCTTGGGTCCAAAATGCCTCCACTGCACTTCGAATTGCTTTATTACTCGTTTATGGAGCACGAGTTGCCTCTGATCTAGGATGCATAGAGGTTCTAGTTGGAACTCTCCCTCTGGTTCTACCTATTACACAAACCGATCAATTACATGATTAGCGTCTTGCACATATATTTTAAGCAATGAAACATGGAAAACATTATGTACTCTAATTGATGGAGGCAAAGCCAATCTGTATGCCACTGACCCTATTCTTTCAAGCACTTCAAATAACCTAGAAAACTATGGTGTCAGCTTGGTGCACGATCCAAATTTCAAAGAGATCTTCTTCGGTCTAACTCACATGAATACATGTTCCCATACTTGGAACTCTTTGTGCACTCTATGTTGGTCTACATAGATTTTCTATTTATCCTATGCCACTTTTAAATTTCTTCTGATGGCTTGCATTTCCTTCTCCATGTATTTCAACACATCAGGCCCAATTAGGACCCTATTCACTAGATCTCTCCAACTGATAGGACTATTACAAACTCTCCCATAAATTGCCTCAAATGGGCTCATTTTCAACGATTATTGATACTCAATACTGTATATGAATTCCACAAGTGGAAGATACTCTTCCCACTTCTTAGACTAAGGCATTACATACATTCTTAGCATGTCTTCAAGAATTTTGTTTGTTCTCTATGTTTTCCCATCAATCTAAGGATGGTATATTTTGTTGAATGTTAGCTTGGTTCCCAAGCCTGCAAATAATTATATCCAAAATTTGAAAGTGAATTTGGCATCTCTATACAAGATAATTTTCTTTGGAACTCCATGCAGTCTTATGATTTCCTTTATGAAAATTTGTGCCACCTCACTACCTGAATTTGTATATTTAACAGCCACGAAGCGAACCACCTTGCTCAACTTGTCGACCACTACCATGATTGCATCATGTTGTTTTGGAGTCCTTAGCAACCCTGTAATAAAATCCATGGAAATCAATTCCCACTTCCATTTCATAATGGGAATGGGATACAGTAAACCAGTTGGGTCCTTACACACAACTTTTACTTGTTGGCATTCTATGCATTTGGAGATAAAATCTGCCACCTCGCTTTTTAAATTACGCCAAAAGTAAAATTTCTTGATGGTTGTCAATGCCTTTTCGTAACCTAGGTGGCCAGAATACGACTTGGCATGAAACTAATTTAATATGAGTTTCTTCAAGTCATTGTTATTTGGTACATAAATTATGCTTTTGAATTTAATTAGTCCTTTTTTCTGTAAGGCAATAGTGTGTATCTTCATTGCCTTGAGAACCTTCTTGTAGCTTCTCTTTTAACTGTTGATACTTTTTGTCTTGTTACCCAACGTTTTTGATATTTTATTTAAGATCAGTTTTGTAGGAACTTATGGCTACCAAGTGGTTTAATTGCACCCTCTAGCTGAGTCCATCAACTCCTTTATTCTCCTTGCCTTTTATATATTTTATTTCAAATTCAAACTCGTTGAGCGTAGCCAACCATCTATCTTACCTTGCATTTAACTTAGGTTGAACATACACATATTTCAATCCTCCATGATTTGTCATTAGGATGAACTTTCTACCAAGAATATAATGTCTTCACATCTTCAATGCATGGATGATGGTAGCCAATTCAAGATCACGAGTTACATAATTATGCTCATGTTCATTTAACTTTCGGGATTCATAGCATACTACTTGTCCTTCCTGCATCAAGACTCCACCAACCCCTTTGCAGGCATCCATGCAAACCACAAAATCCTTCTTTGGGTCTACAATTCTTAATACTAGAGTGTAAGTCAACAACTCCTTTAACTAATCAAATCTTATTGCACAATAAATTGTCCACTTGAACTTCTTTCCTTTCTTTTGTATAACAATCATTAGAAAGCTAATCTTGGAGAAATTCTTAATAAATCTCATGTAATAGCCTTCCAGTCCCATGAAGGACCTAACTTCAACGCATGTCTTGGCATTGGCCATTCCATAATAGCCTTGACCTCCTCCGGATCAATTGTTAATCCCTCTCTTAAAACATTGTGTCCCAAGTAATGAATCTCTAACTGAAAGAAATTACACTTACAAGCTTTGCATAAGCTTATATTCTCTTAACAATTGTAGTATTACATCCAAATTCTCTTCATGCTCCTCACTGGTCTTTAAATAGTCTTCCACGAAGACTCTGACAAACTTATCCAAATAAGGGTGCAAGACATTGTTCATAAGGCACATATGAGTTACAGGTGCATTAGTAAGTGCAAAAGGCACTACCACAAATTCATAATGCCCATACCTTGTTCTAAAGTTTGTTATATGGATATCCTCATCCTTTCTATGCACATGGTGATAGGCCGATCTCAAATCAATTGTGGAGAAAATTGTTGCTCCTCTTAACTAATTGAACAAATCATCAATCTGCGAAAATGGTTATATATTCTTCATGGTCACTTTATTCAATTGTCGGTAATTAATGCACAATCTGAGTGTGCCATCCTTCTTCTTAACAAACATAACTGGTGCTCCCCATGGAGACACACTGGACCTTTTATAGCCATTGTCCAACATCAAGTTGAGTTGTAGCTTTAGTTCAACAAATTCTGGAGTGCTCACTCTAGATAGAGCTTTGGATGTTGGAGCTGCTCATTGCATTAATTCGATGGAATAGTCTACTTCTTGATGGGAAGGTAAATTAGGGATTTCTTTAGTGAATACATATGAAAGTTGTTGTAAAATAGGGTACTTCCTCGAATGATATGAAAATGGGGCACTAAAGGCTTCTTGTGAACTTACAAGAACCTCTCCCACTTCCAAAGCTTAAATTATTCCCAAGACAACTATGATTAACCAATGCGGAACTAATAATGTGCTTGACAATAAGGTGTATGCTTATGTTCATTTTAACTAGTTATATGCTTTAAAATCTGTTGTTTGTGATGATATGTAAATACATGTAACAGTGCAACAGTGCAACAAATAACAAACACATGGACAACAATATTAATTTGGAGTTCACCCAAAACTCTTGGGCTACGTCTCCTTGAGCTCTAGTCAACTTGACTAGGCTCTCTGGGATTATGGTATCAGTCCTTTTACAAGCTCCTGGCTCAACTCCACTGTATTACACATAAACAATGGGTTTAGACACCATCTTATCCCTGGCTCTGAAGCTCTCAGCTTTCTGACTCTCTGCTCTGGCTTTGGCTTTGGTGCTTGGCTCTGGCTCTTGGCTCTAGCTCTGGCTCTGGCTTCTCTGAGCTCTCTCTTGGCTTCTACGTGCAACAATGGTTCACTAGACCTCCCAGCGACCTTTAGCAACCTTCCAACGACCTTTTGCAACTTTGTTGCCTGTCAATCGTGCTCTCTGGTTCACTTGACCTCGAAGTGACTCCAAAACTCTCTGAGCTCTTTGTGTTGCCTGCTTATTCCTGCCTATGCCCTCAATCGTGCTCTCTGGCTCTTTTGAGGCAGTTTCACGGCTCTCTGGCTTCCCGAGCCGTTTCTCCGTGTGTTATCATCCCTCTGTGGCTCTGCGGCTTCTCTGTGTGTTGTCTGTTCGACTGCCATCTGGCTCTGGGGCTCTGTGGCTTCAAACGCATCATTGCCTACCAAAAACGCCCGCTTACAGCATGACATGATGATCAAGAGCTGTTACAAGGGGTCGGGGCCGTTTTCCAGGAAAAAAGCCGAAAATGGAGAAGAATCCAACACACATAGAGTTACTGGAAAATACACTGTCGGGCATGAATTCCGGATGTGAAATATTATCGTATCCGCCCTATAATCATATCGGGTCCACCTTTGGTTGCTGTCATATGCCCATTGTTGATCTGTGGGATCTTTGATCCAACGGTTGATATTCATTTCGGGCGGCTTATGCGCATGGAGATTACCCGCCCGAAAAGGTGGTTTTCTTTCTCCGACGCCAAGCCATGTGTCGGCCATTGTATGGGATTGGGCGGAGCCAGCCCAATACCACTTACTGCCTAAGGCCCACCCGAAATCTCGCTTACGGAACTCAAATAATATAGGGTCACTTCTAAAATTCCTTTCGGGTCCAGCTTTATCTCTTCAGGGCATTTTCCTTTGTATTTCGGTTTTTCTATCGAAATCTGTTAATACACAGAAAACCCAATAAACACCCTTTTATCAAAACTCAAAATTTATAAACTGTGCTTATAAAATCTGTCGAGTCCGGCGATCGCAAGTCGCATGTTATCACCCCTTTATATCATTGTGATGCGATGCGATGCGATATATCGCAATCGCATGTCGCACGACCCCCGGGGTCCCTCCCTTACCTCGTGGCATCGCTGACACCGATTCGCCGATCATCATAGTCGCATGTCGCATCGGCCCGGGGTCCCGTCATTGGGCGAAGGCTTACCTC
The DNA here is from genome assembly GCA_031772625.1 of Pinus tabuliformis. NCBI lineage: Eukaryota > Viridiplantae > Streptophyta > Pinopsida > Pinales > Pinaceae > Pinus > Pinus tabuliformis. Next base: position 1,592,523,102 of record CM062817.1, on the reverse strand, counting down.
CGATGCGATAAGTCAGAGGTTCCTTCCGCCTCCGCGTTAAGTCCTCCTCTCGACCCATCGCTGATGCGATTTCCCTTTATAAGGTTTTTTTTTGCCATTTTTGAAGATTTTGCCTCTTTTTCCAAAGAACAAAGGGCAACTTCTTTCTATGATAACTTTTGCCTCCGAAGTCTGTTTTAGCCCATTCAAGTTACAGTAGATTTAGAAGGAAAAGATATCTGCAATGGGGCTATTTCCAGGAACATCCTTGGACTTCCATTTTCCTATGTGAGGAACACTTTAGACTTAGAAATCTATCTAAGATCCATTTTGGATCACGCCTTCCCACTAAAGGACTTTTGGTCTCCAAAAGACTGATATACTAATCTAAACAGTAAATGAGAGTAACAACACCCTCTTCTTTCAGCCTCCACACACTTGCCTTGCATAGTGCCTTTGAACCAAAGCCTTTGACCACCCTCCTTCTTGGATGTGCTGGTCCTCCTGGGAAGAACTGGTTTCCTCCTTGACTTCATGCAAAACTCCTGCTGAGATGGTCACAGAAGGTACTTTGAACTTCTCTTCCTTGATCATTGATCCAAGGTGGCTCAAACAAATGTGAAGTACATTTGCTTCACAGAAACTTTCATTTGTACCTATCTGACAAGCTGTCAACAACAACTGCTAACAACAACAGAAATACAGACAACAACTGGATGGCATAAACTCCTGCTTCAATAAAAGAAACAAATTTCACCTCTTGTGAACACTTCCATGTCTTACATCTGCATACAAATGATGGACTAGATAACAAGCCCCAAAACATGCCTTTAAAACAAATTACCCTTCAAGTCAAGCATGTAGAAAAAGACCATTAGGACTCTTTTTAAAAAGATGAAACACTTCATCATTATCTCCATCTTGGAGACCACGTCAACTTTTCTCAAGTCAATATTACATGCATGTTACAACAAAGCAATCAACCCTTCAAGTTAATTACACACACATGTTCAAAAACAAGGAAATCATCAGCATCCCTGTGTTCATGCACATCAAGCTCATGCATGCATTTCATCCTTCAACTTTCGCTTAAGCACACTGTACTTTCGAAGCTGAAATGAAATATAATGTTGCAGCAACAAAGTGAGTCTCCTACTCAACTTATCCATTCACCTTCTTGGTAAAAACCCGCAACTTGCATTCCATTAACAAAGAAATGCAAATAGATGCATCAATAGGCATGCAATCTTAATTGGATAAGAACTCTAAAAATTTCTCACCAACCCCTTTCAAAGGTACTACCTTTGTCTGCACATCAACATCAACATGTGAATCATCTCGAAACACATCAATCATGGAATCTTCCTTTCCATTTCTGCCATCTTCTCTTTCCATTTTCTTTAACTTTGGTGGAAGCATTGTTGGATTCAGAGTCCAACACTTTTCAGCAAGATGCCCTTGCTTATGGCAGTAAGTGCATTGCATGTGCATCCTCTTGACAACATGATTTGCCTTGTCCAATGGACCTTTGGCTTCTTGCTTCCTTTCCTTCAAAAGTTTCTTGTATGTGGCCATTCTCTTCCAACATCTAGAAACATTATGGTTATCCAAACGACAAAAGGAACATGCAATTCTTTTCCCAGGCTTATATGGAAATTTACCATGCCTTACATAATCCAAAGGAATATGTTTAGAACTAGATTTATACCTTTCTCTTTCACCTTTATTGCCTTCATGAGGAGGTGAGTTGAATGAAGAAGTGGCTCCCTTTGGAACACCATCAGTCTCTTCAAGGCTGTTAGAGTTTCCACAACTCTCTGGTTCAAGTGTGTGCTTCTGAACACCTGCATCCTGCAAATGATGTTTCAAGCTATTGCATGCCTCCTGAATACAATCTTCACACTCTTGGGGTAAAGGACCACAAAATGAAAATCCTTCTTGGAGTTGTTTCAATGGCCTTCATGGCAGCTTTGGAACTCTCTCCATAAGACTGTCCATAGCCAAGAACCAAATACTTAGGCCTTTCCTCAGCTATTATTAGCTCAACAATACCTTGCGCATGTTTGCCCAAGCCTTTTCCTTCATAGCCCATCTTGGACATTAGCTTGGAACCTATGCCTCTGGTATGTTTTTCAAAAGAACCAATATAATCATTCTTAGAAGAATTTGAAGACAAACAGGAACTATTTACCTCTTCTTCAAGCTGATACTTGACCAAGGCTTCTTTGGCAACAAAGCGCTGTGACTCCAACTCATGCATCCTTTTCAGGTTCATATTTGCAATATGAAGTTGCCTCTCCATTTCTTGCAATTTGTTAGAAAGCATCTGCTTCTCTTCCTCCACGGAATTCAACTGCTCTCTAAGTATGCTGTTCTTCCTTCCATCCTCATACATTTCTCTCACCATATCCATCATGGTGGACAAGTCTTCCTTCATGTCTTCATCAAGGACTCTTGTGAAGAAAGAAGAATTTGAGGATTCACTTGTAGTAGTCATTATGCCAATGAACAAAAGAACTTCAAACAAGATTAATAAAGAGCTTATCCAAGCAACCTTTTGCAACAAACCTCTTGTGCTTCAAGGATTACTTTGAGGTCCCCTGGGATAGAAGAATGCCTTTAGCCCTTCTTCCTTTTTGTCCTTCCTGGACTGAGTTGTCAATAGCTTTCCCTTCGCCTCTGCAAACTCAAACAATATTTAGTTTGCAAACAATCATTCTGATATAACCTTCTTTGAAGGTGTGGTTAATCAAACTCAGGCTCTAATACCACCTGATCTAAAAATGGGGCACTAAAGGCTTCTTGTGAACTTACAAGAACCTCTCCCACTTCCAAAGCTTAAATTATTCCCAAGACAACTATGATTAACCAATGTAGAACTAATAATGTGCTTGACAATAAGGCGTATGCTTATGTTTATTTTAATTGATTATATGCTTTAAAATCTGTTGTTTGTGATGATATGTAAATACATGTAACAGTGCAACAGTGCAGCAAATAATAAACACATGGACAACAATATTAATTTGGAGTTCACCCAAAACTCTTGGGCTACGTTTCCTTGAGCTCTAGTCAACTCGACCAGGCTCTCTAGGATTATGGTATCAGTCCTTTTACAAGCTCCTGGCTCAACTCCACTGTATTACACAAGAACAATGGGTTTAGACACCATCTTATCCTTGGCTCTAAAGCTCTTAGCTTTGGCTCTGGCTCTCGGCTATGGCTCTTGGCTTTGGCTCTGGCTCTCACTCTGGCTCTTGGCTCTAGCTTCTCTGAGCTTTCTCTCGGCCTCTACATGCATTAATGGTTTGCTAGACCTCCCAGCGACCTTTTGCAGCTTTGCTGCCTATCAATTGTGCTCTTTGGTTCACTTGACCTCCAAGTGACTCGAAAACTCTCTTAGCTCTCTGCGCTACCTACTTATGCCTTCCTACGCTCTCAATCATGCTCTCTGGTTCCTTTGAGGCATTTTCCTAGCTCTCTGGCTTCCCTAGCCGTTTCTTCGCATGTTATCATCCCTCTGCGGCTTCTCTGTGCGTTGTTTGTTCGACTGCCATCTGGCTCTGGGGCTCTGTGGCTTCAAACACATCATTGCCTACCAAAAATGCCCGCTTGCAGTGTGGCATGATGATCAGAAGCTGTTACATGGGGTCGAGGCCATTTTCTAGGCAAAAAGCCGAAAATGGAGAAAAATCCAATACACATAGAGTTACAAGAAAATACAGTGTCGGGCATGAATTCCGTACGTGAAATATTATCGCATCCGCACTATAATCATATTGGGTCCGCCTTTGGTTGCTGTCATACGCCCACCGTTGATCTGTGGGATCTCTGATCCAACGGTTGATATTCATTTTGGGCAGCTTATGTGCATGGAGATTACCCGCCCAAAATGGCGGTTTTCTCTCTCCGACGCCAAGCCATGTGTCGACGATTGTATGGGATCGGGTGGAGCCACCCTAATACCACTTACCGCCTAAGGCCCGCCCGAAATCCCGCTTACGGAACTCAAATAATATAGCGCTGCTTCTAAAATTCCTTTCGGGTCCGACTTTATCGCTTTGGGGCATTTTCCTTTGTATTTCGGTTTTTCTACCGAAATCCACTGTTACACACAAAACCTGATAAATACCCTTTTATTAGAACTCAAAATTTATAAACTGCGCTTATAAAATCCGTCGTGTCCGGCAATCGTAAGTCGCATGTTATCGCCCCTTTATATCACTGCGATGCGATATATCGCAGTCGCATGTTGCACAGCCCTGGGGGTCCTTCCCTTACCTCGTGGCATCGTCGATGCCGATCATCACAGTTGCATGTCTCATTGGCCCGAGGTCCCGTCATCGGGCGAAGGCTTACCTCCGATGCGATAAGTCGGAGGTTCCTTCCACCTCTGCGTTAAGTCCTCCTCTTGACCCATCTCCGATGCGATTTCCCTTTATAAGATTTTTTTGCCATTTTTGAAGATTTTGCCTCTTTTTCCAAAGAACAAAGGGCAAAGCCTCCGAAGTCCATTTTAGCCCATTCAAGTTACAGTAGATTCAGAAGGAAAAGATCTCTACAATGGGGCTATTTCCAGGAACATCCTTGGACTTCCATTTTCCTCTGTGAGGAACACTTTAGACTTAGAAGTCTATCCAAGATCCATTTTGGATCATCGAAACATCATTGTTATTATTCTTTAGTTTCAACGTTGTTGGATATTTGTACAACAAATAAAACACATCCTTTTATGTGGCTTCTTTTTGGCTTGCATGGCTGAAATTTGTCTCATAGAGGAAAGTTTTAGTTTTCCACGTAATAATTTAGGCTCTCTAGCTTCATCCAAGTAGTAAATGGTCTTCTCAAAGTAGTCAACCTTCATTTTGTGAGCATATAACGAGTCCATGCACAACAATACGCTATATATTTCAAATGGTAGCACATTGAGGTTTGACACTGTTGGCATCCCATTTAATTTGATTAGGAAAACCTTCACCCAATGCTCAACTCTTTTGTTTGTCCCTGTGGCCAGTTGAATTAGCCAAGACTCATTGTGTGATTCCTTCTTTAATGCACATTTCTCAACAACAATGGGACTAATGTAACTAAAATTTGAACCAGGGTCAATCAAAATCGAAATGCTTTGGTCATGGAGCATACCTTCCATATCTATAATCGTTGTTTGATGATCAACTTGGTGATTATTGTTGCATAAATTATGGGTATACTTTCAGCTACGTCCTTGACTGTCTCTGCCTCCTGCGCGTTATACAGTCTCGGGCCAAAATCCTTACGTTGTGGGAAAACTTACCTTAAGCGTCTTTCTCCGCAATTACGACACTTATATGGAACCTTGCCATAACCTTTGACTTCATCTTGGGTAGAATTGTTGAAAACAAAACAAGAAAATCCTAATTTAATTTTGACCTTGAATTAAATTGTAATTCCACATCTCATGATAACTTGTAATAGTTAATTAAGTTAATTTGACTTAGTTGGCTCAGTTAATTCGAGTTGAGGGTCTAACTTGAGTCATGTAGAGCGTCTCCTACTTTATAGGAGCCTTGGTTGAGTTTATTTTGAGTTGTACTTAATTAATTCAGTTTAACTGAGTTAAAGTCAGTTAAACTAGTTCCAACTGATGGAGGAACTAGTAGGTGGTCAAACAGTGGGATGTTGCTTCATGCGTTCAACCAATTAACTGATGATTCACTCATAAATAACTCATTCATGTCAGATTCGAGAGTTACCCAATTGAGATTAGAGTTCAAGGACAATGTACCATCAATTGTATAATCATCTGAATTGTACAAGTGGTGCATGCTATCAGAGGAAGGCCTATGAGGATTGCGCACTTCATAATTATGGAATTTCCCAATTAAATATGGGTTGGTTCCCAAGGGAAATGTGCAAGAAAATAGGATCTTCCCAGACACCAGAATTGGTTAAGTATTGGCTTGAGCTTGTCTAAGAAGCAGTGAGATAGTGCAGAGGTTGCTCGGGCTTGAGCAAAGCATTTTAATATTCTCATATTTTATGATTAATGAAATATATATACAACAGGGGTTTTTAGCTGTCGCTTTCCCCAGGAAATAATTGTGTTATGTGTTATTGAATTCTTTCTCTTGTATGCATCGTGATTTCATCAATCATTTATGGTTTCCACTGATGAGTATAGTAGATTCAAGTAAATTGTTTTAGCATATTACAACCTAAATAATTGTCTTTCGGATTAATCCTAGTGATGTGATTAATCTGAAAGACATTTGTTTACAATATGGATCACAAAAGTCTTAGACCTAACAATATTACAATCTGCAATTTGAATCTATAAGGAATTTATACATGGTATCAGAGTTGAAATCACTATAGAAGAGGAGAATATGAGTTTGTCTTTTGCAGGGTAAATCGAATTTACAATATCATACTTCAGAGCCAGCAGGACGTCGTTTTACAGATTGAGACTTGAATATGCCCTTGAGGGTAGTTCGAACTATATTGATTGGAAGGACATGATGGAGGCAGTGTTGGAAGACAACATGCTTAAGGAATTCATATACAAATATATTCCTAACCCAACTAATGCTCAAGATCTGGAAGAGTGGAGAAAATGTGTGGCAAAGGCAAGAAGTATTATCCTAGAAGGTGTTAGAGATCATATTTTCTTGAACCTCCATGGTAAAGAAACTCCATGTGCAATGTGGAAGGCCTTGACAGACCTGTTTCAAAACAAAAATGACCACAAGAAGCTGGCACTAAAGGAAAAGCTCATAAATATCAAGATGGAGAAGGGTGACTCAATGCCGAAGTACTTGACCAAGTTCACCCAATGTCGGGATGAGCTTGGAAGTGTTGGTGTTACGGTTGCTAAAGATGATCTGGTGAACCTAACACTTCTAGGCCTTCCCAAGAGTTGGTAAAACTACCAAGACTCAGTTCATGGGAGGGAGAAGCTACCAAAGTGGGAGCGATTGTGGTCTGACTTGGTACAAGAAGAGATTCAGTAGAACACTAGAGATGGGTCGTCATTCAAGCATAATGATGAGGAGAATTGTGCCTTAGTTGGAAAGGCGAAGAAAGGGAAGGGGAATTCATCCCATTCTAAATCAAATTCTAGTCAGGGTGGTAAGAAGAAGGACATGTCGAAGATTAAATGTTTTCACTGTCACGAGCTGTGACATAATGCCATGAAGTGTCTGCACAAAAAGGTTGGTAAGAATCCCTCAAGAGGAGTTGCAGTTGAAGCTCTTGCTTCACAATTTGAGTTGGATTTCACCCTCATCACTTTCATGGTGACATCGGTGATGGCTAGAGTGTGGTACCCGGATAGTGGAGCCTCATTCCATATGACCGAAAACAAAGAGTTCTTCAGTGACTTGTAGGAGAAGGAACTCCATATGCACATCGAGATGGGAGATGATGGGAGGTATAGCACAACTGACATCAATATTGTTACCTTTCAAAGGGAGTATGGTTCTCCTCTCACATTAAAAGATGTCATGTATGTTTCGGGTTTGAAGAAGAATTTTGTTTTAATTGCCATGTTGGAGGACCGTGGCTACGATGTGATATTTAGTAAGGGAAAGGCTTTTCATTGTCACATAGCCTCAGACAGGTGAAGCAGATTAGGGTTCAAGTGAAGAACCTCTACAAATTGGATGTAAAAGATTATGCTTCTTTGAGCACAAAAGTAGAGAAGGTGCAGAGCCGAGACATCAGTGAGTTGTGGCATAGAATATTGGGTCACTTGCACCACAAAGCTTTGAAGATCATGCAACAAATTTCTACAAGACTTCCCAAGGGTACATTAGAGTAGAGAGACACATGCAGAGGGTGTACATTGGGGAAGTACACTAGATCTTCCTTTCTTGATAAAGACAGTTGAGCATAAGCGATCCTTGATAGAGCTCACTCAGATGTGTGTTGACCGTTCTCGACCACATCCATGACTAAGCACAGGGATTATGTAGTACTTGCTGATAATTTTTCTCGTAAGTGATGGATTTTATTCATGCAGAAGAAATATTAGAAATTCACTAAATTTTGTGAATTTAAAGCACTTGTCAAGAAAGATACTGGCAGGAAATTTAAATATCTCAGAAGTGATAATAGTGGAGAATATGTGTCGAATGAATTCAAGAACTTATGTGCATCAGAAGACATTTGACAAGAGTTAATAGAAGCTCATAACCCACAACAGAATGGGGTGGCTGAAAGGAATAATAGAAGTATTGTGGGAGCTGCACATGCGACGTTACATGATCAGGGCCTACTGTTGCACTTGTGGGGTGAAGCATGCAACATAATTGTTTATTTACAGAACAAAAGCCCTCATCGAATTCTAGGGATTAGTACACTAGAAGAAGCTTTTTAAGGTAAGAAACCAAATGTGGCACACTTCAGGAACTTTGGTTCATCATTCTACTGTCATGTTACCAAGGATGCACATAAAAAGCTAGAGCCAACAAATGAGTTGGGCATATTTGTGGGGTACACTGATACACCTCACAACTATCGGGTGTACCTGCCATCCAACAGGATGATAATGGTTCGTAGAGATGTGAAGTTCGATGAAGAGAAGGCCATGAGATGTTCCCTTGAGAGGGAGCTTCAGTTACATGCAGATGAGAAGCCTTTAGCTCTAAAGGAGGGACCTCAAGCTGATGTGGAGCAACCACATGCAGAGGAGCAGAGAGTGGAAGCGACCACTCATAAAAAGACTTCCAGAGATGGAAGGAAGTGCACCAGAGAGGCTGAAAAATTGATGCATGATGTTAGATAGAATGTGGGATCACCCACATCATAGCGCATGCAAAGGAGGTCACCAGATCGATACACTAGCTACATGGATCTGATGATCGAGAGTGTAGAGCTTGAGCCATCCTCATTCGAGGAAGCAGTGCAACAACTGGTATGGGTTTATGCCATGGTTAAGGAGTATGACTCCATTATAAAAAGCAGTGTTTGGGAAGTGGTCCCAAGACCAACATACAAGTCAGTGGTGAGTTCCATATGGATTTACAAGGTAAACCAAATAGCAAATGGGAGTGTCAAGAAACACAAGTCCAGATTTATTGCCAGAGGGTTCTCTTAGGTGGATGGGATTGATTACGTTGAGACCTTTTCTCCAACAGCAAGGTACTCTTCAATAAGATCTATTCTAACACTGTCAGCGCAGATGGGATGGAAGATACATCATATGGATGTGAAGACAACATTCCTCAACGGTATGATTGAGGAAGAGGTGTATATTGAGCAACCAAAAGAATTTGAGACCTTCAATAGAGAGTTGCATGTGTGCAAACTCAAGCAAGCGTTGTATGGACTAAAACAAGCACCCCGTGTTTGGTACACCATAATTGACAACTATTTCACAGGGTTGGGCTTCACCAAAAGTGAAGCAGGTGCGAACCTTTACCATATTGTGGTTGAAGGTAAATTGTTTATTATAGTATTATATGTCGATGAATTGATTCTAACATGTGATGAGAAGATGATAAAATCTTGTAAAGAGGATCTTGCAAGAGAATTCAAGATGAAGGACCTGGGGCTCATGCATTACTTTCTTGGTATGGAAGTATGGCAAGGAGATGAGGAATTGTTTGTCTCTTGGGGAAATTATGCCACCAAGATATTAAATAAGTTTCACATGGAGAGCAACAAACCCATGGAGACTCCTCAAGCCAGTAATTGGAGGAAGGAAGATGCTACTTCAGGTGAAGTAGTGGAGGCTACTATTTATAGACATCTTATGGGTTCACTTATGTATTTGGTGAACACATGACCAAACATGTATTTTGTAGTTAACCAACTTAGTCAAGCCATGGTTAATCCAACCAAACTTTATTGGAAGGCAGATAAACATGTGTTGAGATACCTCAGAGGCACCACTCAGTTTGGTCTTTGGTATAGACGAACATATGGAGTGAAGCTTCAAGGCTTAAGAGATGCAAATTGGACAGGGAGTCCATCCGACAGGAAGAGAACATGAAGGGGAATCTTCAATATTGGGTCAGCGATTGTTTCTTGGTACATGAGGAAGTAAGGATTAGTTGCACTTAGTTTAGCAGAAGCGTAATACATGGTTGCTAGTCAAGCAACTTGTAAGGCTATCTAGATGAGGAAGATCCTTGTTGGGTTATTTGGTCAGCAGATGGATCCTACAACAATTTACTGTGACAATCAGAGTTATATCAAACTCTCGAAGAATCTAGTTTTTCATGATCGGTCTAAGCATATCGACATCTGGTATCACCATTTACGAGATTGTGTGCAGAGGAGAATCATGTTGCTAGAGTACATTCCTACAGAGGAGTAGGATGAAATTTTTTTAGCAAAGGAATTGTCAAGATGCAAATTCGAGTTTCAAGGCAGGATCGGGATAGCAGATAATCCCTTTCTTGTTGAGAGGGAGTGTTGAAAATGCAACAAGAAAATCCTAATTTAATTTTGTCCTTGAACTAAATTAGGAATTAAATTGTAATTCCACATCTCATGACAACTTGTAATAGTTAACTAAGTTAATTTAACTTAGATGGCTCAGTTAATTCGAGTTGAGGGTCTAACTTGAGTCATGTAGAGTGTATCCTACTTTATAGGAGCTCTGGTTGAGTTTATTTTGAGTTGTAATTAATTAATTCAGTTTAACTGAGTTAAAGTCAGTTAAACTAGTTCCAACAAATGGAGGAACTAGTAGGAGGTCAGACAATGAGGTGTTGCTTCATGTGTTCAACCAATTAACCGATGATTCACTAATAAATAACTCATGCATGTAAGGTCTAAGAGTTACCCAGTTAAGATTGGAGTTTAGGGACAATGTACTATCAATTGTATAATCATTCAAATTGTACAGGTGGCGCATGCAATCAGAGGAAGGCATATGAGTATTGTGAAATTCATAATGATGGAATTTCCCAATTAAATATGGGCTAATTCCCAAGGGAAATGTGCAAGGAAATAGGGGTTTGGCAGGCAACATAATTGGCTAAATATTGGCTTGATATTGTCTAAGAAGCAGTGAGATAGATAGAGATAGTGCAGAGGTTTCTCGGGCTTAAGAAGTAATCTTCTCATATTTTTTTATTAATGCAGTATATAGATAGTAGGGGGTTTTAGTTGTGGCTTTCCCCAGGAAATAATTGTGTTATGTGTGATTGAATTCTTTCTCTTGTATGCTTCGTGATTTCATCAATTGTTTATGGTTTCCGCTAATGAGTAGAGTACATTCAAGTCAATTGTTTTAGCATATTATAATCTGCAATTTGAATCTATAAGGAATGTCTACAAGAATGGCTTCTGTTGGCAACGTTGTACTTTTGCTGATTTTCCTAGTTAACAAGGGTCGCATTTGTTCCCCTTGTTTCCTTTGCCCCTTTTCCTTTGAACTTGGCATTGCCTTTGGATTTTCAGTCTGATTTATACTCAGGCCTATGCTTTCATTGCTCATCACAATGCTTTAGTTTTCAGATTCCATCCTTTAGTTTCTTGGGCTCATCAAATTCAATTCTATCCTTAAAAGGATTGTGGCAACCCACTGACATACCTATGAATATTTATTTTTTCTTTGTTGAGGTAGGGAATATACATTAACAGTTCTAAGAATTTGGTGGTGTCCTCATCATCCATCACTTGACCCAATATGAGTTCGTAGAACTCCTTAACATTGCTGTCAAAATATCTCTCGGATGGATATTTGATCCTGAAATATTCCTTAGACTCCCTCTAGAATAGTTCTTCCTCCCTTAATCCCTTTACATTTTCAGATCTTCCCACCAGATGTCAGCCTTGCCTCTTGGGTTGAAAGCGGCTACTTTCACTTTCATGTTATCTAAGTAATTATTGTTTCAAAAGAATTTTTCATTCCTATCAATCAAGCTTCAACATCCTCTGAATTCTCCATTTCGCCATGAAAGGTGGGATGCTTAACCCTTTTAAACTCCTCTAGCACATACTCTCTTTCTCTCCTCTTCCCATTTTGATGATGATGATGATGCAACCTACTATGAGTTTCTTCATATTGCTGCCTAGATGTGCTTGAATTATTCTTAGGAGTGCTTAGTAGAGTGCCTCCTTTCACAGTGTCTTCACTAGATAATAGTTTCCTCTTTGGTTCTTTCTTCTTGCCCCAGTGGGCTTCACATGTCTCTGTGACTGATTCCCAGCTCATGTTTCCTCTTCCTTTGCAGGTCGGAAAGGCTTTGTAGTATGACTGCATTGAATTCAACTTGTTTTTCTTGCACTCTAACAAGCCACTCATTGTCAGCTTTACAACTCCTTATTTATGCTCCCAGGCTTCTCAGTGTGTCCATCAAATCAAGAGAGTCTAGCATTCATTGTTGTTCAACTGATCTTTCCTCTTCAATTGTCCTTGCTTCTTCATATCCATGTTGTGATTGGTTAGAGTTATATTGCACCATTTTACTATTCTTTCCTTGGTCTGTATGTTCTATGTTGTACCTCTCTTTGTTGTTCACTTGGTCCTTAAACTTAATCTGTTTAAGCCTCTGTGTTTTTTATGTTCTATCATACACACACATATGTATTATATTCTAAAAAATATCAATGAATAATAAACGTTATCACCTTAGCTTGTTATAGGAAACGTGCTAATGTATAACTAGTTGCACAACTCACCTTGGTTAGTGTATTCATATCACTAAAATCACATAAATCATCATCACAATGCCACTTGCAAATATCAAATAAAATATACCAAGCCACACACATAACCAATATGAAAACAACCATACTTCTAATGATTAACATGAGGTTTTAAGGCCTCATTGGATTTTTAAGGTCTAATGTCAAACCCTCACTTATTAGTTTTGTGGTGATGCCCTTCCAATCCAAGTGTTGAACATGGGAGTGTTACACTAAAAAATGTCACCATGACTATTTACAGTTAGTATGGCTCAATCAACAGTCATGCTACCCTCTTAGGCAAGTCTTATGCCTCTGCTCTCCATGTCAAACTCCAAAAAAGAGAGAAAGTCTTGTATAAATGTATTTATCTCTGGGGACGCAGGTTCTCTCAACCTTACCTGCGGGGACGCTCCCAATGTTCACAAAAGCTGCGTCCAAAGACGCTCTGTATGTAAAGGGGCAGGTGCGTCCCCCTGTAAAGGTTAAAATGCGCAAGTTTCATCTTTAAAAAGTCACTTGTGGTCATTTCTAGAGCATTCTAGAAGGTTGTTCGACGTGTATTGAGCGCCTCCAGATGGTTCATGCACTCCTACCAAAGAGGAACTTATCCCATCAATAAGGGAGCTATCCCATCCAAAGAGGGGATTATCCCATTGATGGTGGACCTGATTAACTTCCTCTTGAGCACTATAAATACAGGCATTGGGCCAGAAGGAGGGGAGGTTGAAAGCTATACATTTCTAAGGGTAAATGCTGCAGGAATTAGGACTCCCATTTAGAAGCTTGTGAGGAGAGATTGCCATCTTTGCTTGTTCTATTTGGAAGTGGGTGAGCTTTGTCAAAGTAGAGGAAGACTCTTGTGGACCCTGGAAGGAGCTTGCACAACACCAAGGCTCAGGTTGTAATGGTTCCTTTTGATTACCTTTAATGCAAATTGGTCCATTCTTCTCAATAACTTGTTGTTTATGGGTTATTTCATGTACTCCTTGGTCTATATGTTGAATATGCTTTGTTTTATGTTATAATCAGGTGCTATTTAATTGTTTGACTGTTGGTGATTGCAGGTTTTGGAGAAAAGGAGGAACTCATCCAGATCAACAAAGCTTGGACTTCTACAACAGCGTTTGGACAAAGGTAAGAACGAAACACTTGATTTCTCATATCATAATGCATGTTTAGAGAAGGATAGCTCCAGTTTGTTTTGTTTGTCATTAGAATGTCTTAGACTTCTAGGAAGGTCGTTTGTGTCCGCACTTTTGACTGATTCCGTGTGACAAATTGGCGACTCCGCTGGGGATTCCATTGATGAGAAAAGTCTTTTCCTTTGTGTGAACTTTGCTTTGAGAAAATTGGTTTATTTTTCTGGTTTTGGCTCTGTGATTCTGTCTCTGGGTGGGTTAGCTTAGGATTAGTTTTATTTTGGTTTTTCTTGAGTTTTTCAGTAGGACGCACCCTCTGAGTGCTGCACAGTGCGTCCCTGGACGCACTTTTTCTGTGTGCACAGAGCGGGCCCGCACCTGTGCTAACGGGTTGCCTGCGTCCCCTGCCAAAATTTGAGAAAAATCCATTTTTTACACTTTTTGCTCTTAGATTTTGTTTTTTCTTAGTTTTTTCTGCCCAGATTCATTAGTCCCTTGCCAAGAATCTTCACCTGAACTTGTTTCATTAGCATTCCTGTTTTAAGCTTTCATCAATTGGGTGTTTTGAGTCTCTTTTTTGAGAAATTCTTGATTTGATTTCCTTTGGTCATTACTTGGAGGTTTGTCTCAGTCTTTTCACAGTTTTGCATCTTTTTGCTTCTGTTTTTGCAAAAAAAATTCCCCCTCATTCGCCGGGGGGCTAAATTGTGTATGAGTGTTAATCGCCTTTGAGTGTTTTTATTTGATCTTTGGAACTCTCACCCAATTTTCTCGACTTGCACTTGATTGGTTCTTAGATTACATTAGAATCATCTTGTGTTTGAGAATTCTCTTGCATAGATCACATTTGCATAATTAGAATTCTCATTTTCAGAATATGAATGAAAAATGTGCATAGATTACATTTGCATACTTTTCAAGTGAATTGTGTTTAGATTACCATTGCATAGTTTACATTCTGAAAAATCAATTGTAGATTTAGATCAGCTTTCTTTGATTTGAATTTACACAAAAAAAAAAAATAAAAAAAAAATTGGTTTGGAATTGATTTGCATTAGTTTTTCTTGATGAAATTAGTGCATTAGAGAATTTGTTATATTTTCTCTTAGTGATCAATTTTTTGCATTGTTGGAAGTGAATGGAAACTCTCTCCTTACTTTAGTTAGGATTCATCGAATTGAAAAGATTACATTATCATATTCGATTGCATTCAGTTGAGTCGGGTCATAACACCATTGGTTTCGTATCCATTTACCCATTTGAGTAATAACAGCCTTAATAACACAGCGCTTAATTAAAATTCATCTAGTAATTTTTACATTTCTAGGGCTCTGAAGCACCAACATAGCTTAGGCTAGTGTCTTGGAGTAGGTGAGTACTTAACTCTCCAAGACAGTAAAACCAAACAAGTAGCTGATCTTGTGATAGAATCAAATCCAATTGTTACATTTACACTCTGGGAAAGCTCCTCTTAAAGGAGAAGCACGAGCTCGTGTCCGAACCAGTGAGGCGATCCATCCTCCCTCGTTGGGAACGACGCCAGACAGTACGTATTACAAACGGTAAACCTCGGATTAACCATTGTCGAGGAGCCAGGGGTCACTTATCGGTAAACCTTGGATTACTGTCAAGGAGCCGGTAAGGGGATTGAGCTTGCTACTCTGCCCTTGCGTGCTGTCGGAGTGTAGACTGTTCCCCCAGGTGCATTTGTTGCTGTTGGTAACCTTAGTGACCATTATCTTAAGATTCTACCCAAGGTGACGGTGGAGGGAAGATCCCACTGTACCTGGAGCAGACGTCGGTTATACTCACTTGGATTTTCTGGGGGGTTCACTTCACTCGAGACGGTTAAAGTGGAGGAACTTGGTCCAGTCTATTCATTAAGCAGGTTGTCGGGGTAACTGTTCCACCCACTATTTCTGTACTGGATTCTGCGAGGTTGGGCTTCATCACCAACTAGTGTTTTCGGTCCGGAGAGCTTACTGTTTGTGTGTGGTTTGACTCCTAGATTTGATAGCGCGTGTTAATTTGTTTGTTTTTACTTTTAGAGACCATAGGTGTGAATTGTGAATTTTAATTGTTAGGTGTGAATTGTGAATTGTTAATTTTAGTTTTAAATTGTTAATAAAATTCACTGAAGTTGAATATAATGGCAAAAGTTCCGGAATTTATCAACCTAGGAACCCCTCCCAATGAGAATCCTAGTACTTTTCCTTACTTTGGAAATGTTGGCCCTCCTTATATGGCTACTTTGTCATTACCTGGATTTACAATAGGATTACCGATATGGTTATTTTCAACTTCGTTGGCCCAAAATACTCCAATTGTTCCATCTCAACCGGATGCTTCACCTCAACAGAGTTCACCATCTCAACATCACCAACCTTCTGTTGACCCTTTACCTTCTTCGCCTAATTTTTCTTCCTCCATTTCTTCCTCTTCGCCTGGTAAAAGCCTTGATGCTAGTAACCAGGAGGCTAAGAAGAAGAAGAAGAAGAAGAAGAAGAAGAAGAAGAAGAAGAAGAAGAAGCAAGATAAGAAAGAAGTCAACCAACCAACCATGACTGTAAGTGTTAGTTGTGTTGAGGAAAACTCCAACATGCATCGTAAACCCAAATACCCTTGCAGGCTTTGTAAGGCTGACCACTTCCTTGTCAATTGTCCTGGTATTCCAAAGGTCTTGGAAGTATGGTCAGAAAAATCTCATCAACTTTCCATTGATCCATCAACCAGTGATAGTCAGGTTCCTGGGAAAAAGGGTAAAGTTAGGTTTCCTTGTAAGTTATGCAAAGGGAGTCATCAAACTCACATTTGCCCTCACATGGATGAAGCCTCAACTTTGTTGGAAAACCTTACTGTCCCACAGCAAGAATTTCCAACTGGTTACCGTAAACTTTCTCCCAACCTACCGTCAACTGACGGAGTAATTGATCTAAATTCAAATACAGTCGATCACACTCTTCCATTGGAGAGTGAAACTCATGTCACTCAGGTTGATGATCTGTTAGTTGATCAAGTGGTCGATTCAATTTCACATTCAGTCGATCCCACTTTCCCTTTAGAAAGTGAACTTCATACCGCTCAGGTTCTTCTTGTTACATCAGATTCTTCTATGCCGGGGGGCATTTCACCTGTTTCTACAGAACCCCCTCCAAGCACTGAGGTCTTTTCCTTTGATTGGAATAGACTGACAGAACCTCGTCTTCCTTCCTCCATCCCTTTCCAAATCATTGTCAAGGCTGGTGGTAGGGACATACATCGTACTCAGGTAGATGAGGGTGCTTCTGTTAGTATTTTATCCTCAACTGTTTGGAAAGCTTTGGGTTCTCCTCAGCTTGCGCCTATTACGCAGAATCTGAAAGCTTTTAACCGAACCATTAGTGAACCTTTAGGGATCCTTCCTAAGTTTTCTATTATCTTGGAAGGTAAAACTGTCTGTATTGATCTTATGGTAGTTCGAGGTCCCTTGGATTTCAATTTACTCCTTGGGCGAGACTATGTTTATGCAATGAAAGCTGTCGTATCGACACTCTTTCGCGTGATGTCTTTCCCTCACAATGGCAGTATTGTGACTGTAGACCAGCTTTCGTTCCCTAGTCTTGTTTCACCTACCAATAATATCACACCCCTAAATGTTCCTGATTCTAAAGTGGTATCTACCCTGCCATGGGTTAATTATGTGGCAACCGGTCCCATGTTTTCAGTTACCGATGTAAGTGAGCCTCTCACTGTTGATTTAGATCCGGTAATTGACATGGAAAACTCTATGGGATTATTTGAACACGATGTTCTTATCCCTTTTGAGTCCCTTGACGTGTGTTCCTTCCAAAAAACTATTCTTCCTTCGGATGAAGACCTTTTGGAAGCCATGATCAAGGTGTGTCCATTGACATGTCTTTCTTCCAGTTGGAAGCCATGATCAATGTTACGAGGATAGTTTGTTCCTCTCTCAACCTCATTAAAAAATGAATCAGGGGCGAGGATAGTTTTTTCCCTAAATCAACCTCGTTAAAAAATGAAACAGGCTAGCATGAGGATAGTTCTTTTACTGAGTCAACCTCGTTAAAAAATGAATCAGCTAGATTTTAGGACATGTAGGTAGATTGTAGAAAGTAGGATTTTGAGGACAGTTCCTGTTACTGAGTCAACCTCGTTAAAAAATGAATCAGGTATGAGGATAGTTCTTTTCTTGTGTCAACCTCCTTAAAAATGAAACAACTCCCTTTTGAAGTTAAATATCGAAAGTAAACCTTCATTGCTTTCATCCATCTAGTTGAATGCAATGAAGCCTGGGGGGCATGTACCTCATTTTGCATGCGAAATTTTTGAGCATAGTTCCTTGTCTTGTGTCAAGCTCATTAAAAAATGAAACAAGGGTAGGTTAAGTAGGTAGATTGTAGAGAGTAGTCATGAGCACAGTTCCTTGTCTTGTGTCAAGCTCATTAAAAAATGAATCAAGGATTTTTGAGCATAGTTCCTTGTCTTGTGTCAAGCTCATTAAAAATGAATCAAGGATTTTAGAGCATAGTTCCTTGTCTTGTGTCAAGCTCATTAAAAAATGAATCAAGGATTTTTGAGCATAGTTCCTTGTCTTGTGTCAAGCTCATTAAAAATGAATCAAGGATTTTAGAGCACAGTTCCTTGACTTGTGTCAAGCTCGTTAAAAAATGAATCAAGGTTTTTAGAGTAGAGTTTTTTGTTAGGTAGATTGTAGAGAGTAGTTATGAGCATAGTTCCTTATCTTGTGTCAAGCTCGTTTAAAAAATGAAACAAGGGTTTTGAGGATAGTTCTTTTCCTGTGTCAACCTCACTAAAAAATGAAACAACTCCCACAAGTCTTTCCAAGATCTTGAAAGTAAAGCTTCATTCCATCCACCTCATTGAACGCAATGAAGCTTGGGGGGCATGTACCTCGTTTTGCGTCATTATGCTGGGGGCATGTGAACTTATAACAAGCATAGTTTTTCGTTTCAAGCTTGCGTAAACATGAAACCGAATACGAGCATAGTTCTTTTCCTGTGTCAAGCTCGTTAAAAAATGAAACAAATCCTCCTCTACTTGAGTCGAGAAA
This sequence comes from Pinus tabuliformis, assembly GCA_031772625.1. Lineage (NCBI taxonomy): Eukaryota > Viridiplantae > Streptophyta > Pinopsida > Pinales > Pinaceae > Pinus > Pinus tabuliformis. The sequence continues at coordinate 1,592,504,289 of CM062817.1, read as the reverse complement.
TTGACTAGATCTCATAAATGTTAAGTATTTAGGTTAGTTATTTCAGTGTTTTGCATAATTTTCTTATAGTTTTAGGTCGAGTCTTTCAAATGATCTCGTCTTGAACCTTCATTTCATCCAACTGGTTGAATGAAATGAAGCTGGGGGGCATGCGCTCTAGCAGTTATGCTTAGGGGGCATCAAGCACAGTTTTCTCTCTGTTTCAAGCTTGTGTAAAAATGAAACTACTTTGAAGCATAGTTTTTCTCTGTTTCAAGCTTTTGTAAAAATGAAACCTATCTTGAGTCAATTTTAGTTATTTTCAAGACTCGTTAAACTCATGAAAATACCGAGATTATTTTGCTATCTTTCATTCTCGTAAAACAAATGAAAATGCCGAGTTCTTTCCGTCTTTTCCTGCTCGTCAATTAAATTGAAAGTCGGCCACATGAGTACATTTTTATCATTTTTTCGAACTCGTTAAAACTTACGAAAAAGTGAAACCTTGGAGTTCTCTTTTAAGCCCTTTTCAGACTCCTAAAACATGAAAAGATTGCCGAGCGTTTCTTTTACACTCGTTAAAACGGAATTAAAAGACGGTCCCCTTATAGCTCTTTTCTGACCGTAAAATCAGGAAAAGATTGCCGGGTTTTTGTCGTTTCAAACTCGATAAGGAAATAAAACGACGTGTCCTTGATCGCTTTTTACTTTTCAGGTCAATGACACTGATTATGAAATTTCTCCTTGGTCGCAAGATCAAGCGGTTCCCCCAGGTATTATTTTATACTTTTTCGGGCTTGAGGGACACAAATCTACGAAAAAGTTCAACTTGGAGTCTTCTTAAGTTTTTCAGACTCTCTAAAATTGAAAAACGCCGAGTTTCTCCTATACTGGGCTCGTTAAACATTTCACAGTAAAGGACCTGTTCAATTACAAACAGGAACGAACCACTCCTTCCTAGGGTTCGAATCAAAACTAGGTTGGACTCATCCGAAGGATGAGCTTATAATCAAGCATATGTTATCCTCCTCAAGCTTGTTAAAAATAAAGAGGTACTTGCCAGAAATGGTGGGGGAAAAGAGAGAAGAATGAACCTGTTTGTTATCTTTTGTCTCAGAAGAAACTTTATTACCACTCTTGAACACGACACTTTTCATTCACTTGGGTTGAGAAATCTTTTACCTCACAGTTGATCAAACCACTTTGAAAGTCTTTAACCGGGTTCCGGGGATTAACTTTGAGTTATTCGTCACCAAGCCATCTGTCGTGTCGTTATGTGTTCAAGAGGTCTGCAAGCAAAAATTTCATCTGCAAAATACTTGTCATCCATTTGACCATCCCTGAGTCGGTCCTTACAGCAACATTTCTTCAACTTGAACAATGATTTCGTGTTGCGGGCTTGCCTGCAACGGGTCGCTTTCTATCGACATCAGCACATTATCTAGAGAGATGACTTAGAAATCGTCAGTACCTTGAAGTCTGCATGCATCAATGGCAGGTTTCTCGCCTTTGACGTCAGTTTACATCATTGACTTTCGATCGAAGGATTCCGTGAAATGTTCGACATCAACTCATTCATTCACATCTCATGGATTGTACTGGGTACTTTGAGAAACATTGACATTACTGGTGGTCTCTCTCACGCTTGTTAACAGTTTACATCATCGGCTGGTAATCAAGTGGTTTCTACCATGTTCGACATCAACTCATTTATTCGCATGGCTAGAATCGTACCAATTCGGGAAGTAGAAATGAAGACCCTGGATCTAGTTTCCACCATCCAGGCTGCGAGGAGTTTTGTATTCATTATCTAAGTAGACTAATCATAAACAGATGGCTGCGTCCATACTGTGTCTACAAAAGTCTATGATTGTGATGTACTGCAAGATCATTCCTGTATCAGAGTAGTTAGTCTGTTAGTTAAAGTTTTGATCTGAGTATGGGAATGCCTACCTCAGTGATGATATAATCTTATACATGTATTTTGTGTTGAAAATTGCAGGTTCTGACCAGGCTCTCCACGGGATAATCCTTGAAATGATAAAGCGCTTCACCCTTCCTAGATATTACAAACCCTAATCTATTCCAGGCTTCGCACTTTAGGGGGCAATCTGTTACACTAAAAAATGTCACCATGACTATTTACAGTTAGTATGGCTCAATCAACAGTCATGCTACCCTCTTAGGCAAGTCTTATGCCTCTGCTCTCCATGTCAAACTCCAAAAAAGAGAGAAAGTCTTGTATAAATGTATTTATCTCTGGGGACGCAGGTTCTCTCAACCTTACCTGCGGGGACGCTCCCAATGTTCACAAAAGCTGCGTCCAAAGACGCTCTGTATGTAAAGGGGCAGGTGCGTCCCCCTGTAAAGGTTAAAATGCGCAAGTTTCATCTTTAAAAAGTCACTTGTGGTCATTTCTAGAGCATTCTAGAAGGTTGTTCGACGTGTATTGAGCGCCTCCAGATGGTTCATGCACTCCTACCAAAGAGGAACTTATCCCATCAATAAGGGAGCTATCCCATCCAAAGAGGGGATTATCCCATTGATGGTGGACTTGATTAACTTCCTCTTGAGCACTATAAATACAGGCATTGGGCCAGAAGGAGGGGAGGTTGAAAGCTATACATTTCTAAGGGTAAATGCTGCAGGAATTAGGACTCCCATTTAGAAGCTTGTGAGGAGAGATTGCCATCTTTGCTTGTTCTATTTGGAAGTGGGTGAGCTTTGTCAAAGTAGAGGAAGACTCTTGTGGACCCTGGAAGGAGCTTGCACAACACCAAGGCTCAGGTTGTAATGGTTCCTTTTGATTACCTTTAATGCAAGTTGGTCCATTCTTCTCAATAACTTGTTGTTTATGGGTTATTTCATGTACTCCTTGGTCTATTTGTTGAATATGCTTTGTTTTATGTTATAATCAGGTGCTATTTAATTGTTTGACTGTTGGTGATTACAGGTTTTGGAGAAAAGGAGGAGCTCATCCAGATCAACAAAGCTTGGACTTCTACAACATCGTTTGGACAAAGGTAAGAATGAAACACTTGATTTCTCATATCACAATGCATGTTTAGAGAAGAATAGTTCTAGTTTGTTTTGTTTGTCATTAGAATGTCTTAGACTTCTAGGAAGGTCGGTTGTGTCCACACTTTTGACTGATTCCGTGTGACAAAATGGACCTTGATTTGCGTCATTATGCTGGGGGCATGTGGACTTATAACAAGCATAGTTTTTCGTTTCAAGCTTGCGTAAACATGAAACCGAGCATAGTTCTTTTCCTGTGTCAAGCTCGTTAAAAAATGAAACAAATCCTCCTCTACTTGAGTCGAGAGATTGACGAGATCTTATAAATGTTAAGTTTTTAGGTTAGTTATTTCAGTTTTTTGCATAAATTTCTTATAGTTTTAGGTCGAGTCTTTCAAATGATCTCGTTCATGAACCTTCATTCCATCCAGCTTGTACTTAGTTGAATGAAATGAAGCTGGGGGGCATGCGCTCTAGCAGTTATGCTTAGGGGGCATCAAGCACAGTTTTATCTCTGTTTCAAGCTTGTGTAAAAATGAAACTACTTTGAAGCATAGTTTTTATCTGTTTCAAGCTTTTGTAAAAATGAAACCTATTTCAAGTCAATTTCAGTTATTTTCAAGACTCATTAAACTCATGAAAATACCGAGATTATTTTGCTATCTTTCATTCTCGTAAAACAAATGAAAATGCCGAGTTCTTTCCGTCTTTTCCTGCTCGTAAATTAAATTGAAAGTCGGCCATATGAGTACATTTTTATCATTTTTTCAAACTCGTTAAAACTTACGAAAAAATGAAAACCATGAGTACATTTTTATCTCTTTTTCAAACTCGTTAAAACTTACGAAAAAGTGAAACCTCAGAGTCATCTTTTAAGCCCTTTTCTGACTCCTAAAATATGAAAAGATTGCCGAGGGTTTCTTTTACACTCGTTAAAACGGAATTAAAAGACGGTCCCCTTATAGCCCTTTTCTGACCGTAAAAACAGGAAAAGGTTGCCGGGTTTTTGTCGTTTCAAACTCGATACTGGAAATAAAACGACGTGTCCTTGATCGCTTTTTACTTTTCAGGTCAGTGGCACTAATTATGAAAGTACTCCTTGGTCGCAAGATCAAGCGGTTCCCCCAGGTATTATTTTATACTTTTTCGGGCTTGAGGGACACAAATCTACGAAAAAGTTCAACTTGGAGTCTTCTTAAGTTTTTCAGACTCTCTAAAATTGAAAAACACCGAGTTTCTCCTATACTGGGCTCGTTAAACATTTCACAGTAAAGGACCTGTTCAATTACAAACAGGAACGAACCACTCCTTCCTAGGGTTCGAATCAAAACTAGGTTGGACTCATCCGAAGGATGAGCTTATAATCAAGCATATGTTATCCTCCTCAAGCTTGTTAAAAATAAAGAGGTACTTGCCAGAAATGGTGGGGGAAAAGAGAGAAGAATGAACCTGTTTGTTACCTTTTGTCTCAAAAGAAACTTTATTACTACTCTTGAACACGACACTTTTCATTCACCTGGGTTGGGAAATCTTTTACCTCACAGTTGATCAAACCGCTTTGAAAGTCTTTAACCGGGTTCCGGGGATTAACTTTGAGTTATTCGTCACCAAGCCATCTGTCGTGTCGTTATGTGTTCAAGAGGTCTGCAAGCAAAACTTTCATCTGCAAAATACTTGTCATCCATTTGACCATCCCTGAGTCGGTCCTTACAGCAACATTTCTTCGACTTGAACAATGATTTCGTGTTGCGGGCTTGCCTGCAACGGGTCGCTTTCTATCGACATCAGCACATTATCTAGAGAGATGACTTAGAAATCGTCAGTACCTTGAAGTCTGCATGCATCAATGGCAGGTTTCTCGCCTTTGACGTCAGTTTACATCATTGACTTTCGATCGAAGGATTCCGTGAAATGTTCGACATCAACTCATTCATTCACATCTCATGGATTGTACTGGGTACTTTGAGAACCATTGACATTACTGGTGGTCTCTCTCACGCTTGTTAACAGTTTACATCATCGACTGGTAATCAAGTGGTTTCTACCATGTTCGACATCAACTCATTTATTCGCATGGCTAGAATCGTACCAATTCGGGAAGTAGAAATGAAGACCCTGGATCTAGTTTCCACCATCCAGGCTGCGAGGAGTTTTGTATTCATTATCTAAGTAGACTAATCATAAACAGATGGCTGCGTCCATACTGTGTCTACAAAAGTCTATGATTGTGATGTACTGCAAGATCATTCCTGTATCGGAGTAGTTAGTCTGTTAGTTAAAGTTTTGATCTGAGTATGGGAATGCCTACCTCAGTGATGATATAAGCTTATACATGTATTTTGTGTTGAAAATTGCAGGTTCTGACCAGGCTCTCCACGGGATAATCCTTGAAATGATAAAGCGCTTCACCCTTCCTAGATATTACAAACCCTAATCTATTCCAGGCTTCGCACTTTAGGGGGCAATTTGTTACACTAAAAAATGTCACCATGACTATTTACAGTTAGTATGGCTCAATCAACAGTCATGCTACCCTCTTAGGCAAGTCTTATGCCTCTGCTCTCCATGTCAAACTCCAAAAAGAGAGAAAGTCTTGTATAAATGTATTTATCTCTGGGGACGCAGGTTCTCTCAAACCTACCTGCGGGGACGCTCCCAATGTTCACAAAAGCTGCGTCCAAAGACGCTCTGTATGTAAAGGGACAGGTGCGTCCCCCTGTAAAAGTTAGAATGCGCAAGTTTCATCTTTAAAAAGTTACTTGTGGTCATTTCTAGAGCATTCTAGAAGGTTGTTCGACGTGTATTGGGCGCCTCCAGATGGTTCATGCACTCCTATCAAAGAGGAACTTATCCCATCAATAAGGGAGTGATCCCATCCAAAGAGGGGACTATCCCATTGATGGTGGACCTGATTAACCTCCTCTTGAGTACTATAAATACAGGCATTGGGCCAGAAGGAGGAGAGGTTGAAAGCTATACATTTCTAAGGGTAAATGCTGCAGGAATTAGGACTCCCATTTAGAAGCTTGTGAGGAGAGATTGCCATCTTTGCTTGTTCTATTTGGAAGTGGGTGAGCTTTGTCAAAGTAGAGGAAGACTCTTGTGGACCCTGGAAGGAGCTTGCACAACACCAAGGCTCAGGTTGTAATGGTTCCTTTTGATTACCTTTAATGCAAATTGGTCCATTCTTCTCAATAACTTGTTGTTTATGGGTTATTTCATGTACTCCTTGGTCTATATGTTGAATATGCTTTGTTTTATGTTATAATCAGGTGCTATTTAATTGTTTGACTGTTGGTGATTGCAGGTTTTGGAGAAAAGGAGGAACTCATCCAGATCAACAAAGCTTGGACTTCTACAACAGCGTTTGGACAAAGGTAAGAACGAAACACTTGATTTCTCATATCATAATGCATGTTTAGAGAAGGATAGCTCCAGTTTGTTTTGTTTGTCATTAGAATGTCTTAGACTTCTAGGAAGGTCGTTTGTGTCCGCACTTTTGACTGATTCCATGTGACAGGGAGTGCTATGATACCACTCTTTAATGTACCCACTTCTAATCTCAGCCCAAAATGAAGGTTAGAAGGAGGTAGCTACGATGTTGAACCAATCAACATGGTCTCATTAGGGATTGGGGTATACATTTTTGCTCTCTTCCAACTTCTTTAGAACTTAAAACGAATAACATCATTGTGTTCGTCTCTTTGAGACCTTTCAAATGATATAAATTTGACCTTGATCTGACTTACAAATCAAAAGATATGACCATTCAAAGATAGGCCAATTACAACCTTGCCACGTAATCAATGATTCCCACATGGCAATCACATACTAGTCTACATGGCACTTCACATGCCTGCTCCACCATCATGGAAAAATCTATGTGGATAGCCATGATCCTCTGGATAGTCGTAGGTCGACCTTTCCGGCAGATAAACACAATTGCAACAAGAGAAGAGCCCCGACATGACTTGGTCAGCTAGCTCTCGGCCTCAACCTCACTAACTCTCCTAACCAAATGACTACACCAAGGTCCCAACCTAACTTGAGCCTTGATTAGTGAGTCCTACATGATTTAATCTAAGTCTGACTTGTCTTTGTGCCCCGACCTAGACAACACGACTGACTGGCCCAACCCCTAACTTGGTGGGTCCCATGGAAAATTCAATCTTGTTTGGCAAACTTTTGCACTTAGAATTCTTTTTTCATGTTCCTTACTAGTTTTACACAAATGCTGTGACATTCAACCATCTCGCTGAAAGATGTGCAATAATTTTTAATAATGGAATTTGGATAAATGACATGCCTAGGAGGATGCACTCAGTGAATGTGCATTCAAGGGCATTTCTTGAAGATCACAGGGAACTTGAGCAGCTCCCTTGCACACCATATAAACACACTGCTTATAATAAACCATGTCATATACACAAAGTAAATAATTGCAAGCAACCCAACAGACCGTATTTGTTAATTTCAAGAAAGAAGCGCAACAATTAATGCTCACACAACATTTTCAAGAATTTAACCATTCTTGAGAGATGCATACCGGAAATCAAATATCCATTAACACGTAGGAATTCACATTCCTTAATATCAGTAGGACCATTGATCTATTACCATGCACATATACATGTCATTCAAACATCAGGAGCATAATTAAATACTTATCTCATGTGGCAAATATGCTGGTAACTGAGAGTGGGACTTCAACTCTCAACCCAACCATAATGAGCTATAACCACTATTACTTGTAGTTGTCACCACCGAGCTAAATTCCAAAGCTTGAGAAGGAGTGGTTTCCAAGGGAAAACTTCAACCAATAAACAGTAGAAACAAGATACCACAAGGACACTTTGCCTTCATGCAATAGCTACACAAACTTCCACTCAATATTTTCAGACTTTTTATACATGATAAACATCCATGCTAGGATACTATAGTACAAAGAGTTCATCTCACTTTCAGGAGATGAGAGTCCAAAAATAAGGAAGGTTCATCAATGGATAAGTTATTGTAGGAGCATAGAATCCATATTTACCAGACATTTCATCAGTGAGAGAAGGCACTAGATGTTGGGTGTGGAGCCTGATTATCTTCTATATTCAAAGGTATCGCCACATAGGACCCCAGTTCGAAATGGGGGCGGCAACGCCGCCCGTAAAATGTTCGCTGCAGGGGGGGTCCAGGGGGGGGCGGCTGCGAGCCCCCCCCTGGCGGGGGGTTTCGGGGGCAGCGCCCCCGAAGCTAAAAACAGCTGTAAAATTGCCTTGTAAAAGTATAGTAATTTCTAGTCAATCTGGGTCGTTCATTAGGCGGATGATCTGACGGTAGAACTTATGTTTAGTTTAGGGTTTTTTGCCCTAGAAGGCAACCCCTCTCTTTGTATGAGGGTATTGTATTTGAGGCTGTGTGATAGATGTGTATTCTGTGAGCGAGAAACAGAGAGGTGAGACTGTGAGAGAAAACAGAGGATATTACAGCGGATTTGCTGTAAGGACTGGCTGTTCGGGGTGGACGTAGCCCAAACTGGGTGAACCACGTATATCTGTGTCTCTCTTGTTTTGTGCGTTTTCTGTGTTTATATTTCTGCAATATTTTATGTGTTCCATTGCTCCGTAATATATAATTTTCTAACACTAGAGCTGTCATTACCTAGTGGTTCATCAACTCCCCAAATACCTGGGTGCTTCTCTCCTAACTAGTGGTTCATCAATCTACAAAATTCCAGTGGTTCTTCATCCTTCAGGAAAACCACTACTCTCTATAATGCTTTCACCTAGAAAGCCTCTTTGAGGATTATTCAACTAGCTTTTAATCTCTCTAACGCTTAACAACAACGAATTCTAGCCATTGCCTTCTCTGCGCTCTCACCTCCACTGCTTCTACACGCAACCTCAATGAGGGAACCAATTCTCTTTGCATATTCTTATGCTTCCTTGTGAGAGAGAGAGAACACATGAATGAATGTTATCCCCAACTGACCAACTGTCGATCCTTTTCCAGGTTTCCACGCAGTCCATTCCTTGGACAATGCAACCCATTCCAATGTTGAATACTTTGATCTTTCTTGCTTACTGTTAGAGGCTAAGGAAACTTGGACCTGCCATTTTCTTGTTGGTTAAACTGTAGAAAATTTGTGATAGGTTAACTCGATAATGCAATATAAATCAAAGCTAAATACTATGACCTGCTTCTACTATCAATTTGCAGAAGCTTAAAGATCGAGCTGAACAATATAACCAAAAGAAGAAGAATCAATGGCACATTACACATGAAAATACTTTGGGGGAAGCCTCAGCTAAAAACCCCACACTATTGTATTATCATACATGGTGGAAATACATAGGAATTATACAAAGCCTTAGCTCTCACAGCTAGCCAGCTCTCAGTACAATCCTCACAGATGCTCACATGCAATCTTGGCTTCTCTCTAGCCTTTCTCTCTACCCTCCAAGCTCCTATTTCCTTGCGTTGTTCCTTGTGGATGATTCACCTATTACCAAGTGGAAAACCAACCTTCAAAATTGCGCAATCCTCAAGGATGAATCCTTGACTGCATGCATGAGTTTTCTCCATGATAAAACATATGCAACTGATAGTACATTGTCCTTGAACATTTATCTCAACTGGGTCTTTCTTAAAATAGACATGCATGACTTTCTGATGAGGGAATATTCAGTTAACTGGAGTAGCACTAGTTGAGTGCATTAATGCATCAACTGACTGTTAATTCACTATTAGTTACTCAAACAGTTTGGAATTAATTTAACTGGACTTAACTCAGTAAACTAAGTTAACTAATTACAACTCAAATAAACTCTCTTATCTCCTTAATTTAAGGGATAACTCTTGCATGACTTCAGAAAGACTTCTAACTTGAATTTCTCCAACTAATTAATTTAAAATAAATTAATTAATTATTTCCAAGTAGCTATTAAGACTAAATTCGATTTTAATTCAAAATTTAATTCAAGGACAAATTAAATTGGAATATTCTTGTTGCCATATTTCAACATAAACTTGTTGCGCAACCAAACCATTAAGACCATTTCAACCAATCAGGTATGATATTTAAAACAACATTTTCCACAAGCAATCTCCTTCCTCAAGTAACGGAATACGTGTCCCTCTCTCAACCATGAAAAATACTTACAATTATTTACAATGAGTGAACTATTAACTAAGGTATGTAAAAACATTATATGTAAATATTTGTGGTTATTAATACAAGGGGGAATTTTCTAAAAATAAGTGTTTATGATAAGATTTCTTTTTTAAGTTTTTAGAAATTATAATTGATGTTGAAGATTAGCATTTATTGGAATAAAAAATAGTTTACCAGATTTTAGAAAGAAAAGATATTGATTGGAATTCCTTAGGATTTTATATTTATGCTCGATGTATTCGATAAGTGTTCCATGATCACCATAGTTTTGTTGAGTTCAAAGGTTGAGATGGTTGGTAGTGTAATAAATATTTGGGAATTGACTAAAAGCCCAATTTCACTATGAAACTAGTGAGAATTTGTTCTTATTTTCGAGATCTGGATTGGTCATCTTCTTATTTTACCTAAATTGTATTTTTACCTCTAACTTCCTATTGTTGAATTTTAAGCACAATCACAAGATCCAAGTGTGAAAAAAATACTATAATAGCTACTTGCAACCAAAAAAGAAAGTATAAAACATTTGAAAAATTGGTTATTGAATCGAGGAGAAAATTTTAAAATTTGAATTACTTAGCCCTGAGGGTTAGCTCAATTGGTCGATTTCTCGTTGCTAAAAACACCTCACTAATGGAAGGTCATGGGGTCAATTATCCTCGATGCCCTCGGGGTGTTGAATTTCTAGTCCAATCAAGACTAGTGCAATTTTTCAAAATGATAACTACTTCCAATGATACAATTTGTCTTCTTATAGCATTCCAATCATTAAACAATTATACATGAAAAATTTCAACCATTCACTTTCATTAATAGAGCAATAGAGGTCACAATGAACAATAAAACAAGAGACAAGAGACACTATAATTTAGGTTAGTAGCCATAGCAAAACCTACAAGGGGAAAACCCAACAATTTTTCTTTAAGAGAGAGAATTTTTTCATTAAAAGTACATCAAAATATTTCAACAAGATTCCAATTTTCCAGACCTCAATATTGCCAAGTCAAGCCATGATCCAGGTGGATATTGGTGGCCACCTGCCAAGTCCACCTGGACCCCCACCATTGTTTCTCTGAGCATTTTCAGTTTCCTTAATTGTAGCACAACTTACTATTTTTAGCAGTTTTTTTGGGTCGTGAACTTCTGGAGCCGTTTTGAGGCCGACGTTTTTTGGGAAATCTGGGGGCAACATGGGTCGATGGACCGATGTTGCCCTTCCCAAAGTGGTAGTGCTCGGATAGATCTTTCTAGCGAGCTATTGTACGCGTCAAACGGAGATCGTATGCCAAAGTTACGACCCCGGGAAGTTGATGTACCAATTTACCCAAACGGGGCCCACAGTTTGGTGTTTCATCTCCTAGGGTTAGGTTTTGGAATGTTAAGGGTTTTCCATTGTTTCTCAACAATAAATAGGCTTTCAAGCCTCATTGTAACACAGTTCGGAGGCATGTAGCCACCACATCTCTTCTCAGAGATAAGCTACCATCGCCCTAGCTGGTTTATTTCCATTTCTGGTTGTAAGCATATTTCAGTATTTTCCATTAATGAAATGAAGTATTATTTTCGCTACATCTTTGTGTGTATGGTTATCTCTGTAATTTGTTGCGTTCCTGTTTAAATCCGGATCAGTGGTATCAGAGCGGTCTGCTTTTTCTCTGTTTTTCTTTGCATGTCCCCAACAAGGTCGGGATATAAGGAGTTAGGGCTTGAACTGGTTGAACCTTTACAAGACCAACCTCGCAAATCCAGACGGCCTTCCATGGTGGATGAGAAGAAAGACGAGGGGGCAGGAGATCCCATCAAAATCTTGCTCAAAGAAGCCCTCGAGCGACAACGGAACGCGATGATGGACAGCTTTGCCCAGATCCTTCAGCGGCTACCCAGAAGCGATGCATCGGCTTCCAGCAGCTACTCTGGAAACGCCACGCCCTTTAAGGTACAAGTTAATTTTGAAATCCCCATATTCGAGGGTCAGATAGACGCAGATGCCGTAGATAAATGGTTAAATCTGCTAGAGGGTTATTTTTCTGTTCATGAATTTTCGAGTCGGGAAAAGATTGTTTTCGCTCTTCTCAAAGCAGCCCCCCACGTCAAGGACTGGTGGGAAACCTACTGCGAGCAGAAGGATGAAAGTACTGGCTCACTATTTTCAGCCGCACCCACCTGGAATTCATTCCGGGATGCCATCAAGGAGCAGTACTACCCTGTCGGAAGCTATGAGGATGAATACATAAAGTGGACCACGCTGCGGCAGGGAAGGGACCAAGACGTGCCGAAGTTCACCAATCTTTTCCATACCCTTCACACAAAGTTGGTATCAAGGATTCAGAGCAACATTTGATACTCAAATACCGTGGCTGCCTGCATAAGTACATCCAGGAAGAAATACAATTCCTGAACATCTCCTCGCTCGGCGCAGCATACCGATATGCCGTCAAGGTCGAGCAGAAGTTTAAACAAAAGAAGCGAGACTTTGGATCTGCGAATCCAAAGCAGGGGAAAGGTGCCCCTAAGCCACAGAACAAAGGACAAAGCCAAGGCGGGACAGCCCAAGACAACCCGCCGAAGCTGCAAGCGAAGAACAACGTCGCGAAGCCGAAAAAGGACACTGGAAAATGGTGTGAGTTCCATAAGAGCTCCACTCACAACACAAGTGAGTGTCGGGCCAAGCAGTCACTGGTGGCTGAGCTAAAGGTTTCAGAATCAGATGCATGTTCCGATTCTGAGTCAGAACCCGATAAGGGGAATGAAAAAGGGAAGCAGATCATTGATGCGGATCCCAACGCCACTGTTGCTACCGCCAAGATCGAGAAAAATGAACCCGAAGATCTAGAGGAGGAGGAGCGTCTCTTCCACTCCCAGATGTGGGTAAAGGGCTCCCCGATACAGTTCATTGTTGATAGCGGGAGTCAAAAGAACCTCATTTCGGCAGAGGTCGTGAAGCGGTTGGGCTTACCGACCACAGCACATCCACAACCATACACCATTGGGTGGCTTCACCAAGGACGAGATCTTCGCGTGAGCCAGCAGTGTCGCCTTCCATACAACATCAAGCCCTTCACGGATGAGGTATTGTGTGACATTGCTCCCCTTGAAGTTTGTGATGTATTATTAGGATAGCCATACTTGTGGAAGCAATATGCTGTGTATGAATCAAGGCCCCGTGCTGTTATTATTACATTGGGAAATAAGTTGTACAGGATACCAGAGGTAGCACCACCTACCGCCATCTCTTTGATTACTGCAAAACAATGCAGTAAGATCATTTCCAAAACTAGGAAATTTGTTTTCCTGATGATACGCCCTCAAGGAAAGAAGAAGACGGTGGCCGCGGCCTCCAAACGGGGTCCCTCTGCACGACAACTACAGATGGAAAAGGTTGTGGAGGAGTACGAGGACATCTTCACCTCCCCTGCAGGGGTTCCTCTGCACTGTCAGGTCAAGCACTCCATCGATCTGACCCCAGGTGCGCCGCTACCCAATGGACCAATTTATTGTTGCTCCGTTCTGGAGAACAATGAAATCAAGAGGCAGATTCAGGAGCTCCTGCAGAAAGGTCACATCCGTCCGAGTTCATCGCCTTGTGGGAGCTCAATCGTGTTGGTACAGAAGAAGGATGGGACGTGGAGACTCTGTATTGACTATCGAGCGCTGAACAAGATCACTGTCCGTAATAGGTACCCGATCCCGCGGATTGATGACCTCCTGGACCAACTAAAGGGGGCGAAATATTTCAGCAAGATCGATTTGAAGTCAGGATATCACCAGGTACCAATCGAACCCTCTGATGTGTGGAAGACTGCCTTCAAATCCAAGGAGGGCCTTTTCGAATGGTTGGTTATGCCTTTCGGATTGACAAATGCTCCTGCAACCTTCATGAGGCTAATGGATGACATCTTGTAGCCATTCACCAACTCCTTTGTAGTAGTATACTTGGATGACATTCTGATCTTCAGCCAGAGTTGGGAAGAACACCTCCACCACATCCGACAGGTTCTCCAAACATTGCGACAACACAAGCTATGTGCCAATTTGGAGAAATGCACTTTTGGCATGACCCAGGTTCAGTATCTGCGATACATCATTGATGAACAGGGGGTGCATGTCGATCCAGCCAAGATCCAAGTCATTCATGATTGGCCATCTCCAACCACTCTAACAGAGCTCCGCAGCTTTCTAGGTCTTGCCAACTTCTACCGCAGGTTCGTGTTGGGGTTTTCTCATATTACTTGGCCTTTGAGTCAAGTCACCAAGGCAGGGGCGAAAGCAAAATTCTTTTGGTCTGAATCTCAACAGAAGGCATTCATGGAGTTGAAGGATCGCCTCTGCACGGCACCAGTGCTCGCGTTACCAGATTTACAACAACCATTTTAGGTCGAGAGAGATGCCTCTGACTATGCTATTGGGGCAATCCTTACTCAACATGGACATCCAGTGGCATATCACAGTGAAACACTTTCCGACACAGTCCGGAAGTACCCCACTTATGATAAAGAGATGTATTCCATTGTACAAGCCTGCCGACAATGGAAGCACTACATTTTGGGGAAGGAAACGGTCATCCACAAAGACCACCGACCCCTGCAGTTCATACAGACCCAAGGGAAATTGCAGAATGATCGCCATCAAAAGTGGTCTACATACCTGCAACAGTTCCACTTGAATATCAAGTATAAGAAGGGCAGCACCAATAATGTTGCAGATTGCCTCAGTCGACCACCGATCATGGCGTTAACCACCGTGCTCAACTCTTGTGGGCACGAGACTTCTGATTGGCCACTTCTCTACAAAAGCGACCCAGAATTCGGCCACACATACCAGACACTCTTGGAGGGTCGGCATGTTCCAGATTTTCACCTCTAGGATGCCCTGTTATGCCACCTGGGTCACCTTTGTGTTCCTTCAAGCGAGCGTGCCAAGATGATTTGGGAAGCACACTACAGTCGGGATGCTGGGCATTTCGGGGTCGAGAAAACAGTGGTAGTACTGCAAAATTATTTCTATTGGCCGAATCTTCGACAAGATGTTGGGAAGTACATTAGATCATGTACTGCCTGTGCCATTGCCAAACCGACCATTAAGAAGCACGACCTCTATACCCCATTGCCTACCCCTAGTCGACCTTGGGAATCCATCTCCATGGATTACATGTCAGGCCTTCCTTCCACTAAGCATGGAAATGACTGTGTTTTTGTGGTCGTCGACAGGTTCTCGAAGATGGCCATTATGGCGGCCTGCAAGAAGAATATCACAGCGGAAGCCACTACTAAACTCTTCTTTGAACGAGCGTGGGTGCACTTTGGGATCCCACAGTCTATCATCTCAGATCGGGATAGTCGGTTTCTCAGCACATTTTGGTCCAGTCTCTGGTCAATGCTGGACACCAAACTCACGAAGTCCACAGCCTTCCATCCTCAAACTGATGGCCAGACAGAGGTTGTCAATAGGATGATTGTGCACATTCTGCGCATGTATAACTCAAAGCATCCACGCACATGGGACGAGAGCCTCCCCTATGTTCAGCACAACTACAACCGAGCTCTTCACAGCTCCACTGGCCATAGCCCTTTTCAGGTGGGTTTGGGATTCCAGCCATTATGCCCCATTGATGTGGCCATGCCACTTGCAGCTACTCACATAAATTCAGCTCATGTCCAGTTCGAAACAGATAAGGCCACCAGCTTCATTGAGTGCATCCAACATATTCGCCAGCAGGTCCATGACGTTATTGAGAAATCAAATGCCAAGTACAAGCAGCGACATGATCAACATCGGGTGCCACACAAGTTTCAGGTGGGCGACAAAGTCTGGTTGCATTTGCAAAAGGAACGCCTTACTGGAGCATATCGGAAATTGAGACCACTCCGATATGGTCCTTACACCATTACTAAGGCTATGGGAGACAATGCATTTGAGCTCAACATTCCCCCATTCCTTGGCCTGCACCCAGTGTTCAATGTGGACCGCCTTCGGCCGTACTTTCCACCATTGCTAGACACATCCGACATTGCAGAACAACTCAAACCCACAGAATTAAATCCAGATTGCATGGAACAAGCTGCAACTGATCGGATCATGGACACACAGATCAAGAACACTCGCCAACAGAATATCCAACTGTATCGAGTTCTCAAAGTAGGTCAACTCCTTCAGCAGGGCAAGTGGCTAACCAGGGAACAAGTTCAGCAAAAGTTTCCTCATCTCATGGAAGAACTCAACGCAATGGAGACCATTGCTTCCTAAGGGGGGAGGAATGATCTAGGTGGATATTGGTGGCCACCTGCCAAGTCCACCTAGACCCCCACCATTGTTTCTCTCAGCATTTTCAGTTTCCTTAATTGTAGCACAACTTACTATTTTTAGCAGTTTTTCGGGTCCTGAACTTCTGGAGCCGTTTTGAGGCCCTAAACGACGTTTTTGGGAAATCTGGGGGCAACATGGGTCCATGGACCCATGTTTCCCTTCCCAAAGTGGTAGTGCTAGGATAGATCTTTCTAACGAGCTATTGTACGCGTCAAACGGAGATCGTATGCCAAAGTTACGACCCCGGGAAGTTGATGTAACAATTTACCCAAACGGGGCCCACAGTTTGGCGTTTCATCTCCTAGGGTTAGGTTTTGGAATGTTAAGGGTTTTCCATTGTTTCTCAACAATAAATAGGCCTTCGAGCCTCATTGTAACACAGTTCGGAGGCATGTAGCCACCACATCTCTTCTCAGAGATAAGCTACCATCGCCCTAGCTGGTATATTTCCATTTCTGGTTGTAAGCATATTTCAGTATTTTCCATTAATGAAATGAAGTATTATTTCCGCTGCATCTTTGTGTGTATGGTTATCTCTGTAATTTGTTGCATTCCTATTTAAATCTGGATCAAGCCAGCCAATGGAGAGAGAAAATACAATCAACTCTGTTCAAATTAAAGTCTACAAGAGAGGGCCAAATTTCAGCCTGAGGTAGCTCAGAACATAGGGTCAAAATTTGGTCAAAAACATTATCAACAAACAAGTCAAACTCTTGGTCAAAGTCTAAAGGTCAACTTGTATTAAGCAAGCCAAAAATAGAGATGAAGATGCGGTCAAATAGAGTCAATAGATCTCTAGAATATTCAGCCTCCAAAACAATCAACGAAATCGGTCAAACAAAAGCAATATCTACCAAGTCAATGCTGGCCAAATAGAAGAACAAAGACTGGTCAACGTAGAACAAAAAGACTTCTTGACTCCTTCACACGTGTGAATGTCTACTTGTTATTTCTAATCGAAGCATGTGATGGATGATTGATGCCAAATGAAGTCCAACGAGCTCTTATTTATATGTGTATTAGGAGGGGGATTTTCCACATATGTGGTTGACTTGTGCACTTTAGGTCGACTTGGTCAAACATCAAAATATGAATTTTCTCCATTGATCTGCCAATGAAATTACCGACCATAGCTACCAATTTTTCAACACTCCCTCTTAGCTAGGGAGGTACTTTTCATTCTCTCATAAGATCAATCTCCTTGACCAATCCATAGGTCTCTTAATCACAATCCAAGGGAGAGATCACATGTACAATTCTCTCTTTATGAAGATCAATCTCCCTGACCAATCCATAGGTCTCTCAACAACTGTGGAAGGGAGAGATCACAAGCATCATCATAAGGAAAGATACATATCATCAAAACACATCCCATAAGCCAAAACCCAATGGCATGCAGGTATGTTCCCAACTGACCAATGGGATCAATCAATGAGGCAACATTCTCCAATCATAAACATAGGGTCCATCTCCCCAACCATAAGGTCTCTTATTCCACGAACCAACGGAGGAATCCTTGTTTCAATACCCAACTATATAGTCTCTTGGTCCAGGATTCGAAGGAGAGAACCCATCCTTCCTGATCACACTCATTGGCCTCTCTGTCAATGACCCAACGAAGGGAACTCAAGATCAATCTCCCTGACAAATCCATAGGTCTCTCAACAATTTCCTAATGGAGAGATCACAAAATCAATGTCCTTGACCAAATTTGTCTCTCAGTCATCGTGACCCAAGGTATACATGCCTCAAAACCAAGCTCCCAGAGTAGACTCACTAACCTCTCGGTCAATTGACCTAAGGGAGTGACAATCTTCCCAACCAATCCATTGGTCTCTAAGCCACAACCCAAGGAAGATTTCCAGTAATATGATGTTGTACAATTAGTGCTCCCTTTCTCTTAGAGAGGGATTCTCAACAACTCCATGTTGTTATCTGAAATAAGCAAGCTTCATATGGGGAAATGGCTTCATCAAAACATCAACAATATTCTCATCAATAGGGACATACTTGAGCTTCATAGCTCCCCTCTGGAAAATATTATGGATGAAATGATACTTGGTCTCAATGTGCTTTGAGATGTCATGAAAAACAGGGTTCTCAAAAAGCTTCACACAAATTTGATTATCACAATATATAATGGTTGATTCCAACACTTGGTTAAACAAACCAACAAATAGCTTTCGAAGCTACACAGATTCATAACAGCCTGAACATGCAGCATACTCAACTTCAGTTGTGCTAAGAGCAACAAAATTTTCCATTTTACAAGAACATGAAATCATAGCATAGCCTAAGCTAAAACAAAATCCATAAGTTCTCTTTCTATCCTCAGAGTTTCTATCCCAATCAATATCAGGGAACCATGCAACTGCCATTATCCATTAGAAGCATATCTAATACCATAATCAATGGTGCCATACAAATATCTCAGTATATGTTTCGCTCCCAATGCACATGTCGAGGCTCAACCAAGAATTGGCTTAGTGTGTTCACAACAAAGAAAATATTAGGTCTAGTGTTAACACGATAGTTCAATGAGCTAATCATTTTGTGATACATAAAGGGATCAATCAAATTAGAATCACAGTCACGTATCTTCTTCAAATTTGTCACCATAGGAGTGTCCATGGACTTGCAGTCCATCATGCCAAATCTCTGAAGGATCTTAACAGTGTACTTGCCTTAGCCAAAAAAGATTCCATTATGCTTTTGCCAAATTTATAATCCAAAATAGTAGTGCATAAGAGAAAGATCCTTCATCTGAAATTTAGAAATCATCTCCCTCTTACATTGGACAATGATAACTTCAACCCTGGTTAGAAACAAATCATCTACATACAACAACAAAATTAATGGCTCACTTCAGCAACTTTGAAGTACAAGCTCATATCAACATCACTCTTCTTGAAACCAAGACTGAACAAATAACCATCAATATGGGAGTACCATGCACGAGGAGCCTGCTTCAGCCCATACAAGTATTTCTTCAGTTATTAACATGTGTTTCTCTGTCATGGACCTCAAAACCTTGACGTTGCTCAATATAGAATTCCTCTTCAATAACTCCATTCATAAAAGCAGTCTTGACATCCATTTTATGCAATTTCCAACATGTAATGGAAGCAAGAGCAATGAAAAATCTAAGAGAAGCATAAATGGCAACGAGAGAAAACGTGTCTTCATAATCCTCTCCCTCTTTTTGGTAGAATCCTCATGCCACAAATCTTGCCTTGTACTTTTCAACACTTCCATCAGTTGCATGCTTGATTTTGTAGATCCATTTTGAAGACACAACAAATTTCCCTTTAGGCCTTGGCACTATTGGAAATACTGAGAGGGGAGTGAATCAATATTTTTTAACAATTAACACTTAATTAATATTTTTTGAGAGCATTAGTTAATCTTTAACACTATTATAGTTATTTAGTAAAGCAGTAAATAATAATTCAGAAAGATAGAAACAATAGGCACAAGATTTGTATGTGGGAAACCCCCTCTAGTAAAAAACCACCAAACACTTTTCCAATAAATTCTTTAATCTTCAGCCCCAACTGAAAAGAAAGCTACAACTTCCTAGAATTCTATAAAATCATTCTTCTCCAGCTCCCACTAGAAGGACGCCCCAACGCCCTGGTTTTATCAATAGTCAACTAAAAGGATGCCCTAACACCCTAATGAGCTAGA
Organism: Pinus tabuliformis; assembly: GCA_031772625.1. Taxonomy (NCBI): domain Eukaryota; kingdom Viridiplantae; phylum Streptophyta; class Pinopsida; order Pinales; family Pinaceae; genus Pinus; species Pinus tabuliformis. Next base: position 1,592,484,140 of record CM062817.1, on the reverse strand, counting down.
ACTCACCCTAGCGCCACCCTACCACCCTAAAGTGTTTACAGGTCCCAACCTGAAGGTGACTTCATTAACCTACCTAACGCCACCCTACCACCACCTTGCCACCCTATAAAGACAAAATTTAAATACAAAAAGTGTGGACTCCCATACCAGGGACAATTATCCACATTACAATGATATTTCAATGATTTTCTTTGACTGACCAATAACACTAGGACCTAAACCCTTGCCTTGACAAACCAAGAATCCTTGTCACAACTACAAACCAAAGCCCTTGTCCCAAAACAAACTTGCCTTCTTAAACTCTAGGCAATGACACAAACTCTATAAAAGTTTACAATATTTTATACAACAACTTGTTCAACGACCTGTATCTTCTACCTTTGTTGCTGATTTGAAGTTGATGATGAAATTGATGTGTCTGGTCTTCTGCAATATTGACAGATGCCGAATTTCCCCACAACAATTTGCCTTCATTGAAAGAACTGCTCTTCTATATTGACCCTGTCCTTATTAATCAAATGTTGTAGAGATCACTACTTGGAGAGGCTTCAATTAAGTGTCTAACTAGTAGATGTAGTAGATGTTGTAGGTGTCTTGTACTTTTAATAAAAGATATACCCAAGCAAACCCCAACTTCCAAAGCAAAACAAAAATACCTTGTACCAAATAAGCCCGCAACAAGATAGACACACACAGAATACTGGAAGCAAAGCCCATACTAAAATAAATCTAAATAGTGCAATATGCAATGAATCATATAACACAATTTTAATTTTTAAACAAGTCGCATACATAGCCAAAAAGAAATTTGAAACTCTATACGTGTAACATCCTCGAATGATTCACTAAATAAAGGAAGAATTTACAAGCAAACTTACCTAAAAATAGATACCTACCTTATCGGTCTCCACCTGCAACAAAATAATAAACAAGAACAAATATTGTACAATAAACTTAGCCTGAAATGCAATCCTCAGCTGACAACTACAGATATATTTTTTTCCTTATCAGGATGATTATTGTATATCAAATAGTAAGACATATGTTATATCATGAAAGGCTAAAGGAAAATATCTTAATTACAGAGATTCGACTTCTTCAGTAATGACGTTGTAGTGTTGGCCCGCTAAAAAGGAACCTCAAATTCTAATCACCCAAGTCACAAAAAAATATCAACCCTAACCACTCGTTAGATTTGTCTTTTCTTTAGCAAGGAGGGTCGAAATAATTTAGAGGATTTTCTCATAAGATCATGCATTGATAGCTCCTCAGGATGGCCAGAAATTATAGGAGTGTCCCTTAGATTATTCATTCAAAAGCTTGTTTCATAAGTGGTGATAAGGGTTTGTTTTTATAGTCATATAATAGTTGCTAAGGATGATCATTAAGGTTTAGGAAAGGGGCTTCATGAAAGACGTTAGGTTCATTAGCATATTAATTATATATGGCTTGTAATTTTAAAAAATATATAAAAAAAGGTCGTTGGCTTTAAGGGAAAATATCTTGTTCCATATTGAAAGGCTAAAGGAAACACCTGATTTTTTTTAATATCCCATCTTAATCATATCATTTTAATAATAATAATAATAACTAACCTTTAAGAACCCTATTTAATATTTGTGTTAAGGATCTTACCGAGAAATATTTTCAATTCCACTAGAATTTGAAATCAATTATTGGCTTAGTGCATTTTTGAAGATAGTCAGTGATATGTAATGAGATTGCGGTGATAATTATTATCATATATTGACAATCATAGGTGAATAAACTTTCTATACAATGCTTCTTAGTTTGTTGGGTACCTTCTGTTTTCAAGAGGAGAAATCACTGTCAAAATGATCAGGTCAAACCCTTAAATTAATTATAATGTGTAATGTCACTACCCCTTGGGGTTTTAGCCCACAAAACTCGGCCTTCAACTTAAAATGCGAATATCTTTCAAACCGTAAAGAACTGCATGGTGTACCATATATCATCGGAAAGGTATTTTCGAGGAGAATATAACTAGAGTAATTAGGAGACAATAAACCACGAATTTCCATGCCAAATTTGTTGATGAAGATCAAGGTAGCTCTTAGTGATGCTTGGGTTGATATCAATGACAACCACCTACCAACAATCTCTCCCTTTGGAATTGATAGCAACACAAGTGCTCCCCCATTGATCATAACTCCACCTAACATCATGCATCTAACCTTCCTAATGCTTTATCTCCTCATTTGTCATCAATGGCAAAGGGTAACTTCCCCTAACATCCCACCTTTCTTGTAGACCTATAACATGCCTTGACTCCCCCTATCTACTTGAAGAGATAAAGGAACAGTCTAATGAGGACTTGGGAGAATCCCAAGTTTTTGGCGAAGATACTCAAATGTCTCACACGATAATGGTTTAGTAAAGATGTCAACGATTTGTTCTTTGGTCCCAATATATTCAACTTTTAGGTTCTTATTTGCAACTTGTTCTCTAACAAAGTGGTACTTGATCGAAATGCATTTCTTTTTTGAATGCCTCATAAAATTCTTGGAGATACTAATGGTGTTGGTGTTATTGCAGAAGATTAGAATGGGCTCATCAAACTTCACTTGAAGATCTTGCAAGGTTTGTTTCATTCAGATGACCTGCATACAACACATTGTATATGCCATGGATAAAGAGATTGACGATTGATTCTTACTCAACTAGCAAACAAGACAACCACCTAGATAGAAAGCTACTCCACTATTGCTTTTACGATCATCAACACTTCCTGCCCAGTTTGCATCTGTATAAGTTGTAATAGTTAGCTCATTTCTTTTAGGATACCATAGTCCATATTATGTTGTTCCCTTGGGATATCAAAAGATTAATTTTACAACAATGAAATGAGATTCTTTTGCTGTTGCTTGGAATTGTGCTACTTCTCTAACTACCTGCATCACATCTGGCCTGGAAGTTGTTACATATAGAAGACTACCAACTATAGATCTATACATCCTTTGATCTGCATCTTTGGATGAGTCATCGATGCTTAACTTGCAAACTATCACCATTGGGGTGAGAACTGGCTTGCAATCCTCCATATGAAATCTCTTCAACATTTCCTTGATATATTTAGTTTGATAGATAAATATCCCCTTGTCTTGCTAAGATATTTGAAGCCCCACAAAGTATGTCAACTCACCAAGTAACAACATCTCAAACTCACTTTGCATATCTATTGCAATTTTTTTTCTTAACCTATCATCATTGCTTCCAAAGATTATATATCCACATATACTTCAATAATCATGAGGCTATTGTGTTCAACCCTTACATGAAGGTTACTATCAACACTTTCTTTCTTGAATCCTTTTTTTTTGCAAATACCTGTCAAGATAGGCATACTAAGTTTTGGGTGCGTGTTTGAGACCATATACTACCTTCTTTAATCTACAGATATAATATTTCTTGTTAGTGAGCAAAAATCCTTCGGGTTGTTTTATGTATACTTCTTCTTCCAATTCTCCATTTAGAAATGTTGGTTTCACGTCCATTTGATATACTTTGATATTCCTTGAACATGCATAAGCCAAGAACATCTTAATAGCTTCCATTCTGGAAACGAGAAAAGATGTTTCTTCGAAATTAATTCCTTCAACCTGTGCATATCCTTTGCAAACCAACATTGCTTTATTCTCAGTAACATGTCCGTCCTCATTCAACTTGTTCTTGAAAACCCATTTTGTGTTAATGACCGTTTTATCCTTCGGTCGTGGAACCAATTCCCAAGTGTCATTCTTCTCAATTTTATCCAATTCTTCATTCATAATAGCCACCCAATGTTCATCTTGACTAGCCTCTTCAAAGTTTTTTGGCTCAAACGTGGATAAGAGAGCAAGATGGGATTGTTGTGGTACACAAAGTTGTCATTTTCTTCTTGTTCCTATGCCTTCATTTAAATCCCTAATGGTTTTATTTAAAGGATGATTCTTTTGATACCATTCTTTAGGGGTCTTCGAGGATGCTTGTTGTTCATCTTTAGTATCTTCCTGGTTGGTTGTTTCTTCCTTATTCGATTATGCTTGCTCTGGGACTTCTTCTTTGATCCTTTATGGTTTTGTCTCTTCTATCTCTGATTTGCTTGAAGAAGATATCTATGGTTCAATCTTTGGACCACAATCTTTATTAAATGTTACATTTATGCTTTCAACTATTCAGTTAGGCCTTTGATTGTTACGTCTATAAGATTTTCTTTTGCGTGAATAGCCAACAAAGATGCCTTCATCTACTTGAGAATCAAATTTTCCTATTTTTTGACCTTCCTTATTAATGTAGCATTTGTTTCCAATGATCCAGACTTATGCAACAACACACCAAAATACATATATACACATAAATGCAAATATGTCGTAGAAATAAAACCTCATTTCATTAACATCAAAGAAATGAAATATGCTTACACACATAAATGGAAATAAACTAACACGAGCGATGGTAGCTTATCTTTGAGAAGAGATGTGGTGGCTACATGCCTCTAAATTGTGTTACAATGAGGCTCAAAGGCCTATTTATTATTGAGAAACAATGGAAAACCCTAAACATCCAAGAACCTAACCCTAGGGGATGAAGCGCCAAAACAATGGGCCCCGTTTGGGTAAATTGGTACATCAACTTCTCGGGGTCATAACTTTGGCATACGATCTTCGTTTGGCTATCATAATACCTCGTTTCGAAGATCTTGAAGAAGAGGTTGAAAAAGATTGTAAACCAATTTGGAACTTTTTCAATGTATCCATTTTCCCTAAAAACGTCTTTTAGTCCCTCAAAATGACTCTGAAAGTTTAGGACTCGAAAAACTGCCAAAAATAGTAAGTTGAGCTACAATTAAGGAATCTGAAAAGAAACAACAGTAGGTTCCAAGTGGAATAGGCGGGTGGCCACCAATATCCACCTGGATCAGCCCTCCCCCCTTAGGAAGCAGTGGTCCCCATTGCATTGAGTGCGTCCATGAGATGGGGAAACTTCTGCTGAACTTTATTCCTAGTGAGCCACTTGCCTTGGTGCAGGAATTGGGCAACTTTGATAACCTGATACAATTGGATCTTCTGTTAGCGAGTGTTGTTGATCTACGTGTCCATGATCCGATCAATTATGGCCTATTCCATGCAATCTGGGTTTAACTCTGTTGGTGTGAGTTGTTCTGCAATGTCTGATGTGTCTAGTAATGGTGGAAAGTATGGTCGAAGGTTGTCCATATTGAACATTGGGTGTAGGACAAGGAATGGTGGAATGATGAGCTTGAAAGCATTTTCCCCTACAACCTTAGTGATGGTGTAAGGCCCATATCGAATTGGATGAAGCTTGCAGTGGGGCCCAACGAGGTGCTCCTTCTGCAAATGTAACCAAACTTTGTCGCCCACCTGAAACTTGTGTGGCACCCAATGTTGATCATGACATTGCTTGTACTTAGCATTGGCTTTGTCCAATATGTCATGGACCTACTGGAGGATGTGCTAAATGCACTCAATGAAGTTGTTAGCCCTGTCAGCTTCAGACTGGACATGAGCCAAATATGCTTGAGTAGTTGCAAATGGTATGGCCACATCAATGGGATAGTGACTGGAATCACAACCCCACTTGAAAGGGGTTGTGGCCAATTGAGCTATGGAGAGCTCTGTTGTAGTTGTGTTGGACATACGGGAGGCTATCATCCCATGTGCGTGGATGCTTCGAGTTGTAAATACACAAAATGTGTAATAAATAATGATCATCCTATTAATGACCTCTGTTTGGCCAAAAGTTTGGGAGTGGAAAGTCATGGACTTAGTGAGCTTGGTATCCACCATCGACAAGAGACTTGACCAAAATATACTTAGGAACTTGTTGTCCCGATTTGAGATAATGGACTATGGGATCCTAAAGTGTACTCACACTCGTTCAAATAAGAGCTTAGTAGTGGCTTTTGCTGTGATACTCTTCTTACAGGGCGCTAGAATGGATATCTTAGAGAATCTGCCGATGACCACAAAAACTCAGTCATTTCCATGCTTAGTAGAAGGAAGGCATGATATATAATCCATGGAGATGGATTCCCAAGGTCGACTAGGAGTAGGCAAAGGAGTGTATAGACCTTGCTTCTTGATGGTTGGTTTGGAAATGATGCAGGAAGTGCATGATCTAATGTACTTCCCAACATCTTGTCGAAGGTTTAGCCAATAAAAATACTTCTGCAGCACTGCCGCTATTTTCTCTACCCCGAAATGTCCAGTTACCCGACTGTAGTGTGCCTCCAAAATAATATTGGAACGCATGCTTAAAGGAACATAGAGGTGTCCCAGGTGGCATAACAATGCATCCTAGAGGTGAAAATTTGGAACTTGCTTGCCTTTCAGGAGCGTCTGGTATGTGTTGCCGAATTCTGGATTGGCCTTGTAAAGATTCGACCACCCCGCAGTCTTGTGCCCACAAGAGTTGAGCACAATGGTCAACGCCATGACCGACAATCGGCTGAGGCAATCTGCAACACTGTTGGTGCTTCCCTTCTTGTACTTAATTTTCAAATGGAACTGTTGCAAGTATGTGGACCATTTATGATGGAAATCGTTCTGCAACTTCCCTTGTGTCTGTATGAACTACAGAGGTTGGTGGTTTGTGTGGATGATCGTTTCCTTTCCCAAAATGTAATGCTTCCATTATTGACAAACCTGCACAATGGAATACATCTCTTTGTAATTGGTGGGATACTTCCAGACCATGTATGAAAGTGTCTCACTGTGATATTCCACGGGATGTCCCTGCTAAGTAAGAACTTCACCACTAGCATAGTCGGAGGCAATTGTCTCGATCTCAAATGGTTGCTACAGGTCTAGTAATGTGAGCATGGGTGCAGATCAAAGGCGATGCTTCTGCTCGACAAATCCCTTTTGTTGGGATTCATACCAAAATAACTTTGCTTTCTCTCCTCCCTTGGTGACTTGACTAAATGGTCTAGTGATATGAGAGAACCCCAACACGAACTTGTGGTAGAAGTTGGAAAGACACAGAAAGCTGTAGAGCTTTGTTAGAGTGGTTGGGTTTGGCCAATCCCGTATGACTTGTATCTTAGCCGGGTCCACATGCACACCCCGCTCATCAATGATGTACCCCAGATATTTAACCTGGGTCATAACAAAAGTTCATTTCTCCAAATTGGCACACAACTTGTGTTGCCACAGGGTTTGGAGGACCTGTCGAATATGGTGGAGGTGCTCTTCCCAACTCTGGCTGAAGATTAGAATTTCATCTAGATACACCACCATGGATGAGTTAGTGAAGGGTCGCAATATGTCGTCCATCAACCTCATGAAGGTTGCGGGGGCATTCATCAACCCAAAAGGCATGACCAACCATTCGAAAAGGCCCTCGTTGGATTTGAAGGTAGTCTTCCACACAGTGGAGGGTTTGATTGGTACTTGGTGATAACCAAACTTAAAGTGAATATTTCTGAAATATTTGGTCCCCTTGAGCTAGTCCAAAAGGTCATCCATCCATGGATTGGATACTTATTCTGTACAATGATCTTGTTCAGAACCCGATAGTCAATACAAAATCATGTCTCGTCCTTCTTCTATACCAACACGATCAGGCTCCCACAGGGTGATGCACTTGGCATGATGTGTCCTTTCTATAACAACTTTTGAATCTGCGTCTTTATTTCATTGTTCTCTAGAACAGAGCATCGATATATCAGTCCATTAGGTAGCAGCGCACCCGAGGTCAGAACAATGGAATGCTTGACCTGACAGTGTAGAGGTACCCCTGTGGGTGAGGTGAAGATGTCCTTGTTCTCCTCCACGACCTTGTCCATCTATTGTTGTCATGCAGAGGAGCCCTATTTGGAGGCTATGTCCATAATCTTCTTCTTGCCCTGAGGGCGAATCACAAGGAAAACAAATTTCCCGGTCTAGGAAATTGTTGGGTCCCTATAATACTAGTGATTACCCCATTACTATTGTAGTTATACCCCTTATTTATATTGTTGTGCCCCTATTACCCCCATATTGTTATTTCTGTGCCCCATAGAATCCCTCTATTGTTATTTTTGTGGCTTTATATTATTATTGTTAGGTCGGCTGGATTATATTGTGACTCCTTAGACTCCTATATATAGAAAGGAGGTTTTGTCATTTGTATCATCCAAGAATTGTTCATTTATGTAATGTAAAGGAGGTTTCCCCCTCGAAGAGGCTGAATTCTAAGGCGTTGATCTATCTTTTCTATCTTTTCTTGAGCTGGTTTCATAACATTTGGTATCAGAGCTTTGGATTCTAGGGTTTCGCTGCTCCAAACAGGTCATCGTGGCATTTTCGCTATAAATTTTTTTCTGTGACGTTTCAGAAGCCGCAAAAAAAACCCATTTGAGAAGAATTGGTGCTGAACCTTGGATCCAAATTTCAGAGCTTTTTGCGCGATATTTTCGGAGATATGATCTGAGGAAGTTGGCCTTTTTGCAGACTCCTGAATTACATTCAAAACAGGTGACCTGGGGAAAATCGTCATAACTCTCTCTCTGAGGATTGGATTGAAATTTCGTAAAAAGGTACAGAAAGAGGACGGACTGCAGTTTCTTGTATGTGTGGTTCAGATTCAAAGGTTGAAACAGTGGCTCGTGACACGTCTACAAGTTCGCTCTACTGAACCAGTCTAAAAGAAAGTCACTGTGGGAGATTTCACATAACTCTTCCTTGGAGAATCCAATTTGGCTCAGACTTGTGGCATTGGAAAGAGGACACAGAAGGCTACTGCAGGTAGAAATTTCAGAACTGGATGATTCGAAATTACAGAGATACATCAGATTCAATATCAGGCTTCTATAAAGTGAAAAAAGGTGTGTAGTTTTTTTTTAAATTTTTGTGTAAGCTTGGTTTAACGGAATTCAAAGGGCATAGTAAAGCATTATTATTGGTAACTGATGCCTCGAGGAAAGAAAATGCAAACACCTAGTAAGGAACCTGAAAGCTCTAGCATGACTCATGAAGAAGAAGAAGAAATGCTACATGATATATCAAAATTACAAGAACAAGTGCAACAAATGTCACGCTCACAAAAGCTAACAGAAGCTAAGATAAGTGGCGTGGAATCTAAGATAAAGAGCATGGAAGCTAAGATGGATGATTCGAAGACAGATTTGAAGAGAGACATGGTAGATTTGAAGACAGATATGGAAGAATTGAAGAAGTTGCTACAAGAAAGGGTCACTAATGGTGAAAAGGTAGTAAAGGAAACTCATGATGAGAACAAAAGAAATGTTAATCATGATTCCATAGACGCTAATGTTGGATCAAAGAATCACCATATTCCAAAAATCGATATGAGGAAGTTTGATGGCAAGGATCCCGCCACATGGATATTACAGATGGAGCAATTCTTCGATCTCAATAATGTGCAAAACACACAAAAGGTACGTATGACAACTTTATATTTGGAACCAAATCAGTTTGTATGGTATCAATGGCTTTGTTCTCGTAAACAATTTATCACTTGGGCAATTTTTACGGAAGAATTGATAGCACATTATGAGGATACAAAAAGCAACACTTTTTTTAGCCAATTGATAAGTCTCAAACAAAAGGGTTCAATAATGGAGCACATTGAGGAGTTCCAAAAATTGAACATAAGGGTAAAAGATATTCCAGAGGAGCATAGGATTGATGTGTTCATAGGGTCTTTAAAGGATAATATCCAACATGATGTGCGCCTTTGGGAACCTGATTCATTAGAGAAGGCATTCAGGTTAGCAAGAAAAATGGAAAGCAAAATTATGGCAACTAGGAAGCATACCATTCACAACTATAAAGACGGAAGTGTTGTTGCCCATAGTCTTCCACAACCTACAAGGTTGACACCACAACAATTGGAAGAAAAAAGAGCAAAAGGGCTTTGTTACAATTGTGATAGCAAATACACGAAAGGTCATAAGTGTGCTGAGAAGAAATTATTCTACATAGATTGTGAAGAGGAAGAAGAAAAGGAGCAAGAAAGGTCAAAAGAAGAGGATATATTCCAGGAACAAAGCCTAGATGAAGAACAAATAAATCCGACCATATCTTGTAATGCATTGGCAGGAATTACCACTCCTCAAACCATCAAGATAGAAGGACAAATCAAGAAGAAAAAGGTAATAGTGTTGATTGATTCAGGAAGCACCCACAATTTTATTCATTGTAGGGTAGCAAAAGAATTGAATTGCTTCCTATATCCAGCACCAGAGTGTCAAGTGATGATTGCAAATGGAGGAACAATAAATTGCTCTGGAAAGTGCCATAATATCAAGCTATCCATGGGAGAATATGTATTGACTAGCCCAATGCTTTCCATTCCAATGGGAGGTGCTGATGTTGTACTAGGAGTCCAATGGCTACAATCCTTGGGTACAATAGCTTTTAATTTTCAAGAACTTTTCATCAAATTTTCTTCGGAAGGAAAGGAAGTTGAATTAAGGGGTATTGCAGGGAAACCAGGAAAGATAATCAGCTCTAATGGTATGACAAAGCTTCTAAAAAAGGAGCAAAGAGGTGTAATTGCACAATTATGTTCGCTAGATGTTTCCACATTGGAATCATCTATTTCTCCAGATCTCCAAAAAGTCTTGGACAATCATTCCAAGGTATTTGAGACTCCCAAGGTCTCCCACCTATGCGTGATCATGATCATGCTATTCATCTGATTCCAGGAAGTGTTCCTCCAAACATCAGGCCGTACAGATATCCCTATGTCCAAAAAAGTGAAATTGAACGTATGGTTGCAGAAATGCTAGAGGCTGGTATAATTCAACCGAGTCAAAGTTCTTTCTCAGCTCCAGTAGTATTGGTGCACAAGAAGGATGGATCATGGCGCATGTGTCCAGATTATAGGGAGCTCAACAAGCTCACTATTAAAGATAAGTTCCCCATTCCTGTTATTGATGAATTACTGGATGAATTGCATGGATCAATTTACTTCACCAAGTTGGATCTTCGTTCGGGATATCATCAAATCAGAATGAAGATTGAAGACATTCCAAAAACGGCATTTAGAACTCATGAGGGTCATTATGAATTTTTGGTCATGCCTTTTGGCCTTACCAATGCACCTTCAACATTTCAAGGTTTGATGAATTCAATTTTCAAACCATTCCTTAGAAAATTTGTGTTAGTATTTTTTGATGATATACTAATCTACAGCAAGTCTTGGAAGGATCATGTTGAACATGTTGACAGGGTGCTACAACTATTGGAGGAGAAACAATTATATGCAAAAAGATCCAAATGTTTCTTTGGAGTCCAGGAGGTGGAATATTTGGGTCATATTGTATCTCATGAAGGAGTTAAGGTAGACCCTAGCAAAATTAAAGCCATTAAGGAATGGAAAATCCCCACATCCATAAAGCATCTGCGAGGATTTCTTGGGTTGACAGGGTATTATCGCAAGTTTGTTAAGAATTATGGGAGAATAGCAGCACCTCTAACAACATTATTGAAGAAAGATTCATTTTCATGGACTCCGGAAGCAACAAAGGCCTTTGAACATCTTAAAGAGGCAATGTGCCAAGCACCGGTCTTAGCTACACCGGACTTCACAAAAACCTTTATTGTGGAATGTGATGCTTCAGGAAATGGAATTGGTGCTGTTCTAATGCAAGATGAAAGACCCATTGCTTTTGAAAGTCGTCCAATCAAGGGAAAGTTTTTAAGCAAAGCTATTTATGAGAAGGAAATGTTGGCAATACTCCATGCACTTAAGAAATGGCGACCCTACCTAATGGGAAGACACTTCAAGGTAAAAACGGATCATGATAGCCTTAAATACTTTTTAGAACAAAGATTATCCTCTGAAGAGCAACAAAAGTGGGTCACAAAGATGTTGGGTTATGACTTTGAAATCATCTACAAAAAAGGGAAGCAAAATGTGGTGGCAGATGCACTCTCAAGAAAGGATGAGGATGTGGAAGCATTGTTGTGTGCCATTTCTATTATCCAACCAGATTGGATAAACGAAGCAAGGGAGGAATGGAAGAATGACGAAGAAGTGTGGGCACTTATTCGAAAGCTACAACAAGATTCCAGTACTTCTGATACATTTAGCTGGCAAAATGATTCGTTATGGTACAAAGATCGCTTATACCTCTGTAAGAATTCCCAGCTAAAACAAAAGATTCTTATGGAATTGCACACTTCTCCCTTAGGAGGGCACTCAGGATTTTTAAAAACTTACCACAGGGTTAAGAAGGAATTTTTTTGGGATGGCCTTAAATCAGATATTCAAAAGTTTGTGGCGGAATGTTTGGTTTGCCAGCAAAATAAAGTTGAAACAATTAAGACACCGGGTCTATTACAACCTTTATCCATTCCAAGCCAACGTTGGGAGGAGGTTTCAATGGATTTTATCACAGGTTTACCCAAGTCTGAGGGAAAGAGTGTCATCATGGTGGTAGTTGACAGACTTACCAAGTATGCACACTTTTGTGCATTATCACATCCATTTAAAGCCAGTACAGTTTCTACTGCATTTATGGAAACAGTTCAAAAGCTACATGGAAACCCAAAGATTATTGTAAGTGACAGAGATCCCATTTTCACTGGAAATTTTTGGACAAAATTATTTTCTTGTCTTGGTACTCAGTTAGCTCATAGCTCATCTTATCATCCTCAATCTGATGGGCAAACTGAGATAGTAAACAAATGTTTGGAAGGATATCTTCGTTGCTTTGTATCTGATAAACAGACACAATGGGTCAAATGGTTGCCTCTGGCTGAATGGTGGTATAACACTTCCTTCCATACAGCAACAAAAATGACCCCATTTATGGCACTTTATGGGTATCAACCACCATCCATCACATCATATTTAAGAGAAAATTCTAAGGTTCAGGCAGTGGAACATCACATCGAACATCAACAACAAGTCCTCCAACTCTTAAAGGATAACCTCGTGTTGGCACAAAATAGAATGAAACAACAGGCAGATCAACATCGCAGTGAAAGAAGTTTTGATGTAGGTGATTGGGTATTCCTACGGCTACAACCATATAAGCAAATGTCCCTAAAGCAAGCTAAGAAGGATAATAAATTATCACCAAAGTATTATGGTCCGTACAAGGTGTTGCAAAAGATTGGTACTATGGCATACAAATTGGAGCTTCCTGCAGCTTCTCGATTGCACCCAGTTTTCCATGTTTCATGTTTAAAGAAGGTTATAGGTGACAAGCTCCCAATTCAAACAATATTGCCAGAACTTGATGAGGAAGGAAAAATTATATTGGAACCGGAAGCAGTCACAGAAACAAGAACTCGACAGCTACGAAATCGATCAATTTCAGAGTATCTTATCAAGTGGAAGAACTTATCCACTGAAGATTCCACATGGGAGGATGAGAATTTTATGCAGAAGTATCCAGAACTACTCAAGCGTTGAGGACAACACTTTTTTGAAGGAGAGGGGCATGTTGGGTCCCTATAATACTAGTGATTACCCCATTACTATTGTAGTTATACCCCTTATTTATATTGTTGTGCCCCTATTACCCCCATATTGTTATTTCTGTGCCCCATAGAATCCCTCTATTGTTATTTTTGTGGCTTTATATTATTATTGTTAGGTCGGCTGGATTATATTGTGACTCCTTAGACTCCTATATATAGAAAGGAGGTTTTGTCATTTGTATCATCCAAGAATTGTTCATTTATGTAATGTAAAGGAGGTTTCCCCCTCGAAGAGGCTGAATTCTAAGGCGTTGATCTATCTTTTCTATCTTTTCTTGAGCTGGTTTCATAACAGAAATGACCTTAATGCATTGCTTCGCAGTGATCAACGAAATGGTGGTAGTTAGTGTTACCTCCGGTATCCTGTAGAACTTATTTCCCAAAGCAATAATAATAGTGTGAGGCCTAGAATCATATACAACAAGTCGCTTCCACAAGTATGGTTGGCCTAATAATACATCACAAACTTCAAGAGGAGCAACATCACACAATACCTCATCCGTGAAGGGCTTGATGCTGTAGGGAAGGCGCCACTATTGGCTAACGCAAAGACAATCGCCCTTGGTGAATCCACCCAATGGTGTAAGACTATGGATGTGATGTGGTCAGTATGTCCAACTGCTTCACGACCTCTGCTGAAATGAGGTTCTTTTGGCTCCTGCTATGAACAATGAACTGCAGTAGAGAACCCTTCACCCACATCTGTGAGTGGAAGAGTCGCTCCCCTCCTTTGGATCTTCAGGCTCATCCTTCTTGATCTTGGTGGTGGAAATGGTGGCATTAGGCTTTGCATCGATAATATGTTTCCCTTTGTCATTCCCCTTGTCAGTTTTTGACTCAGATTCAGAACATGCATATGATTTATAAGCCTTCAGCTCAGCCACCAGAGACTGCTTGGCTCAACACTCACTTCTGTTGTGAGTGGGGCACTTATGGAACTCACACCATTTCCCTTTGTCCTTCCTTGTATTCATGGTGTTGTTCTTTTCTTGTGGCTTAGATGGTTGTCCCGGGTCGCCCCGCCATGGCTTTGCCCTTTGTTATGCGGTTTAGGCCACCTTTCCCTTGCTTCATATTGCAGATCCAAAATCTCGCTGCTTTTGTTTAAATTTTTGTTCAATCTTGGCAGCGCATCGATAGGCAGTGCTAAGCAAGGAGATGTCCAGGAACTCCATCTCGTCCTGGATGTACTTGTGTAAGTAGCCACAATACTTGAGTACCAAATGTTGCTCATAATCCTTGATACCCAGTTTCATGTGAAGGGTATGAAAAACATTTGTGAACTCCAACATATCTTGTACCCTTCCCTGTCTCAACGTGGTCCACTTTATTTATTTATCTTCATAGCTCCTAACAGGGTAATATTGTTCCTTGATGGCATCTCGGAAATAATTCCAAGTGGGTGCAACTAAAAACAACGAGGATTCCCTCTCGTCCTTTTGTTCAATGTAGGTTTCCCACTAGTCCTTGACATGTGGGGCAGCTTTGAGGAGTGCAAAAGTAATATTTTCCCGATGGGAAAAGTCATGAACTGAAAAATATCCTTCCAACTGATTTAACCATCTATCTATGGCATCTGCATCTATCTTCCCTTCAAATATGGGAATGTCAAAGATAACTTGTACCTTAAAAGTTGTGGTGCCTCCAGAGTGGTTGTTGGATGAAGACGTGTCGCCATGTGGGTAGCAGACGAAGGATCTGGGAAAAGTTATCCATCATCGCGTTCCTTTGTTGCTTGAGGGCTTCCTTGAGCAATATTTTGAAAGGATCTCTTGCCCCCTTGTATTTCTTTTCTTCCACCATGGGAGGCCATCAGGGTTTGTGAGGCTGGTCTTGCAAAGGTTCAACCAATTCGAGCCCTAACTCCTTATACCATTACCTCGTTAGGGACATGTAAAGAAAAACCAAGAAGGAGCCGACCGCTCTAATACCACTAATCCAGAATTATATAGGAATGCAAAAAAATAAAGATATACACATAAACACAGAGATGTCATGGAAATAAATCTCATTTCATTAATATCAAAGAACTGAAATATGCTTACATATAGAAACGAAAATAAACTAGCTCGGGCGATGGTAGCTTATCTCTGAGAAGAGATGTAGCAGCTACATGTCTCTAAACTGTGTTACAATGAGGCTCAAAGGCCCATTTATTATTGAGAAACAATGGAAAACCCTAAACATCCAAAAACCTAACCCTAGGAGATGAAGCACCAAAACTGTGGGCCCCGTTTGGGTAAATTGGTACATCAATTTCCCGGAGTCGTAACTTTGGCATACAATCTCTGTTTGGATATCATAATACCTCATTTCAAATATTTTGAAGAGGAGGCCAAAAACAAACATGTAAACTAGAATGAGACTTTTTCAGTCTCTCTTTTTTCCCTAAAAACGTCTTTTAGTCCCTCAAAACGGCCCCGAAAGTTTAGGACCCGAAAAACTGCCAAAAATAGTAAGTTTTGCTACAATTAAGGAAAATGAAAAGAAACAACAATGGGGGTCCAAGTGGAACAGGCGGGTGGCCACCAATATCCACCTGGAACATCCAAATACCCTAAAATGTTTGACATGTATTTGTCTTCCTCTCCATAGTTCGTATGGAGTCATATCACAACTACTTCTAAACAAACCTTTTTTTAAAATATATAATTTTATATCAACTTCTTGAACCCAAAATTTGCCATCCAATTTTGAATCATTCAACATTGATCTAGCCATTTCTTATACTATTATATTCTTCCTTTCGACAACTCCATTTTGTTGCGGAGTCCTAGCTGTTAAGAACTGCCTCTTTATTCCTTGTTCCTCACAGAAATGTTGAAACACTTTGGAAGTAAATTCTCCACTGTTGTCAGATCTTAAACATTTAATCTTCCAATTAGTTTCATTCCCAACCATTTTCTTGTAGGTCCTGAAACATTCGAATGCTTTAAACATTTTCTTCAAAAAGCTAATTGTCGTCATCCTAGTATAATCATCAATCATTAACATTGAATACAATTCGCCATCTAGTCCTTTAGTCTTCATTGGTCCACATTGATCAATATGTATTAATTCTAATGGTTTTGATGTGGAGTGTTCTTTTGTCTGTTTTCCATTCGTGAGTGTTCACATATAATGTTGGTTGGTTTTGAAATCAATGGCATTTCTCTTACAACCTACTTTTTGCTAATTCTAACAAGGTTGTCAAAGTTTATATGTCCCATCCATCTATTCCAATTCTGACTCTCGTCTTCTTTTTCTAAGAAGAAACCTTTAACAACCTCATCCAAAGTGTATATGTCGCTTGGACTTCTAGTTATAGTAACATCCACCTGGAACATCCAAACACCATAAAATGTTTGACATTTATTGGTCTTCCTCTCCATAGTTTGTATGGTGACATATCACATCTACTTCTAAACAAACCTTTGTTTAAAATATATAATTTTGTATCAACTTCTTGAACACAAAATTTCTCATCCAATTTTGAATCATTCAACATTGATCTAGCCATTTCTTGTATTGTTATATTCTTCCTTTCGAGAACTCCATTTTGTTGCAGTGTCCTGGCTGTTAAGAATTGCCTCTTTATTCCATGTTCTTTAGTCTTCATTGGTCTACATTGATCAATATGTATTAATTCCAATGGTTTTGATGTGGAGTGTTCTTTCGTCTTGAATTCAACTTTCGTCTGTTTTCCATTTCCGCAGTGTTGACATATAATGTTGGTTGGTTTTGAAATCAATGGCATTTCTCTTACAACCTCCTTTTTGCTAATTCTAACAAGGTTGTCAAAGTTTATATGTCCCATCCATCTATGCCAAATTTGACTCTCGTCTTCTTTTTCCAATAAGAAACCTTTAACAACCTCATCTAAAGTGTATATGTCGATTGGACTTCTAGTTACAGTAGCCACCAGTTGGACAAATTTTTCTCCTTATTTCACCTTTATCTGAGTTGAGTAACATCGTATGTCCTCGATCACACATTTGATCGACACTCAATAGACTGTGATCCATATTTTCAACAAGAATCACATCCTTGTTTCCAAGCTTGATAGTGCTTGTTCCTATAACATTTCCAGATCCGTTATTTCCAAAAGATATTGTTCCATCTTTTCCTTGTTTCAAAGATATAAATTTATTCCTATCTCATGTCATATGTGTTGAGCAACCACTATCGATATACCATACATTCCTTTCGCTTTGAGCTTTTAGAGCAAGAGCACAATTTTCAGTTTTCTTCTTCCATACTCGATTTTTAAAAATGATGATTCAGAATACACATTTTTTTGGAGCATATTTTTGGCACTTTAATATTTTTTTATTTTATTTATTTATTTTTATTTTTTTTATGTATCAAGTATGAACATTTTTTTTTAAATGCTAGTGATGTTCATGCTGATTTTGAAAAATGTTGATGAAACATCAACACATTTTTTTAAAGGGCTTATTTTTTACACTTTAAATTTTCTATTGTATTAAGTGTCGATAATTTTTTTTAAATGTTGGTGATTTTTATGTTGGTACTAAAAAAAAAAAAAAAACTATAAAAATGTATGTATGTATATATATATATATATATATATATATATATATATATATATATATATATATATATATATATATATATATATCTATATCAATCAAAAAATAAATGAAAAATTTTCAAAAAATATAATTTAAAGAAAAAATTTAAATAAAAAAATCTAAAACCTTTTTTTTAGGTTAAAAAAAATAATAAAAAAACCTCCAAAAAAATAAAAATTAAAGAAGCTGAAAAAAAATAAAATAAAATAAAGTAAAAATAAAATAAATTAAAATCAAAATAAAAACCCGATTCACCCCACCCGGAGTTGCCTCCCTACCCACCCTGCGCTCCCTCCCACACCGTCCTCCTTCCTTGACCACACGACTTGACCCTCCCTATTAGAAAATGTTGAAAGTGTACCCTAAAAAAAAAGACGTTATTCCAACATCAACACTTTTCATTTTTAGGGTGTTTTTTGCACAAAACTTTTTGGTTCATACTGTAATTTTTAAAAAATGTTGAAAATGTACCCCATAAATAAAAAATGTTATTCCAGCATCAACACTTTTCGTTTTCAGCTTGTTTTTTCATGTTTTTTTGGGCTAGAGCACCAATTTTGAGGTAATAGTTCCCGTTTGATTGGTAACTATGTTTTTGTTGATATTCTTAGCGTGTTCTTTTACTTTCTTCAATTCGGCTTCCAAATAATTGACATTTTTCCTTTATGCTTTGAGTTCTTTTATAACTTTGACAACTTCATTTTGAAATTTGATTTTAGTCATTTCTTCTTCTTCTTCATTAGGTGCTTCCTTCTTGTTATGCTTAGCCATAAATAATACTCTTTCTTTGTTTTCTTCATCACCATCACACTCTTCTTCATATTAGGTACTATCTTCCTTGGAGAAGAATCTTTTCTTAAACCCTTTCTTCTTACCTTGCTTATTGAAATTTATTTGACCCTTCTTTCCTTTATGAGAGCACTTAGCTGCAAAATGACCAATTTCACCACAACCAAAACATACTAATGGAAGTTTTCCTTTGTACTTACATGTTCCTCTTTTCATCTTACTCGTAAGGTAGGCAAATTCTTCATCTAAAAATCGTTCTTCTTCTTACTCTTCTTTGCAACTACTAGATCGTGGTTTAGATACCTGTTTTCCCTTCCTAGTCTTCTTAGATGTTGCGAATGTTGTTTCTATATTAGATGAACCATCTTCCTCTTCAATCCTCATTTCATAAGCTGTAAGTATCTCATGTAGTTCATCCATACTAAGGTTGCTTAAATTTGATCCATCTTCTAAGATAGAAACCTTAGGATTAAATCTTGCTGGAAGAGTTCTGAGGACCTTCCGAACAATGACCTTTTTATCAACTGGTTCTCCTAATCCATCGAAGGCATTTATTACTTCATCTACAATTGAAAGTACATTGCAATGTTATTGTCTTCTTTCATCCTTAGTTGTTCAAATTCAGCTCTGTAAATTTGAATCTTTGCTTCCATGACCTTTGAGTCTCCTTTATATATATTTTGAAGCTTGTCCTATAGTTCCTTAGTAGTTTTACAACACAATATCTTAACATAGACAAATTGAGTGAGTCCACTTATAATCAGATCCTTGTCTTTGGCATCATACATGACATTTTTCTTACCTTTTTCATATGTTATTGTTGTATAACCCCATTCGACTATTTCCCAAACTCCATATCCTTGTGCAAGTAAATGAATATTCATCCTTCCACTCAATAGTGCATATTGATCTCCATTAAACAAAGGAAATCAATTCCTGGTGTACTACATGATCTCCTTCCAGTTGTTAAAATGCTATTGAAGGAACCTACTCTGATACTAATTGGTGGAGATACTGGGGGGGGGGGTGAATCAATATTTCTTAGCAATTAGCACTTAATTAATATTTTTTAAACCATTAGTTAATATTCAACATTATTACAATTATTCAGTCATGCAGTAAACAAAAATGCAGAAAGATCGAGACAGTAGGCACAACATTCTTAGGTGGAAAACCCCCTCTAGGTAAAAAACCACCGAACTCTTTTCTAATAATTCCTTTAATATTTAGCCCCAACTAAAAAGAAAGCTACAACTTCCTAGAATTCTAGAAAATCGTTCTTCTCCAACTCCCACTAGAAGGCGCCCCAATGCCTTGGTTTTATCAGCACTTGACTTAAAGGATGCCCCAACACCCTAGTGAGCCATAACTCGCCCTAGCACCATGCTACCACCCTGAAGTGTTCACAGGTCCCAACCTGAAGGTGAATTCATACACCTACCTAAAACCACCCTACCACCCAATAAAGACAAAAATTAAATACAAAAAGTGTGGACTCTCATAGCAGGGACAATGATCCATGTTATAATGACATTTCAATGATTTTATTTGATTGACCATTACCAATAGGACCTAAACCCTTGTCCCAACGAACCAGGAACCCTTGTCTCAAAACAAATTTGCCTTCAACTTTAGGCAATGACACACTTTCTATTCTAAATTTACAATATTTTATACAAAAACTTGTTCAATGACTTGTATCTTCTGCCTTTGTTGTTGATTTGAAGTTGATGATGAAATTGAAGTGTCTGATCTTCTGCAATACTGATAGATGCCAAACTATCCCATAACAATATGCCTTCATTGAAATAATTACTCTTCTATATTGACCTTGTCTTTATCAATCAAATGTTGTAGAGATCACTGCATGGAAAGGCTTCAATTCAGTGTCTAATTAGTAAACGTTATAGGTGTCTTGTGCCTGCAATAAAAGATATACCCAAACGAATGCTAACTTCTAAAACAAAACAAAAATACCATGTACCAAATAAGCTTACAACAAGATAGACACATATAGAATAGTGGAAGCAAAGATAATACTAAAAACCAAATAAGCTTACAACAAGATAGACACACACAGAATAGTGGAAGCAAAGATAATACTAAAATAAATCTGAATAGTGCAATATGCAATTAATCATATAAAATAATTTTATTTTTTAAACAAGTTCTATACACAACCATAAAGAAATATGAAACTCGGACCTATAACATCCTTGAATGATTCACTAAAAAAGGAGAAATTTACAAGCAAATTACCTGAAAATAGATACTTACCTTATTGGTCTCCACTTACAACAAAAGAATAAGCAAGAACAAATATTGTGCAACAAAATCAACCCGAAATGCAATCCTGAATTAACATAGTAAACATAGTAATGGGCTTGTAAGGGCAGGAAACATACCCAGAAACGGTTCAGAGAGGTCCTTGCTGGTAGCTCCACTGCCTTACGCCCTCACTCCTCCTTCCTCTTGTAATCTTGAATATACTCCTCTCTCTATCGCAACATCCTTAATAATCCCAATCCACCTTTCTCTATCCCATCACCCATCCTGCCTTAACCTCCTCACCTCCCTCTCCACCTTGGCCCTGACTGCCACTTCTCCCATGTCTTCTGTCAAGTAGCATGCGGGAGGCCACTGCACCCATTGCCATCAACATGTGGGGGGTGGTGGGTGGTACCGTTCCCTTACATACCATAACTCCCATATCTGACCGGCATCCTCGCCTTCCTCGGGCACACACCTCGATTAAGGGTATTGTTGTTTGGATTCTCAGTTTCCTAGTCGTTTTGGGAATCTTGCCGCAGGATGTCCTCCAAAGCTTTGAATCTATCATCCCTGGGATGAATTTGCCATAATTGTTCCATTAGGCCATGTTGCTGATTGCAGCCCCAGTTGGCTAAGAAATCTGTTGCTTTGCTCCCGTCCCTTCTTACATGTCTGATTATTAGGTAATTGAGCTTGTGTATGAGCTCCCCTATCTCCTGGATAAGGCAAGCTCTCCTCCAAATTTGGGTCAGTTTGTCCCATGACGTGCCATTGTTAAGTTTCCTCATGGTGTTTATGACCAAGCTAGAGTCTCCTTCCACCTCCACGTTTTTGTATCCCAATCTTACAACTATTCGAAGCCCATGTCTAGATGCTGTGAATTCGGCTTCATTGTTACTCGCAATTCCACATGAGTCTATGTATATGAGCCGTGTGTTTTCTTGGTTATCTCTAAATATGCCACCTAGTCCTACTGCTCCCAGGTTCCCTTTTGAGGTCCCGTCAAAATTCAACTTGATGATTCCTTCTCTTGGTAAAATGAAATGCATCAAGGAATCGATATTCATCCTTCTCGTTTTCCAGGCATTAGGGGTGATCATTTCAATTCTTAAGTTAAGATGATGAAGTATTCTTGCTTCATGGGGAGGGACTTGAAAGTATTCTGGGCTCCATTGTTTTGCTAGAATGTTTTCCCTGATATTTTTAACTAAACCTTCCCATACCTGATCTTGTGTTGAGGTTTTGTTTTTGAAAATTCTACAGTTCTGTTCTTTCTAGATGGTCCAGAGGTAGAATCCCAGGGCCAATACCCATGCATGATTCAGGACAGGGCTTGAGAAGATGTTGTTGTGCCATATTAGGATTGTTTCCTTTATGCTTTGATAGTCCCTGTCCATCCTTCTAAAGACACCTTGTATTTGGCCCCACTGCTGGTTCACAAACGAGCATGATTTCAGCATGTGCTTTATGTCCTCTTTGTCTTGTTGGCACATCCAGTAAAAGGACGAGCATTGCATTCATTTCTTCTGTAACTTGTTCTAGGTTAGGATTCTCCCTTTACAAACTAGCCAGAGGAAGTGTGCTACCTTAGGACACAATCCACCCTTCCATATTTTTTTCCATAGCAGTGCTTGGCCATCTTGTTCTTGTTCTGCTTTTAGCTTGTAAGCTTCTTTGATGGTGAAGCTTCCTTTTGTTTAGTACCCCCATCTTAGGATGTCTGGGCCCATTCTGATGGTTATTTGTCTTGTTCTCATTTCTTTGTTAAACTCTGTCCCTTGCTCTGTCGCTATATCCTAACCCCATTCTTCTACCTTTTCCCATTTTCTCGAGTTTTCGGTCCCTTGCCCTTCATTCCAGAATTGTTCTACATATTGAATGTTCCTAGCATTGGTGAGTCTAGAAATATCTTGGAGATCTTGCCTTTCTATCAATATTTCTCTTTACTACCATGAGTCCTGCTAAATCTAGCTATTCTTCCATTTCAAATTTCCCAGAAAGCATGTTGGGCAATGAGCTCCCGGTTTTGTCTTTTTAAGTTCTATATGGCTGAGCCCTTTGGTGGATCTCTGTACCAGAGGATTTCCTCCATTCTCTCCGACATATTATACTTTCTTGTCTAGATTTGTTTCCATATATCCCCTTCTCCCCCTAGCCATCTCCACCAAAGTTTTGCTCCCATTACTTGATTTAAGGTATATGGGTCTTGTAGGCTGATCCCTCCTTCTAACTTTTTCTTTGTCAATCCCTTCCAGGAAATAAGATCCCACTTTTTCTTTTGTTGTGCCCCTCCCCATAGAAATTTTTTGAAGATGTCCACCGTTTTGGTACAGTCTCCCTTGGGGGCAGCCATACCTGACAGTTGGTAGATAGGGATTGACTGCAATACTGCTTTTAGGAGGATTGTTCTGCCTTCAATATTTAGGGATCAAAAGGTCTAGTTTCGAAACCTTCCCTGAATATTTTGGATAGTTTGTTGCCATCCTTCCAATCTTAGAGGGTTTTCAAAAAGGGGCATTCCTAGGTACTCCATGGGGAGGTTACCTGTGTTGAATCCCATAATCCTGGCCAGATAGGATTTTTCATTCCCTTGGGTATTGAAGAAGAAGGTACATGATTTTTTGTTGTTGATTTGAGTTCCAGAGGGTTGCATAAAGGTGTTCAGGATTTCTTTGATTCTACGGGCTTCTCTGAGAGAGACTTGGTAGAAGAGCATGATATCATCCACGAATTTCTGGTGGGTTATTGCAAGTTCATTCCCCCAGATCCTTAATCCTTTGATTGTGGATGCTTGGGCTTCCTCCTTGATGTATCTGCCTAAACCCTTAGCAACAATAATAAATAGGAAAGGAGACAGGGGGTCCCCTTGTCTCAGGCCCCATGTGGGGTTGAATGTTTGGGTAGGAGTCCCATTTAGAAGGATAGAAAATACAGGGGTGGATATCATAGCACTTATCTAGTTGATCCATCTATGGTTAAATCCATAAGCCGTAAGGATACTCCTTAGATACTCCCAGCCCAGTCTATCATAGGCCTTGGAGAGATCCAACTTCACTAGCATGCCTGCGGCCTTCTTGACCTTGAGGGAATGCACCACCTCTTGGGAGGTGACTAGTCCGTCTAGAATTTGCCTCCCTTCAACAAAGCATGTTTGTTATGGGGAGATAATGTTGGGGAGAAGCGACTTTAGTAGTTTGGCAGTAAGAGTGGCTATAATTTTATTGATGACATTGCACAAGGAAATGGGTCTCAAACCCTATGGGTCTTCCGATTTTGAGGTTTTAGGGATGAGAGTAATAAAAGTGGAGTTAAGACTAGGGCATACCTTTTGATTCCGTCTTGATTCCTCCACAACCTCCAAGATGTCTTTTCCCATGAACGACCAAGTGGCTAGGAAAAATTCAGCTGTGAACCCGTCTGGGCCTGGGGCCTTATTCTTTTTCATTCCTTTAATGATTTCTTCCACTTCCCCAAGCATTTCGGCTCTCATTAAGGATAGGTTATGCTCTTGAGTGACCTTCTAGGGAATGTGCTGGGAGATTCTATGCGTTGCTTCCGTTCTATATTCTTGAGGTTATGTTAGGAGACCTCTAAAGTGGTTTACAAGGATTCCCTCCATCTCCTCATGTTGTGTGCTACGATTCCCCTTGTCATCTTTGAGTGAGAATATTCTGTTGTTTTGTCGATCTTGGATCATGGCCTTGTGGAAGAACCAGGTATTCCTCTCGCCTTCTCTTAACCAATTAACTCTCGACTTTTGTTTCCACAGAATCTCCTCTTGCTTGCGCCTTTCCTCCAACTGACTAATGATCCTCCCCTCTTCTATTGTTGTCTCCTCCCATCTCCCTTGCCGTATTATTTTTTGTTGCACTTCCATCATCTTTTGGTTTAATTATTGTCGGTCCTTCATAATGTGGCTGAAGTCTTCTTTGTTCCATCCCCTTATTCTTTTTTATTTCTTTGAGTTTAAGTTGGAGTGTTTGCATGCAGTTTCTCCCCTGTTGTTCACTCTACGTCCACCATAGCTCGATTTTTTTGATGAGGCCATGGTCTCTGAGCCAAAAGGCTTCAAACCTGAAGGGGTAATTTTTTGGGTTAACTTTCGGGTTCACCTCTAGCCTGATCGGCCAATGTTCTGAGCCCATTCCAGGAAGAATCGATGCTTTGACGAATATATCTTTGCTCATAACTTGTTCCGATATTAGGAATCTGTCTAATCTAGATTCAATTTGGTGATTCCCCCCTCTTCTATTGTTCCAGGTGTGCACCCCGTTTATAGTTTGGATGTCAAATAGTATTTGTTATGCTATAGTATCCCCAAAGAGTTCCATATCCATGTTTGTTCTCCTCATGCCACCTCTTTTTTCTGCCAAAGAGGTGATCATGTTAAAATCACCTCCCACCATCCATAAGTCCTCCAGGTACAGGCTTCTTATTTTTACTAGGTTTTGTAGAAAGGCCCTCCTTTCCCCTGGTATATGGGGTCTATATACTCCTGTGAGTAGCACCCACTTGTTGGATCCAATGACCCTGAATCTCCCAGACAGGATTTGTGGAATACTAACCCAGTCTTCCAACCATATTTCTTCTATGTTCCAAATAATGGCCAATCCTCCCGCGCTGCCATTTGCACCCTGTCTTATGAATTGGTACTAGGGTTTATGGTTTTCCATAATTTCTTTCAGCTTTTTTTTCACTGATTTTCATTTCCTGTAGGATCATAATACTATGTCTATCCTTTTTCAATCTCTCTTTGAAGTATCTCTATTTTCCCCTGCTATTGATGCCTCTTATATTCTAGTTGTAATGATCATTTCAACAATTTTGGGGGTTGTTGGAATACCTCTGATAATGACACCACTCTCCCTGAGTTTACTAATAGTTCCCCTACTATCTGTATGGACTCATACATGCGTCTTCTTCCCCTTTTCTTTCCCCCCTTTCTCAGTCCTCCTGGATCTTGCCCTTGTCCGCCTTGGAAGCATAAGTGTTCTGGTTGGACTATTATAGAAAATCCTTGTTTCATCTTGTATTGCTGAAATTTTTCTTTATAGATTTGCTTTTGGTGCTCTGGGATGAAGTGTTCATCTAGGTGTCTCCAATCCTATAGCAGTTTTTTCATCACTTGCTCCTCCACACTGAAATCTTCTTTCTGGTGGTCGATCTCCATTGGGTTTTGCTCCACCATTTGCATGTTATTCTCCTCTCTTTATTTTTCATTTGTTTCTTGTCTCTTTGCTTTACTGCCCTCATTGTCTTTCTGCTGAGTATTTGCTGTCTCCTTAATGGCTTCCTCGGTCATCTCCCCCATCTCATCCATTTTAAGGGTAGCAAATCTATTGAGGTTTCATTGATCTACCTCATTTTGGCATGCCTTTTGTGACCCTACTGGTTTCTGATTTATTCTCCTTCTGTGCACTTCCTGGAAATTGTCTCCATCCTGTTTTCCGATCTCCTCTCTTGTATTATTTCCTTGTGTTTGGTTGTCTGGGTTGTTTAGAGGTCAAGCTCGGTATAGATGCCCGTATTCATGACATCTCCTACATCTAAAGGGGATATGCTCATAATCCAAGGTTTGCTGCCATATCTCATCATGGTATTCAACTTCTATGCAATCTAGTAACGACTCCGTGATATTCATGTAAACACAGATTCTTGCATGCAAAGTATACCTACATTTTCTCATTGTGTCTTCCAGTTTGATGAAAGTTCCGATTGAGTTTCCTATTCCTTCTAAAATTTATGGGTCCCAAAAGTCCATTGGGATGCCAAAGAGTTGAACCCAGATGGGTGTCGCTAGCATCTTCTCCTGATACAAGTTATAGCACTCCTCCAAGTGTCACATGAACAGGCCTTCATTGTTGAAGAAATAAGGTCTATATTAAAAGATCCTCTCCTTGTGTTATAGGTTAGAAAAAATGGCCGAGAAGAACCCTTTTTCCCCCAACTTGAGATTGATATGCCCCTTTGGCTGCCATCTTTGTTGAATCCACTTTATCAGTTCCTTCTCAGTTGGCCATGCCCCTATGAACTTACAAATCAATGTGTGGTCCTTCATATACCCTCTGTACTCCTCCAACTTGTTATTAGGTATTACGAATCTGGGTTTTTTGGATGCTCTGGGCTGGCATTTTCCTCCCAGTCCAGCCTACCATTTCACTCCCAATATAGGTAGACCCTTTCCATGTTTCTTGTTTCCACTAGTTGATCCCTGGATGCTCGTCTCACCTACGGCTACACTTCATTAGTAGGGGATCCCTCCCCGCCGCCATTTTGCTCATACCTCTATCAATCTATTCCTTTGTCGTTTACCTCTTCCCTTTCATTGTTCATGGAGGTGCAGGACTGTCAGGCGATACCCTCGATCCTGAGTCCCCACCATTCCTACTTCTAGGGTTTGCAGGTATATCAAGTACCGTCCATGAGTGCAAACCTTATCCGCTCACCATCCTCATCATTTCTCCAAAGCTCTCGTTAATTTGCGTTCCAATAGATGTTATTTTCATTCTATTTTCAATATTTTGGGTTCTGAAGGTAATTTTAAGATTTTGTATTGTGAATGCATTTAGAGTACCAACCCGTTAAGCATCGTATGTTGGATGTCAACTAAATTTGATTCCATTCCATGTATTCCATTGGGTTGTAATTTCTTTAGATTAAGTTGTAATTCAGGGAAAATAAAAGTTATTTCTCATACAAAGAAATTACTCGATCTCGATATAGAGCATTAAACTCTCTAAAGGCTCAGACTATCATAAGCATCGAGATCTCGCTCTTGATACTCTAACTCTTTTGGGGTTTATAGATAACTCAAGGCTGCATAATATGGATCTCAATAAATAGGTGGCAAGAACTATTCTATCTGTAACATAGGTATTTCTCTATTTGTAACTATTCTATCCTAGTTATGTTGTTACCTTGACTTCTAGGTCTTTCTCTGGGTCTCATTAAAAAACTGTAATCTGGTAACCTCTCTAGTCACAAAAAGTCCAAGCAATCGAAGGATCTCCCACTACTACTCTGACGAAGGATATATCGCTATCTTACATAGGTATTTTTCGGTAGAATATCATGAAAATAGTAGAGGAAGGATATCCAGTAGAAAGCCAATATCCCTTCTAAAGCCTGCTAAAGGAACCTATTCCCAACCTATTATAGGATTGTCACATAAACAACGCAAAACTATTCCATAGCTGATTACTAGTTTAAGGAAAGAATGGATAAGTGCTCCATCCCTAGCTAGAAGGTAAGGATTGCCCATAATTCCCACTGTGCAATAAAGGAAAGGAATACTTATTTGTAAGGGCATCGACAGGACAGGGTTTTATTTGTTTAAACCCTATAAAATAAATAGGCCAGTTCTTATAGAGTATATATGGTTTCCTCTTTCTAAAACAAATGAATGAACCTCTACAGATCTTTACCCTTGCCTATAAGAAGAACATGACAATCAACAAAGAATACTAACCTTGCTTCTTAGCCATCTTTCTTTTGTTGTTGAAACTTTGGAAAATTGTGGTTGTAAAAGCATTGGAAATTCCTCATTCTCTGCTGCAAAAGCACTAGAAACCCTGCTCTAGCTCCTATATATGAAATTCCAACTCATCAGAAAAGAAAACAAAAAAAAGGTGCCGGAATGAATTTAAAAATAATTGAAGAAAATATTGACATAGATACAAACTCATTCTGAAAGAACTATTTGTTGATCAAGTTGGCCCTTCAACCACTAGTGCATATTCTCCTTAGCCATGAATTTCTCTTTCAATTGACACAAATCCACAGACACATAAAACAAACATTTTCCCACACACGACACATTTCCACAACACAACACATTGCAAGCATACAAAAACACTACATAGTACATTCATGCATACAACACTACATTTATGGAACACTCCATAAGACAGAAAACTTTACATTAGAGTGCTCAGGGAGAAAGAAAGAACTAACACAGTCCATGGTTAACTTGTTGAATGAACAGAGAAACCTAATTTGTCATGTTACTCAAAATTCCCTGTGGAATGAATTAAACAGACAAACAAATTGAAGGAGTAGAAAATTACCTTGATCACCTGTTACCTTTCCCTCTCATTTGAATTTCCTCCTCTTGTGCAGAACCTCCTCAATTTCCAATTACTATCATTCTTCATTCATCAAGTGCGACTATATAACACTCAAGAATTCGTGAAAAGGAAGGTCGGGTTTGTTTTTAAGCTTTTTTTTGGACCGTTTTGTTCAAATTCTTAAATGAATCTTTTAATCACCATTTCTTAAACTAATCTTTTAATTACCATTTAAACTAAGCTCTCATGTGCTTTCATGTTTTTAATTGATATTTTTGAAAACTGTCCTTTCATGTGTTTTCAAAAAAAAAAAATATCTTAAAAATGAAAAGCAATCCTTATTGGTTTCTCTTACATTAAATTTCTCGCACTCTTATTACTAGTTTCTATGTTAGGTCACACATTCAAACCCCAAGTATGGAGCCTGGAGCTATTTCAATTGATTTTTTTTTTTCCGTTACACAAGTCTAAGGAATTATTTTTCCAAATACTATGTTAGTTGTTTAAAGAGGATTTTTTTTTTTTTTTTTTTTTCAAAATTCAAAATTTTGTCATTTTAAATTAATGTGTTAAGGATTTTTTAAAATGTTAAAGCATTCGCAGATATATCAGGCAATGCTATAGCTAGTAGCTTCTCTTAAATTTCATTTTTGGTTTTGTATTAAATATTTATGATATTTAATAAGTCTTGCCATTACTCTGGGTTAGTAAGGGTCCATATCGCACTAACCAAATATCAAATAGAATATGATATATTTAATTCCAAATAAAGGATTTTATACTTCCACTTTTGGCATGCACTATAGAAGTCGTCATGACGAAGGCTACCGGGTTATCAACCATTTAATTTCATTACAAAAAGGGACAAATGGCTCATGGGCCTTTCACATGTGATATTTATTTTATATATAATTTAAAAATGTGATTTTTCAAATAATTTCTAATTTTCTGTAATTTATTTTATTTTAGTTGAATATTAAAATATATATATAATATTTTTAATTAATGCAATTTTGTGTATTAATTTATTTATAATAAATATAAATTTATAAAGTATTCAATTAGATACATAATAAGTATAAATTTAAAACCTATTCAACTAGATATTTGATAAATATAAATCTATAGCATATTCAATTAAATAATTTATAATAACATGTTAAATATAGATCTATAACATGAATTTAAAGATAGGAGGCAGTCACCCCTCCTTTCGGAATGCTCTTGCTAGTAGGTTTGTTGTAACGGCTACAACCACCCTCCAAAATTTTTCCTTAGCTTTGTTTTAGAGCCTCCCTACCAACCTTTCACAATAGCATGTCTTGCTTCATCAAGTACACAAGCTTCAGTGATTTTATTGCAGAATGATAGCCTGTCCATCAGAGCTTGTTGCATTCCCATCATAGGTTTTTCTTCCGGACTTGGCCCAGCTGCAGGCTGAGTAGCTCCCTCAAGAAATTACGCAGTTTTGGAGGGAAACCAGTGTTGGGTTGTGTTATATTCTTTCCACGACTAACCTACGTAGTGAACCGGGGGGTTAGAGGGGGGGAGGAGCCCCCCCTTTGTTGCGGCGATTGCGCAGCGGGGGGGCGGCAGCCCCCCCTGTCCGGGGGGTTTGAGGGGGGCGGGTAGCCCCCCTCTATGGGGTCCGGGGAAATTTTTTTTTGGACCCTATATTAGGTTGGGCGAACCTACCTATGGTTTTCGGTCCATGGTATTGGATGCTTCGGAATGTATAAATATGTATTGTAACATTGAAAGAAAAATAATGAAAAATCAAGCTGGTAGTCCCGGTTTTGGGATCCAGGGGAAAATCTCTGTGTATATGTGTTTTATGTGTTATGCTCTCGCATTGTTTATTTTTCTGTGATTTAGAATTCGTATGCAGGTAATTTCTGTACGGGGTTAAAACCTACATTTGGTATCAGAGCAGTTTTGGCTTCAAGGGGACGCCTTTGTTGCTGAGGGGTTTCACTCGGGCCTGTGGTAGACCCTGTTCAGTGGGAGATCTGCGAGATCGATTCTGGTGGTGAAAGAAGATGGCGAGCAGCGGAAAGATAGAGATCGAGAAGTTCAATGGTCAGAGTTTTGAGTTGTGGAAACTCAAGATGGAGGATCTGTTGGTGGATAAAGATCAATGGATCGCGGTAGATCCAGGTACTAAACCAACAGGAGTGACCGATGAAGAATGGAAGAAGTTGGATTGGAAGGCAAAGAGCACAATACGATTGTGTGTCTCAGATTCAGTATTGCTGAATGTATCAGGGGAAGCTACGACAGAGTCTTTGTGGGACAAGTTAGGGACTTTGTACCAATCTAAGTCTCTGGTGAATAAACTGTTCTTGCGGAAAAAACTGTATAACCTGAGGATGAAAGATGGAGACTCGGTGACAGAGCATCTGAACTCATTTAATACTGTGGTAAGTCAGTTAGCGTCTGTTGATATTAAAATTTCAGATGAAGATAAGTGCATCAGTTTGTTGTGTTCTCTACCAGATTCGTGGGATAGTCTGGTTATTGCAATAGGTAGCAATGCAACTGCTTTGCAGTTTGATGAAATAGTCTCAGCCTTGCTGACGGAGGAGATGAGATGGAAAAATATGGAGAGCTAGAATGGCGATGCCTTGTCTGTACGAGGACGGTCCCAGAATAGAAACAAAAATAAGTCATCGAGTGGGAAATCTAAATCTAGAGGGAGATCTATATCTCCAGGAAAACCTGTAAAGGTGGTGTGCTGGAAATGCGGAAAGGAAGGGCACTTCAAAAGGGACTGTAAATCTAAAGCTCCTGATAAAGGAAAGGGATCTGATGATGCTCCTTCTGCAGAGGCGAAAACCACCTCAGATGAAGGTGGGAATGTGTACTTGGCTTCTTCAAGTACACATGTAGATCATGAGGCATGGTTGATTGACTCAGGTGCATCCTTTCACTTCATTCCCCATAGAGAGTGGTTCTGCGAGTATGAGAAATACGATGGTGGTGATGTCTTCTTAGGAGATGATAGGAAGGCTAGAATCATTGGTCGCGGGAAAACCTAACAGGCATGTTAGATGTACAATAAACTACTTCTCTACAGGAACAACCTCTTATGCTCTCAATAAGTTCGGATCCCTCTTCCACCTCTCAAATGAATAAGTGTTATGAACAGTTGTGAAAATGAAAAAATAAAACAAAATGAGGAGTGAAAATTTCAAAAAATGAAAAATTAATAAGGCGAAAGAAGACAAAGGGTTCTTGTGAAGAGAAGTGATGCAAGTAACTCTGTCAGGGTACTAACCAGGCTTGCTAGCAATGGAGCCATGCTTTTGTTCCTTGGCTTGGAATGTGTGTCATTCGACTAAGAGCTTGGAAGATGCGACATCTTACAATCAGGCTAGTGTGAAACCAAGATGAACTAAGAACTCAACAATACTTCCAGAGGTGTTAGACTTGTTTTTCACGAACAAGGTCCATTCAAAGAACTGTAATTCTACCAGTGTAGTGTTGTAGCGGCTACAACCACACTCCAAAATTTTTCCTTAGCTTCGCTTTGAAGCCTCCCTACCAACCTTTCATAGCAACATGTCTTGCTTCATCAAGGACACAAGCTTCAATGATTTTCTTGCAGAATGATAACCTGTCCATCAGAGCTTGTTGCATTCCCCTCACAAGTTGTTCTTCCAGACTTGGTCCAACTGCAGGCTTAGCAGCTCCCTCAAGAAATTGCACAATTATGGAGGGAAACCAGCCTTCCCTCCAGAAATTGCTCAATTCTGTCTAGCAACCTGTTGAGCTCCAGAATTGTGAAAATGTTCCAGTCAGGATTCACTGAGAAAATTGCGCAATTCTTCCTAATAGGGTTGCTTAGCCCAGGAATTGCGCAATCTTGGGCAACAGTCAGCTGCGTTGACTAGAAATTGAACAAATCTCCTGGGAAACCAGCCCAGCTCCCACCCAAAAATGCGCATTTTCTCCCAGTAGTTGAGCAGGCTATTGCATGTGTAGTTGAGTTGACTGGTTCCCTTTGGGTCCGAGCAAAACTGATTTGCATGCATGGGTTGCTCCTCCCAAGGCAACATTCAAAGGCATCCCTTGATTCAAGGATCTATTTTTAGCAGTTGGAGGTTACATGCAAGGATCATCTCAGAAACCTCCCGCCAAGTATCGCTTTCCCGAGATTTGTGGCATGCACGTCACCACCTCGATCTTATCAAAACTCATCAACTAGACACTGTAGATCTCATTCCTCACATTGACCTTGCAGTTCTAGCATCCCACCTTGCATCTAGGAGTCGTCGGCACATTCATCTCAGTTGTCTTGGGGTAAGCTCGATGGTCATGACTTGCACTGTGTTTTTGTCACTTTTTGTGTTTTTATTTGTGTGAGTGTTGTATGCTCGATTTCAGTGAGCACTTGCTATCGTTTACATGCATACTAGCTTGTACTAGAATTGTTTCAGTTTTCATTTGCATCTCATTATTGTCGCATGCATGGATGGTCACTGCTGCGGTGACTCACTTGACACACTTTCATCCTTTCCCGTTTCCTGAATCCATCAATTTTTTTTTGCATGAATGATCATTCACTCTTTTTTGCACTCATCTCCTCATGCATTCACACTTCTCATATTTTCAGTAACCCGTCGACCGAACTGGGCTGCCTCGGCTCGGACTGTGCCTTGCTCGGCTAGCACTGTGCTTTTCAGGAAGCGAAGGCTTTGCCTTCGCTCTAGAAATTGTGCAAATCTAGCCAACGACTAACCTCCAAGCTTGCATTGCACAATTCTTGGAGGCAATGTCCTGTTGGCCCCAGAAACTACACAATGAAGTTTGCTGCTTGCATGTCACTCCTGACTGAAATTGCACATTGCGCAGTTTTAGTCCTCAGCAAGCTAGGCTGGAATGTGCATTGCATAGTTCTAGTAATCAGTCAATCTCCTGACAGCCCGGACTATGCCTTGCATAGTTTTGGCAGTCAATCTCCCGACCTCCCGACGAAAATTGCGCAACCTTCATGATCAGTCACATAGGTATGTTGCAAGTCAGTTATCAAGTTTGTTTTGATTTTCAACTGATAGATTTCTTGCCATGAGTGTTGCCATGTCTCTAGGTATCGCAGGTGTTCATCTGTCTCTTAGCAACATAGTTACAATGGCTTCCAGGAGAGAAGAGTAGAAGACACCATTCAGAGCACACTTGGGGATGCATTCGATCAAGTGTTTATGAACTTGCCTACCCATGATGACATCAAGATTTTCGTAGACAAGGACATCAAGATATGATGGCAGAAACACCATAGCAAGTAGCACCATCAACAACAGCTGAAGGTAGCATACCGGATTCAATGAATGCAAGAGGAAGGTTGTTGACAACACAAAGGCAGAACAAAGTTGCAAGCTCAAGCAGATCCACTTGTGATGAAAGCAACTTTGGAGACTCGGGCTATGAGGTGATGACGTGACAAGAAGATCACACAAAGGTAGAGAATGAAACAAAGAAGGAGTTGCATGTGTTGAAGCAACAACTCAAGAAATAACAGGAGCTGCATAGACGAGAGAATGAGTTGCAGTGGGAACAGGTACAACAGGGGGCGCAACATGCACTCATGGATGAAACTGCTCATGTACAAGTCATAGATCCATCCTAGCAGCTGGCATGGAGAAAAAAAGATGAACAGTGTTGTTGATCACATGCAACGGAATGAAACAACATGTATGTCATTATGCACACGCATGTGATCCCACCCATTTGGCACACTCACCGAGGCAAATACAAGAAGCAAGTCCGATTGGAGCTAAACATGTACCTTAACAAGTTGATGTGCACAACCACCAACACATGCTTGGAGAGTAGCATAGACACTATGCATCAACATGTTGTCGTTATAGTCACACCAGGATGATCATGCACATGCTATCAGATGAGTTGTATAGAGGAGCCATATCAGTGCACCCAGATGCAATGAAGGTAAGAGTTTGCTTCAACAAGATGTCACCATTGAGTGCACAGACACCATCATGGACAACCAAGCTTGGCATCATCTCATCACCTTCAACCATCATAAGCATGTCAAAGAGTTGGTCTCACCACAATGGTATGAGTGTCAATGATGTCTTGCTCAATCCATTTTGTCTCACATGGGCACGTGCATTTTAATGTAACGTCTTGTCAAGTGGAAGTTCAAGTGTTGATAGTTGAATGTAACAATCATAGAGTATTTGAAGAGTCATGAGGGTAGATGAATAGTCTCAAAGGGGAATGTCAAGGGTCACCCCACCCTTTGCTATAAATAACACCTCAGAACTCATTGTAGAGGCTTTTGGTCAGCCAAGATTCCGATAGGACTATCTTAGAGAGAGCTTGGAAAATATTGTAATGAGCCTTGGCTTATCCACTACACAGAGCTAGTACACCTCTTTGGAGGAGCAGGCGGTTGTGGCTATAACGTTTCACTGTCAGAACTAGTGGTTGGACATGGATGTATTGTATGACTGGAACTTACAATTCTTAATATAACAAGAGCCAACACATTTCATGCATATGTTTTATTGTATTTCAACTATCTATTTACTCTAAATGATATATGTATTTGTTTTCTTACGCATGCATGTATAGCTATTTTTGTGTATGTATGTATGAATCTTTCTTAAATGTGTTGTTGGTTTAACCATCACTTTAGATTTCTAGCTAACTTGCCTTCCATATTGTGATGCATCCTTGCTCATGTGTTCCCTTCTTAACTCTGTGCTATCACAGGTTTCTAAGGGGCACACTCATCTCAACCCCCATGTGTTAGAACCTCTCATGCACCTTCCTTGGCTCACTGCATATGTCAAACCCTTGCTACCAATAGAGTTATCTTACTTTCCTCTATGTGAAATCGCAGTCAAGGCATTACCGTACGATCCACTTCTAGGACTCCTACACCAAATGGTATGAGATCTAACTGGGACTTCCTAATGGGGAGATCCCCTGACATGTTGGCGGGTCCAGCACTGTCAACAAGGTCTTTTCAAGGGGAAGGAAAATTTGGTACAAAAGGAGGATCCTCAGGCAATGCTTATTTTGGGAGATAAGTGGCAAATGGGGTTACAGGGTCAATATATCCCGAAGGCCACTCAAAACCCTAAATTATCATTCCTACACGATGTTTAGAAGATAATAGGAAACACATAAGATATCATTATTTTTTATGTAAGTTTATAAGAATTTGGTCAACGGAGAAGGAATTGGAGTGTTGGATATAACAAAATTGGCAACCAAAGGGACAGGTGGATTTGAGATTGGGAACGAAAGGTTTCTTCACAGTCATATTTTCTAACCTTGAAGATAAATATAGGATCTTTGAAGGGGGTCCATACTTCGTTAACAATGTGGGACTCTACATTAGGAAATGAGAAGCTTGTTTCAACCCAAATAAGGAGGAATTAACAGAAGCACTGATATGTGTAAGATTGTATTGTTTACCAGTAGATTTCTAGATATTGAAAATTCTAGAAGGTATAGGGAAAACACTAGGATGTTTTTTCAAGGTCTCAAAGGCCAAAAAAAGAGGGAAAAACATGTCATATGCTAGCTTATGTGTTTATATGAATATATCATGACCATTACCAAATACTATAGAGCTGGACTATCAAGGAGAGATCTATAAGAAACATCTGGATTATAAGCACTTTCCATTTAGATGTAGGCTATATCATGAGCATGGCCACTTGATAAGAGAATTTCCACTGAGAAGGAAGGAACAAGGTTTTGGAGGTCAGGTAGAAAATGATGGTTTCACCAAGGTCACTACACATAGATGAAATCACAGGAACTGAAACTCCTATAACACAGAGGGATTAGAGGAGAATAATTCCTTTTCCACACTGGAGGCTATGGAAGAAGACTCTTAGAACATAAAATATTTCCATATGGATATTATTCCCAGAAAACAAACTCTAGACAAAAGTATGTTAAAATGTAAGTTGGAAGAGGAGGACGATATACAAGGTAGTTTTGAATTGTATGCACTGCTAGGTTTTGAGGAAGTGGCTCCTTTGGTGAAGCAAAAGTTGTCAGACCTCTCAGATGAAGAGAGGGTATTAGTCACTTTGGTGAATGATTGGGTGCAATAATATCTGGGGGACTTATCCAAAGTGGAAAGAGAGATCTACGCAAATACTTATCTTGGGTAGAAAACAAAGCGAAGAAACTCAATAGTGGACCCAATAATTCAATCATTCCAAGATTTTAAGGACAAGGGGAAATACATTATACTGAAGTACCTTACTAAAGAACCTAAGAAGAAGACAAATAAACCGAAGAAGGAAGTGAGACAAAACACTGGAGTGAACTAGGGCAATATAGATCAAGTAGTAGTTGTGACAGAGAAGTCAATACCTTTTCCCAACTCATCATCGTGAGAATTCTTTCTTGGAAGCAAAGTGGGCTAAATAATAAATGAAAGCACTAATATATTAGGGAAATAATAAAAAATGAAAACCCAACAGTTGTTATATTATAGGAAACAAAATTAATAGGGGAGAAAATGAATCAAATAGAAGGCACTTGTTGGAAGGATGTGAGTCATGTCTCTCGATTCTAGGGGTAGTGTAGGAGGCTTAGTTGTTTGGTGGAACCCACATGAAGTGGTCTTCCAAGATTGGATGGCTTTTGATCGAATTCTTACACATAGATTTAGGTATGTTGTAACAAAATATTTCATTTTTTTATCGAAGTTTTGCAACCCTCCAGATATGAGGGACACAAAGGTTTTTTTGGGGCAACTGTAGAAGATGAAACAAATGATAAGAAATTCCTGATAGTTGTTTGGAGGATACTTTAATATCATAATGTTTTTAGAGGTGAAAAAAGGAGGCATTCGTAGGTTAGACCAAGCATTAGCTAATTTTAACTGAATCATAGATAACTTACACCTTGTAGACATTCCAACCAAAAATGGGATGTTTACCTAGAATAATCATTTACCAATCAAATAACTTGCAGTTTGGATCATTTTTTTTATTAGAGGAATTTTTACAGAAGGATATATTTATCGAAGCTTCAATTTTTCCATGCATGGGGTCAGATCACTAACTCATTCAATTAAAAATTGATCTAAAAGAAGCCCCACTAAATCATCCTTTCTGATTTGAAATATTTTGATTTCAGTGCATTGGTTTTGTAGATTTGTTAGACAAATGGTGGAAGGAGTTGAATATTAGAGGTACCAGCAAAAGGCACACATTACAACTCAAACTAAAATCATTGACGTAAAGGATTAAATTTTAGAATATGAACGTCTTTGTGAATATCTTTGTATAATATTGTTGTATTATACAACAATAGGCATATGACAATTATTATATAATGTAATCATTAATATGTTTTAATGATTAGCTATAGAGCAATTATCACATCATATTTATTTATTGCATTATGATAATATATCTAATAATATATGGTAGGAACTGTTGCTGGGTATGCTAAAGGGAGTCTCCATGATAGTGAATAGCTTCGACATATGATACATCTTATCATAATCCTGTGCCCAGAAGGCATATGAAAATTATTATATAATGTAATCATTAATATGTTTTAATGATTAGCTATAGAGCAATTATCAAATGATATTTATTTATTGCATTATGATAATATATCTAATAATATATGGTAGGCACTGTTGCTGGGTATGCTAAAGGGAGTCTCCATGATAGTGAACAGCTTCGACATATGATACATCTTATCATAATCCTATGCCCAGAAGGTGGCAAGCTTCATCTAGTTGAAATTGCTCAAAGTCATCGTCTTAGGATCAGTGTGCAAGAGGATCTAGTGTATCATGTCCGCGCATGGGAACACGGGGTATCTACATGCAATCCGGTATGAGCCAAACTTGTGAATGTTCACATACACCTAATCGTCTTCGAGATCTTGCCCAAAAGTTCCTACAAATGATTCAATGACCTATTTCCATTTCAGCTTGATGTCCTTCTCTAGAAAGAGCTTGGTATCTTCATAGATCGGTAGACATTCAGGCATCTGTTCAATTGCATGCTTTCCCGTTTCCCGAATCCTGCACTTGTTGTTTGCATGAATGATCATTCACTCTTATTTGCACTCATCCACTCATGCATTCACACTTCTCATATTTTTAGTCGCCCGTCGACCGGACTAGGCTGCCTTGGCCCGGACTATGCCTTGTCCGGCTAGCACTACACATTTCCAGAAGTGAAGGCTCTCCCTTCCCTCAAGAAATTGCGCAAATCTAGCCAGGTACTGACCTCGAACCTTGCATTGTCCAATTCTTGGAGGCAATGTCTTCTTGGCCCCAAAAACTGTGCAATGCAGTTTGCTGCTTGCATGTCATTGCTGACTGAAATTGCACATTGCGCAGTTTCTGTCCTCAGTAGGCCAGGATGGAATATGCATTGCGCAGTTCCAATAGTTAGTCAACCTCCTGACAGCCTGGACTGTGCCTTGCGTAGTTTTGGCAGTCAATCTCCCGACCTCCAGGCAGAAATTGTGCAACCTTCGTGATTAGTCACACCAGTATGTTGCAAGTCAGTTCTCAATTTTGTTTTGGTTTTCGAATGACAAATTGCTTTCCATGAGTGTTTCCATGTCTCCAGGTATCGTAGGTGTTCATCTGTCTCTCAGCAGCAAAGGTATAATGGATTTTAGAAGAGTAGAGTAGAAGACATCGTTCAGAGCACAGTTGGGGATGCAGTCGATCAATTGTCGATGAACTTGCCTACCCACGAAGACATCAAGTTGTTCGTAGACAAGGACATAAAGATATTATGGCGGTAGCATCACAACAAGAAGCACCATAAATAGCAGCTGAAGGTAGCATACCGAATGCAACGAACACAAGAGGAAGGTTGTTGACAACACAGGGGCAGAACAAAGTTGCAAGCTCAAGAAAATCCACTTGTGATGAAAGAAACTTTGGATACTCAGGTTATGAGGTGACAACGTGACATGAAGATCGCATGAAGGCAGAGAACGAAACAAAGAAGGAGTTGCATGTGTTGAAGCAACAACTCAAGGAAGAATAGGAGCTGCATAGATGAGAGAATGAGTTGCAGCAAGAACAGGTACACCAGGGGGCACAACATGCACTCATGGATGAAACTGCGCCCGTACAAGTTATAGATCCATCCTAGCAACTGGCACAGAGTGGAAAAGGTGAGCAATGTTGTTGATCACATGCAAGGGAATGCATCAACATGCATGCCATTGTGTGCATGCATGTGATCCCACCCATTTGGCACACTCACTGAGGCGAAGACAAGAAGCAAGTCCGACTGGAGCTGAGCATGTACCTCGACAAGTTGATGCGCATAGCCACCAACACATGCCTGGAGAGTAGCGTAGACATTATGCATCAACAAGTTGTCAGTCTAGTTGCACTAGGACGACCATGTACATGCTATCAGATGATTTGGATAAAGGAGCCATATCAGTGCACCCGGATGCAATGAAGGCAAGAGTTCGCTTCAGTAAGATGTCACCATTGAGTGCACGGACACCATCACAGACAACCAAGCTTGGCATCAACTCATCACCTTCGACCATCACAAGCATATCAAAGATTTGGTCTTACCACAATGGTTTTAGTGTCAATGATATCTTGCATGGCTTGCTCAAGCCATTTTGTCTCATATGGGCACATGTGCATTGTAATGTAATGTCTTGTCAAGTGGAAGTTCAAGTGTCTAATTGAATGTAACAGTCATAGAGTAGTTGAAGAGTCATGAGGGTAGATGAATGGTCTCAAAGGGGAATGTAAATGTTCACCCCACCCTTTGCTATAAATAACACCTCATAACTCATTGTAGAGGATTTTGGCCAACCAAGCTTCCGATAGGACTATCTTAGAGAGAGCTTAGACAATATTGTATCGGGCCTTGCTTCTCCATTGCACAGATCTAGTACATCTCTTTGGAGGAGTAGGCGGTTGTGGCTGCAACGTTCCACAGTCGGAACTAATGGAGGAACATGGATGTATTGTATGACTAGAACTTACACTTTTTAATATAACAAGAGCC
Source organism: Pinus tabuliformis (assembly GCA_031772625.1). Lineage (NCBI taxonomy): Eukaryota > Viridiplantae > Streptophyta > Pinopsida > Pinales > Pinaceae > Pinus > Pinus tabuliformis. Next base: position 1,592,442,966 of record CM062817.1, on the reverse strand, counting down.
AACACATTTCATGCATATGTTGTATTGTATTTCAGCTATCTGTTTACTCTAAGTGATATATGTATTTGTTTTCTTACGCATGCATGTATAGATATTTCTGTGTATCTATGTATGAATATTTCTGAAATGTGTTGTTGGTTTAACCATCACTTTGGATTGCCAGCTAACTTTCCTTCCATGTTGTGATGCATCCTTTCACATGTGTTCCCTTATTAACTCTGTCCTATCACAGGTTTCCAAGGGGCACACTCATCTCAACCCTCATGTTTTAGAACCTCTCATGCACCTTCCTTGGCTCACTGCATATGTCACACCCTTGCTACCAACAAAGTTATCTTACTTGCCTCTATGTGAAATCGTGGTCAAGGCATTACCGTACGACCCACTGTTAGGGCTCCTACACCAAATGGTCTGAGGTCTAATTAGGACTTCTTACTAGGGAGATCCCCTAACATGTTGGCACGTCCAGCACCGTCAACATTTATGGCACTGGAAGGAGGGCCAGATGACAAACTATCTCCTCTCATCCTATTTTGAACCTTTTCATATCTATCATGGAGTCTTTCACTCTACTCCATGATGTTTTTTGCATGCCAAAGATGTCACCATCACGAGGGAGTTCTTTGATCTCTTGTCCACTTGCACGTATGATGGTGAAGGCGAAGTGGCCTAGCCTAAATTTCTACATGACATTCTTTCCATGATTCATGAGGAAGATGGATGTTCTGATAAACAAGCCAGTTTTATGCTTGCATACACACTTTGTGAATCTCCACATCGATGGTTGTGCACCTTGCCAGCTAACAACGTGCACTCGCTTGAGCACTTATGTTATCTCATTGAAGACACTTTCTATCTTTTTGATCCAAACCATCTTGACCAGAAACTGCTACAACAACGAAAGGCTCCACATGAATCACCTATAGATTTTTTGCAGCACTTCTGTTATTTGCAGTTTCAAGCTTTGAAGAGCCAGATGAAGTTTTTCTATCTTTGGGACCGATTCAAGTATTGCCTTAAGAAATTTTCTCGTCCCAAGAAGAAGTTTGAAATCAAGCCTCACTCAATATTCTTCAGTGATGGAGCTTCACAATCACAGATGAATACGGTCACTGTCACAAGTGATTGTCCATCATCCCCTCATCAAACATCTCCATCACTGCAGAGTGATTCGGGAGATCATGCTCACACATCAGTTTAGCTGTCACATCCTCCCAACATCACTTCGCTTAATTTTTGTGCAGATTTGGTTGTGAGTCCATCGAGTTGTCACATGCATTTTGTTCCACAACCTCCATCTTCGTACTCGGCTAATCCTCTGGATGATACTGTCTTGTGTTCTTCCATTCTGGACTCTACACTTGTTGTGAATGAGGATCAAGCCATCGATGGGGTTGGTGTTGCAGAACCAACATGTGATGTCATTCATGAAGAGTATGATTGGGAGCTTGAGCATCAACACTCAGCGAAAGATGACTCCCTTCCATCCGAGCCTCCTCCGTTCTTCCCTGACATCTTTGGTGAACCTGCCATCCATGATTTCAAATGTGTATCTTCATCTACAGATGCACCCATTGTTGATCACTCACAGGACACACTGGATGTCAGTCCATCATCTGACAATGGAGAGGATAAGTTATTCATTGAAAATCCACTTGATTTTTCATCTTCCTTTTCCAAAAACACAGAGGATGAATTTGTTCACTTCTCATCTACCCCTCTGTTTGATTCATCAGATCATGAGGATGCAGATGAAGACATTGATTTTTATGATCATGGCTGTCGTGAGTTATTTACTTCCATATGCGATCACGATCATGATTCTATCACAGTCGATTTTTTGAAGCCACCAATTTATGATGATCTATTTGACAATGAAGTCAAAACACCCAAGACTGTCGAGGCACTTCAGCCCGAGCTGATGTTTATGTCAGGCCCTCGCTTTCTTGGGGTTAGTTTCATTTATGATCAGGAAATTGCTCAATCACCCAAGGTTTTTCATCACTCATCTGTGTGCATTAAAGATCAATCTCACACATAGATCATGCTTCCTCTACTCAAACTTCACGATCCCATCGCTCATGCATTGGAGGAATCTTACATTGCAAGCCCGCGTGCACAACACAAGTTGTCTTTATTTCTTTCGTTTTCTTGCATGTCACAGTCAAGAATGTGCGTATGCTTCACAATTACGCACAATGTCGCACAACACCATGATAAGTTCACGAACTGCTTGTCATGTACTTGCACTCACTTATGTCCTGTGGGCACTTTTAAACATGAAGTGTGTTTGCCTTCATTGTTACATCTTTCTTGCTTGCTAGTCCGCACAACCGGGTTACTCGTGGACCAAGCCTTCACCAACATGGGTCAACCAATGCACCGGTGGCTACATTGGAAATATTGCTTCATGTGATCAGGCCCATGCACTATTAGTTTAGGATTAGTGTTTACTTTCAGTTGGTTTGCTTGCATGCTTGTTTGATTACTTGTTTTGTTTGTTTTTTTATCTACTTGCTTGTTTGCTTACTCACTTTTCTTTCGCTTTTGCTTCTGCTTATACTTTTCTTTGTTGTTTGTTTGTAGGTTAGTTTCACATGAAACCATGTATGACTCTTGAAACTAGCTGGGTTAAGTACAAGAGGCCTTGTACAACTATCACTACTTGGTTATCTGTCATCCCGCCTCTGCATGAAGAACTTGCTAATTTTAGTCCGTGATATGTTAATGGAAAATATGTATTGTTCTAAGTGAACCTTGGTGAAAACACAACGCTTGCATGCTAACTAGTGTCACCTACTCTCATCGGTTGTTTTTGGGTTAGCCCTTGTCAGCTCAGTCAAGTAGCGTAAGGTGAGGGGAAAACCTAACAGGCATGTTAGATGTACAATAAACTACTTCTCTACAGGAACAACCTCTTATGCTCTCAATAAGTTCGGATCCCTCTTCCACCTCTCAAATGAATAAGTGTTATGAACAGTTGTGAAAATGAAAAAATAAAACAAAATGAGGAGTGAAAATTTCAAGAAATGAAAAATTAATAAGGCGAAAGAAGACAAAGGGTTCTTGTGAAGAGAAGTGATGCAAGTAACTCTGTCAGGGTACTAACCAGGCTTGCTAGCAATGGAGCCATGCTTTTGTTCCTTGGCTTGGAATGTGTGTCATTCGACTAAGAGCTTGGAAGTTGCGACATCTTACAATCAGGCTAGTGTGAAACCAAGATGAACTAAGAACTCAACAATACTTCCAGAGGTGTTAGACTTGTTTTTCACGAACAAGGTCCATTCAAAGAACTGTAGTTCTACCAGTGTAGTGTTGTAGCGGCTACAACCACACTCCAAAATTTTTCCTTAGCTTCGCTTTGAAGCCTCCCTACCAACCTTTCATAGCAACATGTCTTGCTTCATCAAGGACACAAGCTTCAATGATTTTCTTGCAGAATGATAACCTGTCCATCAGAGCTTGTTGCATTCCCCTCACAAGTTGTTCTTCCGGACTTGGTCCAGCTGCAGGCTTAGCAGCTCCCTCAAGAAATTGCACAATTATGGAGGGAAACCAGCCTTCCCTCCAGAAATTGCTCAATTCTGTCTAGCAACCTGTTGAGCTCCAGAATTGTGCAAATGTTCCAGTCAAGCTTCACTGAGAAAATTGCGCAATTCTTCCCAATAGGGTTGCTTAGCCCAGGAATTGCGCAATCTTGGGCAACAGTCAGCTGCGTTGACTAGAAATTGCACAAATCTCCTGGGCAACTAGCCCAGCTCCCACCCAAAAATGCGCATTTTCTCCCAGCAGCTGAGCAGGCTATTGCATGTGTAGTTGAGTTGACTGGTTCCCTTTGGGTCCGAGCAAAACTGATTTGCATGCATGGGTTGCTCCTCCCAAGGCAACATTCAAAGGCATCCCTTGATTCAAGGATCTATTTTTAGCAGTTGGAGGTTACATGCAAGGATCATCTCAGAAACCTCCCGCCAAGTATCGCTTTCCCTAGATTTGTGGCATGCACGTCACCACCTCGATCTTATCAAAACTCATCAACTAGACACTGTAGATCTCATTCCTCACATTGACCTTGCAGTTCTAGCATCCCACCTTGCATCTAGGAGTCGTCGGCACATTCATCTCAGTTGTCTTGGGGTAAGCTCGATGGTCATGACTTGCACTGTGTTTTTGTCACTTTTTGTGTTTCTATTTTGTGAGTGTTGTATGCTCGATTTCAGTGAGCACTTGCTATCGTTTACATGCATACTAGCTTGTACTAGCATTGTTTCAGTTTTCATTTGCATCTCATTATTGTCGCATGCATGGAATTGTTTTGCATGGATGGTCACTGCTGCGGTGACTCACTTGACACACTTTCATCCTTTCCCGTTTCCTGAATCCATCAATTTTTTTTTGCATGAATGATCATTCACTCTTTTTTGCACTCATCTCCTCATGCATTCACACTTCTCATATTTTCAATAACCCGTCGACCGAACTGGGTTGCCTCAGCTCGGACCGTGCCTTGCTCGGCTAGCACTGTGCTTTTCAGGAAGCGAAGGCTCTGCCTTCGCTCTAGAAATTGTGCAAATCTAGCCAACAACTGACCTCTAAGCTTGCATTGCACAATTCTTGGAGGCAATGTCCTGTTGGCCCCAGAAACTACACAATGAAGTTTGCTGCTTGCATGTCACTCCTGACTGAAATTGCACATTGCGCAGTTTTAGTCCTCAGCAAGCTAGGCTGGAATGTGCATTGCATAGTTCTAGTAATCAGTCAGTCTCCTGACAGCCCGGACTATGCCTTGCATAGTTTTGGTAGTCAATCTCCCGACCTCCCGACGAAAATTGCGCAACCTTCATGATCAGTCACATAGGTATGTTGCAAGTCAGTTATCAAGTTTGTTTTGATTTTCGACTGATAGATTTCTTGCCATGAGTGTTGCCATGTCTCTAGGTATCGCAGGTGTTCATCTGTCTCTTAGCAACATAGTTACAATGGCTTCCAGGAGAGAAGAGTAGAAGACACCGTTCAGAGCACACTTGGGGATGCATTCGATCAAGTGTTTATGAACTTGCCTACCCATGATGACATCAAGCTTTTCGTAGACAAGGACATCAATATATGACGGCAGAAACACCATAGCAAGTAGCACCATCAACAGCAGCTGAAGGTAGCATACTGGATTCAATGAATGCAAGAGGAAGGTTGTTGACAAGACAAAGGCAGAACAAAGTTGCAAGCTCAAGCAGATCCACTTGTGATGAAAGCAACTTTGGAGACTCGGGCTATGAGGTGATGACGTGACAAGAAGATCACACAAAGGTAGAGAATGAAACAAAGAAGGAGTTGCATGTGTTGAAGCAACAACTCAAGAAAGAATAGGAGCTGCATAGACGAGAGAATGAGTTGCAGTGGGAACAGGTACAACAGGGGGCGCAACATGCACTCATGGATGAAACTGCTCACGTACAAGTCATAGATCCATCCTAGCAGCTGGCATGGAGAAAAAAAGATGAACAGTGTTGTTGATCACATGCAACGGAATGAAACAACATGCATGTCATTATGCACACGCATGTGATCCCACCCATTTGGCACACTCACCGAGGCAAATACAAGAAGCAAGTCCGACTGGAGCTAAACATGTACCTTGACAAGTTGATGTGCACAACCACCAACACATGCTTGGAGAGTAGCATAGACACTATGCATCAACATGTTGTCGTTATAGTCACACCAGGATGATCATGCACATGCTATCAGATGAGTTGTATAGAGGAGCCATATCAGTGCACCCAGATGCAATGAAGGTAAGAGTTTGCTTCAACAAGATGTCACCATTGAGTGCACAGACACCATCATGGACAACCAAGCTTGGCATCATCTCATCACCTTCAACCATCATAAGCATGTCAAAGAGTTGGTCTCACCACAATGGTATGAGTGTCAATGATGTCTTGCTCAATCCATTTTGTCTCACATGGGCACGTGCATTTTAATGTAACGTCTTGTCAAGTGGAAGTTCAAGTGTTGATAGTTGAATGTAACAATCATAGAGTATTTGAAGAGTCATGAGGGTAGATGAATAGTCTCAAAGGGGAATGTCAAGGGTCACCCCACCCTTTGCTATAAATAACACCTCAGAACTCATTGTAGAGGCTTTTGGTCAGCCAAGATTCCGATAGGACTATCTTAGAGAGAGCTTGGAAAATATTGTAATGAGCCTTGGCTTATCCACTACACAGAGCTAGTACACCTCTTTGGAGGAGCAGGCGGTTGTGGCTATAACGTTTCACTGTCAGAACTAGTGGTTGGACGTGGATGTATTGTATGACTGGAACTTACAATTCTTAATATAACAAGAGCCAACACATTTCATGCATATGTTTTATTGTATTTCAACTATCTATTTACTCTAAATGATATATGTATTTGTTTTCTTACGCATGCATGTATAGATATTTTTGTGTATGTATGTATGAATCTTTCTTAAATGTGTTGTTGGTTTAACCATCACTTTAGATTTCTAGCTAACTTGCCTTCCATATTGTGATGCATCCTTGCTCATGTGTTCCCTTCTTAACTCTGTGCTATCACAGGTTTCTAAGGGGCACACTCATCTCAACCCCCATGTGTTAGAACCTCTCATGCACCTTCCTTGGCTCACTACATATGTCAAACCCTTGCTACCAATATAGTTATCTTACTTTCCTCTATGTGAAATCGCGGTCAAGGCATTACCGTACGATCCACTTCTAGGACTCCTACACCAAATGGTCTGAGATCTAACTGGGACTTCCTAATGGGGAGATCCCCTGACATGTTGGCGGGTCCAGCACTGTCAACAAGGTCTTTTCAAGGGGAAGGAAAATTTGGTACAAAAGGAGGATCCTCAGGCAATGCTTATTTTGGGAGATAAGTGGCAAATGGGGTTACGGGGTCAATATATCCCGAAGGCCACTCAAAACCCTAGATTATCATTCCTACAATATGTTTAGAAGATAATAGGAAACACATAAGATATCATTATTTTTTATGTAAGTTTATAAGAATTTGGTCAACGGAGAAGGAATTGGAGTGTTGGATATAACAAAATTGGCAACCAAAGGGACAGGTGGATTTGAGACTGGGAACGAAAGGTTTCTTCACAGTCATATTTTCTAACCTTGAAGATAAATATAGGATCTTTGAAGGGGGTCCATACTTCGTTAACAATGTGGGACTCTACATTAGGAAATGAGAAGCTTGTTTCAACCCAAATAAGGAGGAATTAACAGAAGCACTGATATGTGTAAGATTGTATTGTTTACCAGTAGATTTCTAGATATTGAAAATTCTAGAAGGTATAGGGAAAACACTAGGATGTTTTTTCAAGGTCTCAAAGGCCAAAAAAAGAGGGAAAAACATGTCATATGCTAGCTCATGTGTTTATATGAATATATCATGACCATTACCAAATACTATAGAGCTGGACTATCAAGGAGAGATCTATAAGAAACATCTGGATTATAAGCATTTTCCATTTAGATGTAGGCTATATCATGAGCATGGCCACTTGATAAGAGAATTTCCACTGAGAAGGAAGGAACAAGGTTTTGGAGGTCAGGTAGAAAATGATGGTTTCACCAAGGTCACTACACATAGATGAAATCACAGGAACTGAAACTCCTATAACACAGAGGGATTAGAGGAGAATAATTCATTTTCCACACTGGAGGCTATGGAAGAAGATTCTTAGAACATAAAATATTTCCATATGGATATTATTCCCAGAAAACAAACTCTAGACAAAAGTATGTTAAAATGTAAGTTGGAAGAGGAGGACGATATACAAGGTAGTTTTGAATTGTATGCACTGCTAGGTTTTGAGGAAGTGGCTCCTTTGGTGAAGCAAAAGTTGTCAGACCTCTCAGATGAAGAGAGGGTATTAGTCACTTTGGTGAATGATTGGGTGCAATAATATCTGGGGGACTTATCTAAAGTGGAAAGAGAGATCTACGCAAATACTTATCTTGGGTAGAAAACAAAGCGAAGAAACTTAATAGTGGACCCAATAATTCAATCATTCCAAGATTTTAAGGACAAGGGGAAATACATTATACTGAAGTACCTTACTAAAGAACCTAAGAAGAAGACAAATAAACCGAAGAAGGAAGTGAGACAAAACACTGGAGTGAACTAGGGAAATATAGATCAAGTAGTAGTTGTGACAGAGAAGTCAATACCTTTTCCCAACTCATCATCGTGAGAATTCTTTCTTGGAAGCAAAGTGGGCTAAATAATAAATGAAAGCACTAATATATTAGGGAAATAATAAAAAATGAAAACCCAACAGTTGTTATATTATAGGAAACAAAATTAATAGGGGAGAAAATGAATCAAATAGAAGGCACTTGTTGGAAGGATGTGAGTCATGTCTCTCGATTCTAGGGGTAGTGTAGGAGGCTTAGTTGTTTGGTGGAACCCACATGAAGTGGTCTTCCAAGATTGGATGGCTTTTGATCGAATTCTTACACATAGATTTAGGTATGTTGTAACAAAATATTTCATTTTTTTATCGAAGTTTTGCAACCCTCCAGATATGAGGGACACAAAGGTTTTTTTGGGGCAACTGTAGAAGATGAAACAAATGATAAGAAATTCCTGATAGTTGTTTGGAGGATACTTTAATATCATAATGTTTTTAGAGGTGAAAAAAGGAGGCATTCGTAGGTTAGACCAAGCATTAGCTAATTTTAACTGAATCATAGATAACTTGCACCTTGTAGACATTCCAACCAAAAATGGGATGTTTACCTAGAATAATCATTTACCAATCAAATAACTTGCAGTTTGGATCATTTTTTTTATTAGAGGAATTTTTAGAGAAGGATATATTTATCGAAGCTTCAATTTTTCCGTGCATGGGGTCAGATCACTAACTCATTCAATTAAAAATTGATCTAAAAGAAGCCCCACTAAATCATCCTTTCTGATTTGAAATATTTTGATTTCAGTCCATTGGTTTTGTAGATTTGTTAGACAAATGGTGGAAGGAGTTGAATATTAGAGGTACCAGCAAAAGGCACACATTCCAACTCAAACTAAAATCATTGACGCAAAGGATTAAATTTTGGAATATGAACGTCTTTGTGAATATCTTTGTATAATATTGTTGTATTATACAACAATAGGCATATGACAATTATTATATAATGTAATCATTAATATGTTTTAATGATTAGCTATAGAGCAATTATCACATGATATTTATTTATTGCATTATGATAATATATCTAATAATATATGGTAGGAACTGTTGTTGGGTATGCTAAAGGGAGTCTCCATGATAGTGAATAGCTTCGACATATGATACATCTTATCATAATCCTGTGCCCAGAAGGCATATGAAAATTATTATATAATGTAATCATTAATATGTTTTAATGATTAGCTATAGAGCAATTATCAAATGATATTTATTTATTGCATTATGATAATATATCTAATAATATATGGTAGGCACTGTTGCTGGGTATGCTAAAGGGAGTCTCCATGATAGTGAACAGCTTCGACATATGATACATCTTATCATAATCCTATGCCCAGAAGGTGGCAAGCTTCATCTAGTTGAAATTGCTCAAAGTCATCGTCTTAGGATCAGTGTGCAAGAGGATCTAGTGTATCATGTCCGCGCATGGGAACACGGGGTATCTACATGCAATCCGGTATGAGCCAAACTTGTGAATGTTCACATACACCTAATCGTCTTCGAGATCTTGCCCAAAAGTTCCTACAAATGATTCAATGACCTATTTCCATTTCAGCTTGATGTCCTTCTCTAGAAAGAGCTTGGTATCTTCATAGATCGGTAGACATTCAGGCATCTGTTCAATTGCTGCTCTAGTTGCACTTTCATCGGTGTCCTTTGATCCTGCTCTCTTGGAGGCCATTGATCCTATACTGCTAAGAGGCGGATGAACACCTAAAATATCTGGAGACAAAGCAACATGCATGGCAAGGAATCTGCTAGCAAAAACCAAAGCAAATTCGGGGAATGACATAACACATAAATGGGGAATGATAGGAAAAGATTGTGCAGTTTCTTCTGGGAGGCTGAGTGACTGGCTGTAGAACTACATGAAAGGCAATCTGGGCTATCTGGGAGACAAGATTGGCTGCTAGATTTGTGTAATGTGCAATCCAGGCTAATTGCTAATTGTTGGGATTGCGAAATGCACAATTCCAGCTGGCAATGACTACGTGCTTAGGGACAGCATTACACAATTTTCTAGGCTAGCAGTGTCTGTCCCTCATAAATGAATAAAGCATTCCTTAAAGATAGTGTTTGGGCAAAAATGTGCATTTCTGGAGAGGAAGATAGAGGCTCCCTTCTACAGATTGCGCAATGCTGTCTAGGTGAGGCAAAGTCTGGGCTAAGGCTACCCAGACCCGCCGATGGGAAAATGAAAGCAAATCTGAAAGTGAATGCATGGTGACACTAAGTGAAAGCATAAGTGATTGATCGTGCATGCAAAAATTTAATGAAAGATTTAGTAAAAAGATCAACATGCATGTGGGTGAAGCGAGTCATCAAATCAGTGACCGTCCGTGCAAAACAGTTTCATGCATGGGAAAATAGTGAGATAGCAATGAAAATTGAAATGGCGCTAGTACAATCTAGTATGCATGTACATGACATCAAGCATTCAAATAAATCAAGCAAAAAACACTCACACAAGCAAAAACACAAAAAGCGACAAAAATGATGAAAAAGACAAGTTGAGACCACTTACCCATGAATAGCTGAACCAGGTGTGTTGAAGAGTCTTGTATTTTCTGTGGGATGTCAGAGCTCCAAGATCGATGTGAAAGAATGAGATCTAGTGCATCGAATAAATAAGTTTGACATCATGATGCGCATGCCACAAATCTAGGAAAAAACCTCACTTGGAGGAAAGTTTCTAAAATGAACTTTGCATGTAACCTCTAGCTGTAAAAATAGCTCCCTGAATCAAGGAATGATTTTTTCATGTTTCCTTTTTTTATTCCGAGAAAAATTGAGCCATGCATACAAGTCAAGTTTCCTTGGTTCTGGGTGGAACTGGTCAACCCAGCTACTCATGCATGAGGCTGCTCAATTGCTAGGAGAGAATGCACATTTCTAGATGGGAGTTGGGCTGGCTGCCTAGAAGATTTGAACACTTTATGGGCATGGAAAATTTTACGGGCTAATATTCACATACGGGCTAATTTTCCATGCTTTTTCTAAAAAAAGGATTCACCAATTCCCAATTTTTCCTAAGAATGATTCGCCCAAATTTTATAAGAAAAAATTATTTTACCTTAAAAATCGCTAAAAATTTATAAAGACTATATAAAATCATTAGAAGTTTAAATATTTTTACTAAAATATCACCAATCATTTTATAGTTTTCATATTATGGATTAGTAATATTCATCAAGGTTTCTAATCTTTAATATAAATTTCCATCCTTATAATTTTCCCTGTTTATGGGAAAAGAAGCTGAATACTACCCAGGATTGTACAATTATTGGGCTGAGTAGGCCTGCTGGGAATTATTACGTAGTTTTCTGGGTGAATCCTGATTGATAGAATTGCGCAATTCTAGAGTCCAATAGGATGCCAAATAGAATTGCACAATTTCTAGAGGGAATTCTAGTTTCCCTCCAGAATTGCGTAATTTCTTGGGGGAGCTATTCAACCTGCAGCTGGACCAAGTCCGGGTGAAAATCCTGTGAGGGGAACACATCAAGCTTTGGTTGACAGGTAGTATTTGTCTAAGAAAAACGTTGAAGCTTGTGTACTTGATGAAGAAAGACAAGGTGCTGTGAAAGGTTGGTAGGGAGGCTCCAAAACAAAGCTAAGAAAAATTTTGGAGGGTGGTTGTAGCCGCTACAACAGAACGTGAATGCATGAACATGCCTAGTTGAGTGGCCGAAATTGACTACAAGAATTAGCAGCAGAAAAAGGAATTCAAACAGTCAGCAGTATGTTGGTAAAGAACTTTAGCAGCGAGGCCATTATGGGACACTGGTACCCAATATTTCCCATTGATTTCCATGAGCATGCTATGACTGGTATGATGGTTTTTAGGTAGGTATATGACTTGGTTGTTTTATATTATGATGTGAGGATGCCTTGCCAAGGGATGGATTTCCCATGATAGGGGATGTCAGGGAACTTAGAAGGTGAGTGACTGCATGGAAGGGGTGACCGAATTTCCCGAGGGACTATGTGGCAGAGAAGGGAAGGCCACATATATTTTTTTTTTGGTCATGATCATTTACAAATGGAATTAGATGAACATTGGGAGTGCACCCTAGAACAATGAGTCTGTAACTCTTCATCGAGAGGAAAAGTGGCGCAGGATTGTAGCATTGGACATTGGATGCAGCTTTGACTATGACAGTGGGTTTTGGAATTCCTGGGAAGGAATTGAATCCTGGTATTACTTTGAGGGTGAAGGTGTGATCCTCTAGGTTCCCTTGTTGATTGATATAGGCATTTTATCCTTTTATTTTCTGGTTTAACAAATGTGCATATGTGTATATGTGATTATTGTAAATACCGTAATGAGTTGTGTTATAAATATCTAGTATGTGGTATGGTTATTATATTGTTGTGTTGTCATGATGTTTTTATTTTGAGAAGCTCTTTCATTATAAATATTGCAACAAGCTATGTTATAAATCTCCATGGGAAGAATGCTTTGTTTTTATTAGTCTTGTTGATTATAGGTGTCATTGAACACTGAGAACAGTGTTCCCCCAAGGGGGAGGGTTCTGTAACATCCCTAGTTAAAAACTCATGTAAAAAATATATACAAGGCCAAGGTGATGGGACACGTATTCCAAGTTGAATGTTGGGAAGGGCATCCTATTGGGGGTGTTCATTTGGTTGTTTATGGCTAAGGAAATTAGCAAAGGCAATGGCTAAGGCTTTGGAAAGGCATGAGGCATTTATTGGCATTTTATTTATGAAAGTAATGGAATTTAGGAGAAAAGGACGTGAAAGGTCACATGTTGCATGCGAGGAGGAAATTGAAGGAAAATAATGGAAAATGAGGAAAATAAAGGCCTCATTCATAAAAAGGATTCCAAGGATCAGTGGGTAAGGCTTGGTTAGTGTAACATTTTGTTAGTTTAGTTTTGGAGCTCTTTCATTATTCTCTCTCTCACACTCATGAAGACTTAGAATTTCTTGGAGCACTTTGGCATTGGAGTAAGAAAGGAAAAGAAGGTAAGAGGAAGCAAAGATCAAGCAGGAAACACATGATCAAGTAGCTACAACAAGCTTCATTGTAGGTATCAACTTGCATGTGTATTTTCCTTGCTAGATTTGGCATGCATGGTATTAAATGTGGTTCTTTTCTATCATGGAATGGGTTTTTCTAGGTGTGACAATGTTCTTCATCCTAGCCTTTCCATTTCCTAATAGATTTGATGAGATGGGTTCACATATTTAGTTGAGTTGGGATGGCCAAATGGATTCGAAGCTGAGTAGGGTGGATCTCCGAAATAACAAACACATGGCCTAGTGGTCCTTGAACTAAACTGTGGATCACGATAAAGCCACTGACCTAGTAACCCATGAGCCAGACTGTGGGTTGCAGTAAAGTGAGGATTGTGTGCCTCGGTGGGCGTAGGAATCCTTGCTAGTGAATGACAAGATATATGGTAAATCCAAGAGGTGGAATTCTATCTATTGGCTTAGTATTCCTGGGATGGGATGTAGGGTAAATCCCAGAGAGTTTGTCTTGGTGTAGGGCCTAATGATCCTTGGATCAGACTATGGATTACGGTAAAGCCTAAGAGACTAATAGGCACTCAAATTCCTCATGGTGTAGGTGGAGAACTCCAGCGGAGTCCATGCTTGTTTGGTGTGTTCTGAGAGTCCCACATTCATTCTTGGAATATGGCACAAGGGTGAATGGTTGAAGAGAGATTTGGCTCAACCATTCTATGGTCTGGTGGAACGTGGAAGTCCCATCTCGGGTTTGGATTTCGCATCATTAAGGAAAGGTTATTTCTCCTTGCACTTCTATGAGAATTTTGATGGATTATATGTGGTCTATATGGTTGTACTTTCATGAGTATTTCTATTGTTATTATGATGGTTATATGTGTGTCTTATGACAACAACTATGTATGGCTCTCAACATGTTTTTTTCTTGTAAATGAATGGATAATGTATCTATGACATAATAAATGGTAATATAACAAATTCCATGAGGGAACAATGGTTCATAGTGATTCTCAAATAAGTATGAGATCCCTACACTTAATTCTATTATTTACACTTGTAGGTTACATGTTGATGATATGTTTGACAAAATGCTTGTGATGGCTAGTAGGGATCTGATTAAGGTCTTGTTTAACTTATTTCTTTTGCATCATTGTTTCCCTATTATTTTACTACTCCTAATTTATCATTCTTTTTTGGGAAATGACTTGGTATTTGGGCCCGTAAAAGTGGTTCAATTCATGGGGACGCTGGCATAACAGTAGAAAATTGGGTCTCTAGATGTTGGTAGGCAAGACTGTGATAGAAACTTTGGATTTATGGATGCTGTCATGCCTATAGCATGAGAGCGACTAAGGCTTAAGATGTCCAGACCATCAGTGGGACCCAAGGGCAGGATTTATAAGTGGCTGACATGTCTCCTGAGTGTTCTGTTGTTTATGTGGGTAGGTTGGTTGATGTGTTCCATCAATTCCACTTCCTTAAGGTCACATAGGAGGTCGAATCCAATCACAGTAACCTCTCGTCGCATGTTTACCCTGCTTGATAGGTTAATTTGGTACATGTGTGGGGAGGGTGTTACAATAGGCATATTAAATTACAATCATGCTCACCAAATAAGAATTAAATTCTTATGCTTCATTTTGTAGATGAGAGGAAATATTTTGAGACACATAATAAGGTGCATGGGACACCTAGAGGAAAATTTTGAAGACTGACATCATAAAATAATAAATATCTAGATCCCAGTACCACTTAGCATTTTCGTTAGAAAATTATGTATTACGGAGCAATGGAACACATAAAATATTGCTGAAATATAAACACAGAAAACGCATAAAACAAGAGAGACACAGATATATGTGGTTCACCCAGTTTGGGCTACATCCATGGAGAAACAACCAGTCCTTCCTTTTATATTATCCAGCAAACTGAAGATATACAACCTACAGCAGATCCGCTGTAACACCCTCTTCGCTCTCAATCTCCTCTCTCTTTCTCACTCAGAATACAGATCTACATAGACGTAATACAATTCCCTCATATATAGTGAGGGGTTGCCTTCTAGGGAAAAAAACCCTAAATTAAACATAACTTCTACCATCGGATCTCTACCTAATGAATGGCCCAGATTGAATATAAATTACTATACTTTTACAAGGCGATTTTACATCTATTCTTAGCTTCGGGGGTGCTGCCCCCGAAACCCCCTACCAGGGGGGGCTCCCCAAAGGTCGCAGCCACCCCCCCTACAACGAATATTTTACGGGCGGCGTTGCCACCCCATTTCGAACTGGGGTCCAATGTGGCAATACCTTTGAATACAGAAGATAATCAGGCTCCACACCCAACAATCTCCCACTTGGAGACTGATTATAGCAACTCCACCGCTGCTTCATTTGCTGGACAATGACTCCTCTTTGGACCTGGTTGTTTCTCATCTTCTTCATTATACTTGAAGACTAATTGAAATTGAGCATATTCTCAGTTTCTCCCTGGTTACAACTTTTGTTAGCATATCTGCAGGATTCTGGCTAGTGTGTATCTTTTCCAGCTTCAACTCTCCATCTTCCAACACTGATCGTATGAAATGGTACTTGAGCTGTATGTGTTTAGTCCTAGAATGAAATGTTGATTTATTTGCAAGATGAATGGCACTTTGGCTATCACTGTATAATGTGCCCATATCATGCTCCTTACCCAATTCACCCATAAACCTTTGTAACCAAATCATTTCTTTACTAGCCTCTGTAGCAGCAATATACTCTGCTTCTGTTGTTGAAAGTGAAACAACACTTTGGATTTTTAAAACCCAACTAACAGCTGTTCCACCTACAGTAAATACATATCCTGTAGTGCTCCTCCTATTATCTTTGTCACCTGCCATATCTGCATCAACATATCCCTGTAGAGAAATGTTTGAACCACCAAAGCATAATTCTTGATTTGTGGTACCTTTCAAATATCTGAGAATCCATTTCACTACCATCTAATGTTCCTTTCCTGGATTTTTCATGTACCTGCTTACAACTCCCAC
This sequence comes from Pinus tabuliformis, assembly GCA_031772625.1. Classification (NCBI taxonomy): domain Eukaryota; kingdom Viridiplantae; phylum Streptophyta; class Pinopsida; order Pinales; family Pinaceae; genus Pinus; species Pinus tabuliformis. The sequence goes on along the minus strand of CM062817.1, from coordinate 1,592,426,701 downwards.
TACATGTGCAATATCAAGCCTTGTGCAGACCATTGCATACATTAAGCTTCCAACTGCTGATGCATATGGAACTTTAGACATATAATCCATGTCTTCTTGGGTCTTTGGGCACATTTCCTTACTAAGTTTAAAATGGCTAGCAAAAGGTGTACTAACTGGTTTTGCATTGTGCATATTAAATCTTTTCAACACCTTTTGTATGTACTCATTTTGAGACAATGTTAGTTTGCGATTTTTCTGTCTCTAGTTATTCTCATACCAAGGATTTGTTTTGCAGCTCCCAAATCCTTCATTGCAAATGAATTTACCAATTTTCTTTTGAGCACATTTATTTCCTACATGTTAGACCCTGCGACAAGCATGTCATCTACATACAATAACAATATAATATAGCTGCCATCTTTTTTATTTTTCAGATAAACACAATGATCAGAGTGACATCTAATATAACCTTGTTTAGACATAAACTTGTCAAATTTTAGATACCACTACCTTGGAGCCTTTTTAAGCCATACAAGCTCTTCTTCAACTTTCACACTAGTTTCTCCTTCCCTTTTACCTCATATCCTTGTGGCTGCTGCATATATATCTCTTCCTCCAAATCCCCATGGAGAAAGGTTGTCTTTACATCTAACTGCTCAAGATGCAAATTGAGCTGCTACTAGACTTATAATAGTTCTGATTGAAGTCATTTTAACAACATGAGAAAATATTTCATCAAAATCAATACCTTTCTTCTGTGCAAACCCCTTCACCACAAGTCTAGCTTTGTACCTCTGTTTTCCTCCATCTTCTTCCTTCAACCTGTAAACCCATCTATTCTGCAATGTAGTTTTACCTGCAGGCAACCCGACTAAATCCCAAGTTTGGTTATGCATTAAGGAGTCCATCTCTTCTTCCATGGCTAGCTCCCACTTCTTCCTGCTTTCAACCTGCATTGCTTCTTCATAAAATTCAGGTTCACCGGAATCAGTCAACAATAAATAATATCATGAAGGAGAGTATCATTCAGGGGGTCTACTTATCTTGGTAGATCTTCTAACACCACTTTCAGGTGTTTGGGGTGCCTGTTGCTGTTGTGGTGGTTTCTGTTGTTGTGGTTGTTGATTATTATTATTTTCAGGCACCTTTACTTTTTCAGTGATCTCATCAAGAACTATGTATTCCTTGTTTTCTTTTTCCTGTTTCTTTTCCTACAACTGATTCTTATACAAGACCTTTTCATTGAATATTACATCTCTTCTCCTAATGATTTTGTGATTTTCATAATCATATAAGCGATAACCAAAATCATTAACACCATATCTAATAAAGGTACATTTCTTTGATTTTGCCTCAAGCTTTGTTCTATTTTCTTTATTAATATGGACAAAGGCCTCACAACCAAAAGGATTTAAAAAGGAGTAGTTTACCTTTTTACCTGTCCATGCTTCCTCTGGAACACCACCATCCAAGGAACTTGAAGGCCCTCTGTTTATTAGATAAACAACAGTATCTACAACATCTACCCAAAATTGTAAAGGTAATCCTACATGCAATCTCATGCACCTTGCATGCTCCATGATTGTTCTGTTCATCCTTTCTGACACACCATTTTCTTGTGGTGTTCTTGGAACTATCTTCTCTCTGCAAATTCCATGCTCTGAACAATACCTATCAAAATCATTGCTGCAATATTCACCTCCATTGTCTAATCTGAGACACTTCAATTTCTTTCCTATCTCAATCTCAACCAAAGCTTTCCATTTCTTGAAAGTATCAAATACATCAGATTTATTCTTAATACAATAAATCCAAGTTTTTCTAGTTGCATCATTAATAAAAGTAACATAATAATGAGAGCCACCGAGAGATGATACCTGAGCAGGTCCCCATATATCTGTATGCACAAACTCTAATTTTTAGCTCTTCTTTTCTTTCCCAACTTTAAGAAATCTGACTCTCTTCTGTTTTCCATAAATTCAGTTCTCACAGAAATCCAAATCAACATTCTTCAAACCTGGCAACAAATTCCTTGAGTGAAGGATCTTCATCCCCTTCCCACTCATGTGTCTGAGCCTATGATGCCATAATGCTGCATCTGCTCCTTTGGAACTTAAAGCATTAACAGAGTTAGAAATACCATTGCATAAATACAATGTACTAACCTTTTCACCTTTTGCTATTACCAGGGCTCCTTTGGTGACCTTCCAAGCTTTATCTGTGAAAGTTGTCACACAAGCTTCACCGCCTAACTGTCCTGTTGAAATCAGATTTTTCTTCAGATCTGGAACATGCCTTACTTCCTTTAGTAGCCATTGGTTTCCATTCTGCTGTTTTACAAGAACCTTACCCATTCCAACAATTTTACAGGGTTTATCATCACCCAAACGGACTTGTCCAAAATCTCCTTGAACATAGTCATGAAAGTATTTCTTATCAGGTGTGGCATGGAATGAGGTCCCTAAATCTACCACCCAGGAATCAGTAATATTTTTGAAAGAAAGAATCAAAGCATCTTGTAACACCTCACCTGTCACATTTGCTTCATGATTGTTTTCTTGCCGTGCATCTCCTTCTTTTCCCTTCCAAGATCTACAGTCTTTCTTTAGGTCTCCTTTCTTTTCACATTTCTAGCAGACTATCCCTGATCTGGACTTGGATCTACCTTTCCTTGATTTCTTGTGATATCATGAGATCTTTCCTCTTTCCATTTTTCTTCCTCTAGACTCTGCACTCAAAGCATTACCCGATGTCTCACCGGAGCTTTTACGTCGCATTTCCTCGCTAAGGATAGCACCGACAACATCATCAAACTTTAAAGTACTAGATCCAGAAACAAAGTTACTAATGGCCATTACTAAACCATTCCAACTTTTTGGCAACGAGCACAAGAATAACGGAGCTCTAACTTCATCATCAAAGTTTACCCCTACAGAACTTAACTGACTTGTAACAGTATTAAAATCATTTAAATGGTCTACAACAGATCCACCTTCTGACATCTTCATATTAAATAAATGCTTCATAAGAAATACCTTATTTGAGGCCAAGGGTTTTCATATAGTTTTGCCAATGCCTTAATCAAACCCTCCGTCATTGTTTCCTTCGAAATGTTGAAGGCAACTGATGCTGTGAGGTGCAACCGTATTGTTCCGAGTGCCTTTCTATCGAGAAGGTTCCATTCTTCATCTGTCATACCCGTTGGCATCTTTGTTTTTCTGCCCAATGGTAGGTACAGATCTTTCTGATATAGATAATATTCCATCTGCATCTTCCACAGCGAGAAGTTTGGCCGTTAAATTTCTTGACCTTAAACTTACCATCTTCCACCATTGCTCCCACTCGAACCAGGAATCCTTCTCTCCTGCGAGTTTGTCAGCCAAAAAGACCTTCGGCTCTGATAACATTTGTTAGAAAATTATATATTACAGAGCAATGGAACACATAAAATATTGCAGAAATATAAACACAAAAAACGCATAAAACAAGAGAGACACAGATATATGTGGTTCACCTAGTTTGGGCTATGTCCACGGAGAAACAACCAATCCTTCCTTTTATACTATCCAACAAACTGAAGAGATACAACCTACAGTAGATCCGCTGTAACACCCTCTTCACTCTCAATCTCCTCTCTCTTTCTCACTCAGAATACAGATCTACATAGACGCAATACAATTCCCTTATATAGTGAGGGGTTGCCTTCTAGGGCAAAAAACCCTAAATTAAACATAACTTCTATTGTCAGATATTTGCCTAATGAACAACCCGGATTGACTAGAAATTAATATACTTTTACAAGGCAATTTTACATCTATTCTTAGCTTCGGGGGCGCTACCCCTGAAACCCCCCACCAGGGGGGGGGCTCCCCAAAGGTCGCAGCCACCTCCCCCTGTAACGAATATTTTACGGGTGGTGTTGCCACCCCATTTCGAACTGGGGTCAAATGTGGCAATACCTTTGAATACAAAAGATAATCAGGCTCCACACCCAACAATTTTAATAAGAGCCATATACCATTTACAGAAGGATGAATATGTCCCATCCCCACTTCAACACAAATTCGCACATTTATCAAAATTTGAATGAAAGAAAATACTCCTTGGGACTCTTGTCATGACTATGGTATATAGATGATTTTAAAATTTCCTTGATCCAAATCTAATCTTCCTTCACCCAACATGGAGCACTTATTTTCCAAAGTGTCTGCCACTAAATTCAAATGTATGCAAACATGGAAAAATTCCATATGCTCAAATTGAGAGGAAAGTAAGAGAATCCTTTGGAGAAAAATAGGGAAATCAAAGCTTGACTCCATCCTAGCCTTGACCACCTAACAAATTATAATCATTGAATCAATGAAGAATATAATATTTTTAAAACTTATTTCCAAAGAAGTTTCTAGACCATTCCACAGAGAAAGAAACTCCACTTGGTTTTTTGTCGCATGACCAAGACCCCATGCAAATTGTGCCACAATTTTTTCATTGGGGTTAAATAATGCCCCTCTTTTTCTTACCTCCCCTATAAATTAACATGATTATTAAAATAACAAAAATGATGTATTATGTATGATAGTTGACTTCCATAATTATTAGTTATGCTACACTACAAGCATCAACATTCTCCACCATGGAAATCATTCCAATTTTACGTGAAAACCCTTTTATTATCTTTAAAACAAAAGTAAACATAGTAATATCATTTCCCATTCTGTTTGGCCATAGAATTTGATGTTTTGTTACAAGGTAAGAATTTCATACTTTGAGGGTGTTGGTGAAGCTTATCTTGGATCTACATGTATAAGCTTGGCATGGTTTCAATTGTTTTTTGGTTTTCATAATAGACAAATAACATAACTTGTGCATTTTATTCACATAACTTAAGCGGTGTGTTTTTTCTTTTGCTTTTATCTTAGATGGTTGGGAGAAATAAATTTTGTCCTCCCCACCTAGGTTCAATTATTGCAAGTGAAGTGTTGAGGTTTATTGTAATGGATTTGAGCCTTGTTGCTGAATCTGATTAGTCCCTAGAGGAACAAAACATGTATGTTCCTCACATGGAATATAAATATATTTCTCATAAGGAGGGGAGGAAATGAAAACTTATGATATGTGTTTTGGTTTTTAAATTCCATTACTCACATTATTAATGTTTCCATTTTATGGTATTTTAGACATCACAATGCTCAATTTAACAAACTCTAATGATGTAAGACAACTATAAGTAATCTAAATTTGTTGTAGTATTGTTGTCTATGGAAATATATATTAATCAATCAAGTAACCAGTGCATTGTACTATGTGTAGTGTATGTTGAATCTATAGTAGCACAAAAAGGTTGGTGTATGTTTGAATATATATTAGTACAAAGGGTTAGCCCTTGCATACATTTAGCTATATATGACCTTCTGGCACACTTACACTAGTATGACCACTTTTTTCTAAAGGCCAAATGTATTAGCACATAAGGTTTCCCTGGTATATTGTATTTTTTTTTTCCATGTTACAAATCTTGGGGAAAACCTTTGGATGATTTCCCTCATTTTGAAGATGATACATAGGAAAAACCTAGATTATTAAGGCCATAAGGCTAGTCAACAATAGGGATGAAAGCCATTAGAGAAATACACTCTCTATTTTATCAACATGTCACTTGTGGGAATAAAACCTGAGTGGGGATGATGATAATCATTCCTCCAACCACCTGAGATAAATCCAATTGTATGTTAATGCATTAATTTGGTGGTAGAATAGATAAAATATCCAATGTCAATAAAATCTTCGATGGAAATAAAGTTTGAAAGGGTTGTTAACTATATAATCTCTTCGATAATAGAATTATTTAAATATATGATATTGAATAATTATCCATAGGCAAATACATCCTTTAAAAGTAAAAGTTGGGAGGAATAGGAAAATTGACCATGCATGTTTCTACATACATAATAATGATTAGAATGATGGTAAAGAATGAAAACAATAATAATCACAGGGATATATACCAATATGAAAAACATCAATAAATACAAAGTCATGTAGCCATATAATGTTGAACATTGTTGAAAGTAAAATATTAAATTTTGTTTGAAGAACATATATCAATGATATACAACACCTTGTTATTATTTTGTAGCCAAAATTTCTTCTTGGAAATTTATTTGAAAACATAAAAAATGGATGGAAGATACTTTCGTACTTCTCTTCATTTTGGAGATTTAGTTTAAATCATAATTTGTCGTGATTGTTTCTCTTTATCATATTAACTTTTTTTTTCACTCAAGATAACTAGAAAGTTGGATAGAGATCTCACTTTCTAACAGTCAGTTTCATAAAGTTTATATGGACAAGGAAGTAGGTCTAGTGTAAAACTTCCCTGTTTGTTATGTATCTAGAGGTTCCAAGATTGGATAGGATGATAAATATCCTACTCCCACCTATATTTTATTGTATCATCCTAATAAATACATATATGATATGAGATAGTGAAATTTCAAAATTGGTAGCATGATTAGTGAAGGAAACTTGTGAAGACGAGAAATCATATTTCACTAAAGCCAAAGAAACTGACAGGTTCCATTTATTTCAATACTATGTTATACATTATGCTAGAAATAAATCTAATACATCCACTTCTACTCAGAGTGTTCTAAATCCTTCTCATTCTAAATTGGCTTATTGTCTTAATATACTCTTTACTTGATCATTCTTTGTTATCTTCCATTCATTAATTCATTTATGCATTTTTCTTTCATATTTTTAGTTCATGTTTTTATTGTTCCCAGTAAGGCATGGGCATAGTATGCATATAAAAATTCACTATTGGGTTAATATTATGTCATTAACATACATTAGGGGAGATTTTATGAGGGTTTCAAGTACAAATCATTATCACTAATAAAGTGAAGAGATAGATTTATATGTTATCCATAGAGATCAATTTTAAGACATAGCTATATACTTCAAATGATACTATATGAAAATGAAAATGAGATAATTGATTCAAAGGCGTAACTTGAGCTTGTCTTGAGAAGCATATTGTGATATAAAATAGGTTATGATATTTGTTTTTGCATCGGCCTTTCTATAATGTAAAACAAATAGAATATGTATCATAAGTAATTAGATTCAATTCATATAAAGGAAAACATTATCTTAAATTTTAGTGAGAATGTAATGTCAATAAACACTTGAAATTGGCATTTTACAGTAACATTCCAACCAAAACTACAATAGAAAACCACCATTATGCTTGATGATACATGCATAAATCTCCAAACATGTTAACAAATCATTTAATACAAGTTACAAATGCTAATTTTCATCCTTGAGCTAGTCCATAGAGAAGTTGAAAGATTACTTAGCAACATTGTTATGTTGGAGAATCTTAGAGAGAGTTACATCCACTCTATAGCTTGAGGTTATGTAACATGTGTATTTCTGATTTTTTTACTTAATTGTTGGTTACGGGCTAGTGCTTTCAAATATAAAAGAAGTGATACATAATTAAAATTATAAAATTGAAAAACACATACACGAAAAACACGATTCCATTTTGGAAAATTTGAGTGGAATACATTTATATTTTTATTGGGAAAAGACAATTCAAATGTAAAAACCTCCCAACAAATTACCTATAAATCATGAAGATGCAAGTTCCACGAAATTTTTTCTTGGATGAATATCACTAATTATATGAAGACTTGCACTTTCTAAGATATTTTTTATTCAAATGCAACGTAACACTAGTCATGATATGGAATTAAATATTGAACAAATATTAAATTTAATATTTATAGTTATTGCTCTTTATACTCTCTTTCAACATTTCTTTACACCCTTTGGACCAATACTCTTAAGTTCTCTTATAGCATTTATTTAGAACCTTTGGACCAATAGATAGGTTAAATCATGGTGAGAAGAAAGTAAATTTAGCTCTTAGAAATAATTAAACAAAGTCACTTTTATAAAACATTAAAATCCTAGGGATCCTAAGTTAGTGACTATGATAGGTGGGTCTATTTACTTTTTCAATCTAACTATTTTAAAAATTATTTTTCATGTACATAATTACTATATATATATATATATAGATATAGATATTAATTTAAAAATGTTACATAAATTTTAAATAGACTTAAAATTTACAATTATCATTGTTTTAAGTTTTATTAATTTTATTATATATATATATATATATATATATATATACCACTCAATAACATGACGAGCCTTTACACCATTAACGTTAACTCTCACCCAATCACTATTATGCACACCTAGATAACTAAAAAATGCAGGTAAAAAAAACTATAGCCTTGCAAACATAAAAATGGAAAGTTATGGACCAATATTGAAATATTATTGACAAGTTTTAAAAAGCTCAGTTTTAAAAAATATCATAAATTTTAAAATGGTAATACTGAGTTAAAAGATGGTTTAATGAATGTTAATTAAAATATTGGTTTAATGACTAGTAATTAAATGATTGGTTAAAGCTAAATTTGGACACAACGGTCCAAAAAAGCAAGCATAAAGATCACGAATTCCCTAGTCATTATATATTTGCACGCCTAATGAATGAAGAATGGGAGGAATCGGTGATTGTGATGAATGGAGATTAAGAGAAGAAAATTCACAAACGAAGAGGAGGTGACCAAAATTTTTGCAGTCCGAAAAAAAAAGTGCAGGCGATCAACTGGATTATTCACGGAGAGGGTAATTTTTTGTTCCTTTAATTTGTTTGTCTATCTGTTTAATTTATTTCCCCAAAAAAATGGTTTCTCTATTTATTCAACTGGTTAACTAGGGAAAGGCAGTAGGCTATTGAGTAATTTTATGTTCCCTTAATTTGTGTGTATTTAATTCATTTTATATAGACATTTGTGTAACCTAAAAAATTGTTTTCTCTATTCCATCTACAAGTTAAGCATGGGTTTTCTTTCTCTCTGAAGCACTCTGTTGTAAATTTGTATGTCTTATGGAGCGCTCCATAAATGTTTTGTGTAGTGTTGTATGCATCAATATCTTGTGTAGTGTTGTGGTATGCTTGTAATGTGCATTGTATCCCGTGTAGTGTGTAAATGGTTGTTTTGTGTGTTTGTGGACTTTTGTTAATTGAGAGAGAAAGTCCTAGCTAAGGAGAATATGCACTGGTGGTTGAAAAACCAACTTGATAAAAAAATAATGCTTGCAGAGTGCGTTGGAGTGAGTTGGTACTCATGGAATTTTATTCCTTAATTATTTTTAAATTCATTCCTGACCCTTTTTTGTTTCATTTTCTAATGATTGAGTTGGAATTTTATATACATGAGTTGAATTAGTGTTTCCAGTGCTTTTTTAGTAGAAAATGAGGAGTTTACAGCTCTTTTACAACCACCAGTTTGTAGAGTTTCAATAGTAAATGAAATAATTCCTAAGAAGCAAGGTTAGTATTATGTGTGAATGGCCTTGTTCTCCTCTATTTCTTGTTGTAGTTTACTAATATAGTTTTCAATTTGTTTGTCAAAAATTACCATGCTGAGTAGCATTTCCATCTGGCAATGTAGTTTTATAGAGTGGAGGAAATGTAGTCTTCTCTTCCTAAACTTTCCTTGATCAGGAACCCATTTGAGGCTATTACCACCAATTTCTGAATTAGAATTATATTTATGATCCCCAAACTCCTTGGATTCCAAATGAAGAATCTCCTTTCTAACCTCTAGGGGATTTGAACCAAAAAAGTTTGCCACAGATTCCCAACCAAATTGTCGGTGATGTCTAGAAGAGGATGCCCCTGGAGCACCACCCCTGCACTAGGGATTCACCGTCGATGAGGCATTTCCACATAAGAACTACAAAAAAACCACAATACAACCACAATACAACCACTCTAGGCTAACTGAATGACCATGTTATGAATGAAAACAAGATAGTAAGACACCAAAATAACAGAAACTAAAAAGTTATAATTGATGACCAGAATGAGTGACGACCCCAGTATAACACAAAAAATCCACTTACAAATGATTATGCAGATAATTAACTAATTGCGATGACTAACTACTTGACACCCCTTACCAACCAGGACCACAATCCATTTCAACTTCGTAGGAAACTATAGTTCTTAAGGACCAGAATGATCAAGGTTTGATATGTTTAAGTTAACAATGAACAAGTGGAACTATAGTCTTTTTTAGAACCAGCTAGATAAGGTAACTTAGTACCAGACTCTGCATACCAATACTAGGAAATTATAGGAAATTTTTGGTCAATTCGAAGGTCTATGATGTCATTGAGAGAAGTACAATGACCAGTTCAAAGGAGGGACCGAACCCTGAGTTATGTAATAATAACACAAAGAAAATTGACACCCTATGTGGGGAAAATGACCACCTAGTGAAAAACTTAAGGCTCGATGACAAAATAAACTAGGATATAGAACTATCCAACTCTTCAACAAACCAAAATTCCACCCTACTAAAATGACCTGAGAAATTAACAGTGTATACAGACCTCCTTTTATGGTAACACAATCAATTGGGGACCACAAACAAGAGGGGAACTGCTGCAACTGAAAGACGTCAACCATATAACTACCACCTTCCTGCCACCCAGAGACCATGGTGGAACTTATATAAGTATCTATAAACATGATGTATCTAGTACTAGGAATGAACAACACCCTCTAAAAATCCCATGGTAGAAGCCAATTGTACTGCATACACCATGTCTCAGCCATCCCAAGGCATTCCCTGAGAGTGAGGTCATTAAGGAAATTTCTCCTGCTATCAGAGAAATTCCTTCCCACATTCAATACATAGTGGGAGGGACAATCCATTCCTGAGTAGACAAAATGAAATGAGTTAATGAAACTATTGAGACAAAACAAAACCCTAATATCTAAGCTCTTAGAAGTTAATAAGAAAATGACTTGAGTTGGTGGCTTCCATTATGAAAACCCAGGACATGCCACGTGTGACCCATGCGTAACCAAATGGATAGCCCATATTTATCTATGAGGGTTTCCACCTTTATCGCCAAACAATTTGCATGCAAATAATAACTCTCGCCAAAAATCTCCCATCAAGAGTGTTGGGTTGTGTTATATTCTTTCCATGAGTAGCCCACGTAGTTAACCAGGGGGTTAGAGGGGGGGTATAGCCCCCCGTCTTCGTTGCGCCGATTGTGTAGCGGGGGGGTCACAGGGGGTTTTAGGGGTGCAGGAAACCCCACTCTATGGGGTTCAAGGCAGCGCCTCAGAAAATTTTGGTTTTGGAACCTATGTTAGGTTGGGCGGACCCACCTATGGTTTTGTGCATGATTTTCGCACATGTTTTTGGACGTGATGGATTTTTGGTCTATGGTTTTAGACGCAATAGTTTTCGGTCCATGGTATTGGATGCTTCGACATGTATAAATATGTATTATAACATTGAAAGGAACATAATGAAAAATCAAGCTAGTAGTCCTGGTTTTGGGATCCAGGGGAAAATCTCTATGTATATGTGTTTTATGTGTTATGCTCTCACATTATTTATTTATGTGTTTTAGAATTCATATGCAGGTAATTTCTGTACGGGGTTAAAACCTACATTTGGTATCAGAGCTGTTTTTGGCTTCAAGGGGACACCTTTGTTGTTGAGGGGTTTCGCTCGGGCCTGTGGTAGACCCTATTCAATGGGAGATCTACGAGATTGATTCTGGTGGTGAAAGAAGATGGTGAGCAGTGGAAAGATAGAGATCAAGAAATTTAATGGCCAGAGTTTTGAGTTGTGGAAAATCAAGATGGAGGATTTGTTGGTGGATAAAGATCAGTGGATCGTTGTAGATCAAGGTACTAAACCAACGAGAGTGTTCGATGAAGAATGGGAGAAGTTGGATCAGAAGGCAAAGAGCACAATACGATTGTGTGTCTTAGATTCAGTATTGCCGAATGTATTAGGGGAAGCTATGGTGAAGACTTTGTGGGATAAGTTAGGGACTTTGTACCAATCTAAGTCTCTGGTGAATAAAATGTTCCTGCGAAAAAAGTTGTATAACCTAAGGATGAAAGATGGAGACTCGGTGACAAAGCATCTGAACGCATTTAATACTATGGGAAGTCAGTTAGCATTTATTTATATTAAAATTTCAAACGAAGATAAGTGCATCAGTTTGTTGTGTTCTTTACTAGATTCATGGGATAGTCTAGTTATTGCAATAGGTAGCAATGCAACCGCCTTGCAGTTTGATGAAATAGTCTCGTCCTTGCTGATGGAGGAGATGAGACGAAAAAATATGGAGAGCCAGAATGGTGATGCCTTGTCTGTACGAGGATGGTCCTAGTACAGAAAAAAAAAAGTCATCAAGTGGGAGATCTAAATCTAGAGGGAGATTTAAATCTCTAGGAAAACCTTTAAAGGTGGTGTGCTAGAAATGCAGAAAGGAAGGGCACTACAAAAGGGGCTGTAAATCTAAAGCTCCTGATAAAGGAAATGGATCTGATGATGCTCCTATTGCAGAGGCGAAAACCACCTCAGATGAAGGTGGGGATGTGTACTTGGCTTCTTCAAGTACACATGTAAATCATGAGGCATGGTTGATTGACTCAGGTGAATCCTTTCACTTCACTCCCCATAGAGAGTGGTTCTGTGAGTATGAGAAATACGATGGTGGTGATGTCTTCTTAGGGGATGATAGGAAGGCTATAATCATTGGTCGCAGAAAAGTAAAGTTGAAGTTGCAAGGTGGAAGGGTTAGAACACTTCCGGGTGTTCTACATATTCCTGCATTGGCAAGAAATCTGATTTCTGTAAGCAAGCTGATGATGCAGGTGTAAAAATAGTGTTTGAGAAGGATACCTGCAAGATGGTTCGAGGAGCATTGGTATTGATGTGGGGAGTTTGGATTAGAACTCTGTACAAGCTGCAAGGTAGCATTGTTGTTGATGGGTGCAACAATTCTGTGGTTCCTGAAAGTGGAGCAGAAAATCTAGTGGTCTCTAGAGAGAAGACCATGATGTGGCATTAAAGGCTTGGAAATATTGGAGAGAAGGGCCTTCGAATACTTCATGGTAAAGGTATGGTAGAAGGTATGAGTAATAGCTCTCTCGATTTTGATTTTTGTGAAAATTGTGTATATGGGAAGCAGAATCGAGTGATTTTCCCCTCTGGTGGTAAGAGGGTGAAACATATATTAGAGCTTGTGCAGAGTGATGTGTTTGGACCTGTGAAGGTTCCATCACGGGGTTAGTCTGTGTACTATGTATCATTTATAGATGACTTCTCAAGGAATACATGGATATATTTCCTTAAGAAGAAATCTAAAGCCTTTGATAGGTTTAAATAATTCAAGGCTTTGGTGGAAAACCAAACAGAGAAGAAGATAAAGGTGCCGAGGATAGATAACGATGGAGAGTTTTGCAGTAAGGAATTTGAAGAATTCTATAAGAAGTGTGGTATAGCACAGCAGAAGACTACTCCATATACACCTTAGAAAAATGGAGTCACAGAAAGAATGAACAAGACGTTGATGGAAAGGGCAAGAAGCATGCTCAGTGGTTCCAGGTTAGGACAGGAATTCTGGGCAGAGGAGGTGGAGACAACATGTTACTTGGTCAACAGATCACCTTCATTAGGTTGGAGGATAAAACTCCACAAGAGGTATGGACTAGTAAGAAACCATCTCTTTCACATCTGAGGGTATTTGGATGTGATGCATATATACATGTTCGAAAGGAGAAACAAACCAAGCTAGATAGTAAATCTGAAAAGTGCATCTTTATTAGGTATAAGGATGGTTTAAAGGGTTATAAGATTTGGAACGTAGTAACAAGGAAGGTTGTGTACAACCAAGATGTGGTGTTTAGAGAGGTGAAAGATGTTATTAAACATGAAGTCCAACCAAAGGAACCTGAGAAGATAGAGTTTTAGCTAAAGGAGGAAGAATCAGACTCTACAGTAGAGGAGGAATCAGAAGATGAAGAGACATAAACTCTGGGTGTGAGAAGATCAGTTCGAGAAAAAAGGCAGTCAGAAAGGTATAGTCCATCTGCTTTCTATTCAAATTTTGCTTTATCTATTACTGATGATGATCCCAGAACTGTGAAAGAAGCAGTAAATTCAAAGGATGGAAAACTTTGGAAAGAGGCCATGGTTGATGAAATGGCATCTTTGCACAAAAATGAGGCTTGGGATCTGGTGGAGTTGCTGGCTGGAAGGAAACCCATTGGTAGCAAATGGGTGTTCAAGAAGAAGACAAATGCACAAGGAAAGGTGGAGAAATACAAAGCTCGGTTGGTAGCTAAAAGTTATTCCTAGGTGCTGGGAATTGATTTTAGTGATATTTTTTCTCCTATTGCCAAGGTAACTTCTATTATATTACTTTTATCTATTACTGCTACTTTTGATTTTGAGGTAGAACAGATGGATGTGAAGACAACATTTCTTCATGGGGATCTAGAAGAGAAAATCTACATGAAACAACCTCAAGGCTTTGTAGTGAAGGTTAAGAAAGAATTGGTATGCAAGTTAAAGAAGCCTCTATATGGGTTAAAATAGTCACCAAGGATGTGGTATCAGAAATTTGATACATTTATAGGGGGACTTGGCTTCACCAAAAGTAAAATAGATCACTATGTATATTTTAAATTAATTGGTGACCGTGTTATTTATTTGGTCTTGTATGTGGATGATATGTTGCTGGTTGGAAATGACAAAGAAATTATCCAGGTTTTAAAGACCAAATTGTCCTCTAAATTCGACATGAAAGATATTGGTGCTGCAAACTATATTTTGGGCATGGAAATTAAAAGAGATTGAGAAAAGAGGAAGCTCTGGTTAAACCAGAGGAAGTATGTCGAGACAATATTGCAAAGATTTAATATGCAGGATAGTAAACTGGTGAAGGTTCCTATTCATGTAGGTTTAAAGTTATCTGCTGAATAGTGTCCCAAGACACAAGAAGAGGAAGAGGACATGTCCCATGTTCCATATGCAAGTGCAGTCGGTAGCTTGACGTATGCAATGGTCTGTACTATACCAGACATTGCACATGTAGTGGGAGTATTGAGCAGGTTTATGTCAAAACCAGGAAAGGAGCATTGGAAAACAGTGAAGCGGGTTTTTAGGTATTTGCGTGGCACTAGTGATTATGGTTTGTGCTACCAAGGAATACTAAGATTGGACAAAGTGTTGGATATTCGTGGTTTTTTTGATGCAGACTAGGGTGGAGATCTAGATCAGAGAAGATCTACAAGTGGGTATGTGTTTAACCTATTTGGAGGTACAGTTAGTTGGATGAGTAAGAAATAATCTGCAGTGGCACTATCAACTACAGAGGCAAAATACATGGCAACCACTCATGCAAGCAGGGAAGCAGTTTGGTTGCAGAGATTGTGTTCAAGTATGGGGTTAGTACAGGGATCTATAAGGATAGACTGTGACAGCCAAAGTGCAATTTTCTTGGCAAAGAACCCTGTATATCATTCAAAGACAAAGAACATTGATGTTCAGTATCACTTTGTGAGGGATATGATAGAAGACAAAAAGGTGTTGTTGGTAAAGGTGGACACTTTGAAGAACACTGCAGATGCATTGACAAAATCTGTGAGCTCTAAGAAGTTCTCTTGGTGTAGAGAAACAATGGGCATTACAGGGCTGGATAAATGACTAAGCTCCCTTGTGGCCCCCTATGGAAAGAAAACAACAAGTGGGAGAATGTTGGGTTGTGTTATATTCTTTCCACGACTAGCCCACGTAGTTAACCCGGGGATTAGAGGGGGGGCGGAGCCCCCCCTCGTTGTGCTGACTGCATAGCAGGGGGGTCATAGGGGGTTTGAGGGGTGCAAGTGCCCCGAAAAATTTTGGTTTTGGAACCTATGTTAGGTTGGGCGGACCCACCTATGGTTTTGTGCATGATTTTCACACATGTTTTTAGACGCGATGGTTTTCGGTCCATGGTTTTGGATGCGATGGTTTTTAGTCCATGGTATTGGATGCTTCGACATGTATAAATATGAATTATAACATTGAAAGGAACATAATGAAAAATCAAGCTGGTAGTCGCGGTTTTGGGATCCAGGGGAAAATATCTCTGTATATGTGTTTTATGTGTTATGCTCTTGCATTGTTTATTTTATGTGTTTTAGAATTCGTATGCAGGTAATTTCTATATGGGGTTAAAATCTACAAATAGGGATCATCATTCCTCTTTCTGATACCGATATTCTGATGTCATGAGATCACCCCCATCGAGGACCCTGGCTTTAGCTAGGTATTTATCCTATTCTGCCTAGTTCTTTACTTCATGTAGGATTTCCCTATGTTTCACTTCCAACCAAGCCACATTCAAGGCAATGTGTCTACCTGATATTTCCCATTTAGCCAAAAAATATTCCACCTTATTACCTTACGGTCGTGTGTGCATGGGAATAGCATAATCGAAATTAATCAACAAGTCTTTGAAATTTCTCACCACCTTCTGTAGGTGACAACTATGAATTAGTTTCTTTAGAAGATAACCTAATAAGAGCTTACTTATAGTGAGTTGTTACTCATGGAAATTTTTTCCTTAATTATTTTTAAATTCATTCTCGACTGTATTTTTGTTTCCTTTTTTGATGAGTGAGTTGGAATTTTATATACATGAGTTGGATTAGTGTTTCCAATTCTTTTGCAGTACAAAATGAGGAGTTTCTAGCTCTTTTTCAACAACCAGTTTGTAGAGTTTCAATAGTAAATGAAATATTCCTAAGAATCAAGGTTAGTATTATGTGTGAATGGCCTTGTTGTCCTTTGTTTCTTGTTGCAGTTTACCAATATAGTTTTCAATTTGTTTGTCACAAATTACCATGCTGAGGAGAATTTCCATTTGAAAATGTAGTGTTATAGAGTGGAGGAAATGTAGGCTTCTATACCTAAACTTCCCTGGATCAGGAACCCATTTGAGGATGCTACCACCAATTTCTGAATTAGAATGATATTTATGATCCCTAAACTCCCTAGCTTCCAAATGCAGAATCTCCTTTCTAAACCCCATGGGAGCCGAATCGAAAACATTTGCCACAGATTCTCAACCAAATTGTCGATGATGTCTGGAATAGGATGTCCTCGGAGTACCACCCCTCTAGCTATGAAATTATTATCGATGAGGCATTTCCACATAAGAATTGCAAAAAAGCCACATTACAACCACTTTAGGCTAATTGAACGACCAAGTTATGACTGACAACAAGACATTAAGACCCCAGAATAACATAAAATAACAAGTTATAAGTGATGATCGGAATGAGTGACGACCCTAGTATAACACAAGAAATCCACTTATAAACGATTATGCAGATAATCAATCAATTGTGATGACTAACTGCTTGACACCCCTTACTAACCAAGACCACAATCCATTTCAACTACCTAGGAAGTTATAGTTCTTAATGACCAGAATGATCAAGGTTTGAGACGTTTGAATTAACAATGAACAAGTGGAACTGTACTAGTTTCTAGAATCAGACGGAGAAAGTAATTCAATACCAGAATCCACATACCAACAATGGGAAATTAAAGGAAATTCTAGTTGGGTCAAAGGTCTGTGATGTCGTCGAGGGAAATAAACGACCAGTTCAAAGGAGGAACCCAACCCTGAGTAATGTAAGAATAACACAAAGAACATTGACACCCTATGTGAGAAAAATGACCACCCAATTAAGAAATTAAGACCCAGCGACAAAAGACATTGGGATGTAGAACTATCCAAATCTTCAAAAAATAAAAATGCCACCCTACTAAAATAACTTGAGAAATTAACTGTTGGACACAGATTGTCATTGATGTCAATATGGAAATATTCAAGACGAGGAGACAGAGCCATCAGAGGAGCAGGCGAAGCCAAGAGGAGCAAGAGGAGCCACATAGGAGCAGACCAAGCCATGTTGGGAATTTTTCTACCAGTACCCAGCTTTGACTTCGATCCGACGGCGAATAGTCTTCATACTAATCCAATGATCATCGCTCGCCCAAACAGAACGAATGTTACGTCCCGATAGAAAGTGGTTTTGTGAAAAGTACAGTTGACGCGTGGCAAAATTTTATTGCATCGGGTGAGATTTACGGAATACCACTTTCACAACAAAAGCGGTCTGATGAGCTTGGTGGTTTTCTTTAGCTGTTTTGTAAAAATAAATGCGCAGGTGAAATTAATATTTCAACAAGCCAGAGGAGCCACACTGGAGCAAAGGGAGCTACAAGAGGAGCCATCGGAGGAGCAAATGCAGCAAACAGAGCCATATATGCCTATCGGGAGCTTATCGGAAGCATACAAAGCTATCGGGAGCCTATCGGAAGCATACACAGCATATCGGGAGCCATCGGGAGCAGAACTCACATAGATATATCCAGTTATATTATCGAGCCTGTAAAAACCCATGTATGCATGCTTTATCATTATCGGCGGTTAAAAACCATACATATATGCATTCACAACTATCGGAGGAGAAAACCCATATATATATATGCCTTAACACTATCGGCGGGCACATATTACAAACACACTATCAGCGCAACAATGCCAAAGGAAGAACTATTGGGAGTATTGAGGAGTATATATATATATATATATATATATATATATATATATATATATATATATATATATATATATATATATATATAGAGAGAGAGAGAGAGAGAGAGAGAGAGAGAGAGAGAGAGGCGATATAATAACACGGACCCGTGGCTCCGTTATAAACTGGCTAAATGTAATATCGCATCCGCTATGTCACTGGTCTCAAAGGGCTATCACTCCCGAAAACCCCCGATTGCGATATACGGTTGTGGACCCGATGGAGGAATTAAAACCAGTCTATAATATATCGCATCCGGGATTTCAGAGCAGGTATCGGGAGTGGTAAAGGCCCTGCCTCCGATTGCGACAATATATGCGGACCCGACGGGCATATAAATTACGGTTTAATACCATATCGCATTCGGTCCATCGCATCGGCCATCGGCCATTGGTGACTGCAGTTATGTTGCGATTGCCGATAGCGATAGGAGCAGTGGACCCGACAGGCATATACAATATGATTCAATGGAATATCGCGTCCATAGGAGGATTGGCCCATCGGCCATCGGCCCTTTGCGATCGCCGATTGCGATGAATGCTGCGGACCCGATACATTATAGTTGCGGGTGAACTAAATTTGAAGTCCGCCTTTAGTGTTTTTCGCCTGTTTTTTCATATATTTCCTGAGTAATAGAATTTTGGCTTGCGCGGGGTGTTTTAAGCCGAAAGGCTTACGATCGCTGTTTCCGATGAATTAGAAGGCTGAGCGTCAGTAACATGGGGAGAATCATGCCTGCTATCATTGTCGAAAGGATGTGGCTGTCCGTTAAATAAATAATGCCATCCCCGTATATGCCTGCTATCATGAGAAAAACAAGGGGCTGTTACAGTTTTATGAATATGGGTCCTCTGCGTTTACTCATTCCTTTGCCATTGATTCAACGCATCCTGCGAGTATTGGAACACTCGAATAGTCAGAGGGAGCCATGGACTGGGAAGCCGAAGCGCCAAGCGAGCATTGAGGAAGCGGTAGAGCCTGCGGGGAGAGGAAGCCAAAGAGCCAGCGAGAAAGAGGAAATGAATGGACAGAGGCGCAGGAATGTATAAAAACTGCAAAAACAAAGGATTGGGTGTTGTTGTTGTTGTGGTGAAAAAACCCGAGAAGAGGCAACAGAACCAGTAGAGGGTGCAGAGGCAACAGAAGCAGCAGAGACTGTAGAGGCAGCAGAAACAGCAGAGGTAGAAGTAGCAGAACCAGTTTATATCAAGGTTGGGTTGGAGCCCAAGATGTTGGAGCCTCAAAACTGAACATGATTGAAGTCCTTGGGAGTTGGTGCTCCTAAAGTCCAAGTTTGGTGTCTTGGCAAAACAGAGTTGGTGCTCTGGGAGGTTGGAGCCTCACTGAAGTCCAAGTTGGAGCTTGGCAACTATTCACAGTTAGATATACTTATATTGTATTTATTTCATTGCACTGTCTTGAGTCTTAATAAAAGCATTTATTCCAGCTGTCGATTTGTGTGTTCTGTGTATACATATACATATCTATATATGCTTTTGACAATCACTAGAACAAAAATAATAAATACTGATTCACCCCCCCCCCCCAAGTATTTCCAACAATTGGTATTAGAGCCAGCTTCTTCATACTAGTCTAACAACTTGAAGAAGGATTCGCAGCCATGATGAGAAATCATGAAGCATCAAGAAAACCTCCTCTGTTCGATGGCACTAATTTTGGTTTATGGAAGAAAAGGATGACTTACTACTTAATGTCCCTTGGACCTGAAGTTTGGCATTTTTGTCAAACTGAATACCAGGCGGCTTCCACTCTTCCAACAGACCAAGACGAGAGGAAAGCCTACATTGAAAATGCAAAGGCCATGAACTCTATCACTAGTGGAATCACTGATTCCGAGTTTACAAAAATCATGCACTGTACCTCTGCCAAAGAAATGTGGGAGAAGCTAGTTGGTTTGTACGATGGAGACTCAAAAGTAAAAAAGGCAAAGCTTCAAACTCATAGAAGACAATTTGAAAGTTTGAAGATGGAAGATGAAGAAGATACTGCAGCATACCTCCTTCGAGTAGCTGAAGTAGTAAATTCCCTGAAAGGATTGGACGAAAAGGTGGAAGAAAGTACCATTGTTCAAAAGGTATTAAGGTATCTTCCAGACAGATTTGACTCCAAAATAAGTGCTATAGAAGAAGCAAAGGATCTAGATACCCTCAAAATGGATGAACTCCATGGAATTCTCACTGCCTATGAGATGAGGAAAGGTGGCCCTAGCTCCAAAGATGCAGCATTCAAGGCCTCAAAGTCAAAGGAAGTGAAAGAAAGGAATGACTGTAGTGATGAGTCAAATGTGGAATCCGAATTGGTTCAATATGTACGAAAGCTGAAGAGAGGATCTAAGCTTAAAGGCAAGTATCCTCTTATCTGTTTTAAATGTGGTAAAATAGGTCATTATGCAGCAAAATGTCCTCATAAACATGACAGTGATGATGAAGGAAATTATAAAAGAATGGCACATAAAAAGAAAGGGTTCAATAAGAAAAACTTCTTCTCCAAGCAAGATGAGTCTGATGAGGATGAGTTTATGGTCATCAAAAAGAAATCAGATGAGAAAAGTGATCATGATGAAAGCCAAGAAGCATTATTCATGGCACTCACAGATGATGATGACTCAGGACTGGAAGGAAATGTAGATGAACTGTTAATAAGTGCCATTGAAGAAAATGAGAAACTACGGAACAAAATCATTTCTATCAAAGTGGAAAACGAGGAAATAAGAAGGAGAGAAGATCTCTTGGTAGCAAAGCTTAAAGAAAAAGAAGAGACTTGTGAGGAACGCGAGGCCGAAATAGTGTCTCTGAGAAAGGAGTTGGAGCAAATTAAAAAGGGCTGTAAAAGCTCTCAAATACTTGAGACTATTCTGAAAAATAAAAAACCTCAACATGACAAGTCTGGAATAGGTTTCAAAGGAGAATCCTCAAGCACTAAGAATAGTGCGAAAAGCTATGCCGATGCACTTTCCTGCAATCCAAAAGATGAAAAAGTGTGTTATCAAAAGTGCATCCCAGATTCCAAGAATGAAGAAAGAATTACTCCAAAGAAGAATGTGGAGTCGAATCATGGACACTACAGCAAATACAAACCTGTACTCCACCGTGGGCCCATCAAAAATCCAAAGAACGAGGGAGGAGTAATTCCCAGGAAGGAAATCAACTCAAACTGTGGTTGCTTCAAAACCATCTTTCTAGGACACTGCTTTCACTGTAAAAACTTCGGTCACCAAGCTAGACACTGTATGGCTCTCATAAGTGAAAAGACAACACAAAAGGATCGAGTAGTCAACTCATATGCCCCCAAAAGACAGGGACAAATCAAAACCTTCAATTCATTTGATCCCTTGACCAAATTTGATCTGATTTGCTCTTTTTGCTACTATAATGGACACTATGAACAACACTGCCCACTCAAAGGAAGAAAGATGAGTAGCAAGAACTCTAGCATGGACAAATGCGGCCTGGCTCTATGTGCTCAAAATAATGGAAACCAGTGGTTTGTAGACAGTGGGTGCTCCAGACAAATGACAGTGGACAGAGGGAAGTTTGTCTCACTGAGAAAAAAGGAAGGGAATGTGTCTTTTGGAAGCGGATCTGGCAGAATTGCAGGAAAAGGAACAGTTACTCTGATAAATGGAAAAGGAAAAGCTCAGGATGCTCTGCTGGTTGACGGACTCAAACACAACCTTCTGAGTGTCAGCCAAATCTCTGATCAAGGACATAAGGTTGTTTTCAGCACCAAGGACTGTGAAATAAGGAACTCTGCCTCAGGAAAACTTGTGGTAAAAGGGGTGAGAGCACCAGACAATATTTACATTCTAAACAAGATTCAGGAAAATAAATGCTACTTGAGTAAGATAGATGAGATTTGGCTGTGGCACAAGTGACTTGGACATACAAGCTTTGAAAATCTGATCAATATCAGCAAGATCAAAGCTATACAAGACATCCCAAGGCTGTTCAAACCAAATCAAGCAGTGTGTGGTCCATGTCAACATGGAAAGCAGAACAGAACCAGCCACAAGACAAAGGAACACTGTACATCGAAGCCCTTGGAGATCATCCATGCTGATGTATGTGGGCCAACTAGAAATCAAGCACTCCAAGGAGAAAGGTACTTTGTGTTATTTGTTGATGATTATACTAGAATGATGTGGATATATTTCATAAAGTTTAAATCTGAAACTTTTGAGTGTTTTAAGAATTTCAAAGCCCTTGTAGAAAATGAAAAAGATTCAAAAATTAAGTGCCTCATAACAGACAGAGGAGGAGAATTCACATCAAACGAGTTTAGTAAGTTCTGTAATATTCATGGAATTAAAAGGGAATTCTCGGCTGCCAAAACACCTCAGCAAAATGGGGAAGTTGAAAGACGAAACCGAACAGTCCAAGAGATGGCAAGAACCATGCTATTAGCAGCAGACTTACAGCCTAGATTTTGGAGATAAGCAGTAGGGACAGCTGTCTATACACTGAATCGGACTCAATTGAGACCAAATTGTGATAAAACTCCTTATGAGCTATGGAAAGGAAGACCTGCTTTGGTGAAGTACTTCAAGATCTTTGGAAGCAAGTGCATCATAAAAATAAATGATGGCTCACTCGGAAAGTTTGATTCTCGGGTTGATGAAGGGATATTTCTTGGATACTCTACACGGAGCAAGGCTTACAAGTGCTACAATTATCGACTGAAGAAAATAGTGGAAAGCATTGATGTAAAGGTTGATGAAGATCTTCCAGAAAAGGAAATTGAAGAACATGAAGATGACTTTCTCATTGAAGAAGAAGAACCTACAAAAGAAGAAATAGATGAGAAAGAAGAAGAAGAAGAAGAATAAGAGGAAAGAGAACCACCTAATACCCCTTCAAAGTTGAAATATGTCCAAAAAAATCATCCAGAAGAGCAGATCATTGGCGATAAAGATGAAGGTGTGCAAACCCGAAGAAGGATATCAATCACACCCAAGAGAAAAGTCATTGCCCTCCTATCTATGATAGAACTAGAAACATTTGCAGAAGCAAGTAAGGATCCTCATTGGGTAAAAGAAACGGAAGAAGAAATGTCCCAAATTGAGAAGAACAAGACATGGGAGCTGGTACCTCGTCCAAAGGAAAAAAACATAATAGGAACCAAATGGGTGTTCAAAAATAAAATGAATGAGGAAGGACAGGTTATCAGAAACAAGGCAAGACTTGTCTGCAAAGGCTATTCACAAATTGAAGGAGTTGACTTTGAAGAGACATTTGCACCAGTGGCCCGTGTGGAAGCTATCAGGATGTTCTTAGCATTTGCTTGCTCAAAAGGATTCAAAATCTATCAAATGGACGTGAAATCAGCATTTCTAAATGGGGAACTCAAGGAGGAAGTCTACATGGAGCAGCCAGAAGGTTTTGATCTAACAGCAGGAAAGGACTTAGTCTGTAAATTGAAAAAGGCTTTATATGGGTTGAAACAAGTTCCTAGAGCTTGGTATGCAAGACTGGATAACTATATCCAACAAGAAGGCTTCAAAAAGGGAGTGGCTGGAAGCAATCTATACATAAAAACAGATCAAGGTAAGTTACTAGTTGCTCTTGTTTATGTCGATAATCTGATTTTTGCTAGTAATAATGATGAAATGAGCCATGAATTTTCTCAAAGCATGGCAAAAGAGTTTGAGATGTCAATGATAGGAGAGCTGTCCCACTTCCTTGGACTTCAAATATCTCAAACCAGAACAGGATTGTGTACATCTCAAGCCAAATATCTAAAATACATGCTCAAAAAATATGGAATGGAGGACTGTGCACCCGTGAGTACACCCATGACCACAAATTGAAAACTGAGCAAAGATGATGACTCCCCTCTAGTAGATGCAACTCATTACAGGTAAATGATTGGAGTCCTTCTATACTTAACATCTACACGACCAGACATAATGCAAGCAGTAGGAATGGTGGGAAGGTTTCAATATGCTCCCAAACAATCTCATTTATTAGTTGTAAAAAGAATTCTCAGATATTTGAAGGGAACTTCTGATTTTGGTCTTTGGTATCCAAAGGACTCAACACTGACGGTAATTATATACACCGATGTTGATTGGGCTGGAAGCATAGATGATCGGAAAAGTACTAGTGGAAATGCATTCTTCCTAGGAGACTGTTTAGTATCCTGGCTCAGCAAAAAAAAGTCATCCATATCATTATCCACAGTCGAAGCCGAGTATATTACTGCAGCAGACTGTTGCTCTCAGATACTATGGATGAAGGAAGCTCTAAAATATCTCGACATATGTACAGATCAACCGATTATCGTCTATTGTGACAACACCAGCACTATCAGTCTCAACAAAAATCCAGTGATGCACTCGAGAACCAAACACATACCAATCAAATATCATTTCCTCCGTGAGCAAGTAGCTGAACAAAACATCGCTCTGGAATATATCAGTACTAAGGAGCAGATAGTTGATATTTTCACAAAACCTCTTCCTCGGGAAGCATTCGAACATCTGCGTCAAAAGATGGGGGTTATTTCGTTATCATCACTCAAGTTCATTCATAAAGATGCAGCAGGACAGGGGGAGCAGTTTGACAGGGGGAGTTCGTATGCATTCCTTTGCCATTGATGTCAAAGGGAGAGAGAGCAGAAGGATATTGCCATCAATAACAAAGGGGGAGAATGTTGGACACAGATTGTCATTGATGTCAATATGGCAATATTCAAGAGGAGGAGATAGAGCCATCAGAGGAGCAGACGGAGCCAAGAGGAGCAAGATGAGCCACATAGGAGCAGACCAAGCCATGTTGGGAATTTTTCTGACTGTACCCAGCTTTGACTTTGATCCGACGCTGAACAGTCTTCATACTAATCCAACGATCATCGCTCGCCCAAACAGAACGAATGTTACGTCCTGATAGAAAGTGGTTTTGTGAAAAGTACAGTTGACGTGTGGCAAAATTTTATTGCATCGGGTGAGATTTACGGAATACCACTTTCACAACAAAAGCGGTCCGATGAGCTTGGTGGTTTTCTTCAACTATTTTGTAAAAATAAATGCGCAGGTGAAATTAATATTTCAACAAGCCAGAGGAGCCACACTGGAGCAAGAGGAGCTACAAGAGGAGCCATCGGAGGAGTAAATGCAGCAAACAGAGCCATATATGCCTATCGAGAGCCTATCGGAAGCATACACAGCTATCAGGAGCCTATCGGAAGCATACACAACATATCGGGAGCCATCAGGAGCAAAACTCACATAGATATATCCAGTTATGTTATCGGGCCTGTAAAACCCATGTATGCATGCTTTATCATTATCGGCGGTTAAAAACCATATATATATGGATTCACAACTATCGGAGGAGAAAACCCATATATATATGCCTTAACACTATCGGCGGGCACATATTACAAACACACTATCGGCGCAACAATGCCAAAGGAAGAACTATCGGGAGTACTGAGGAGTATATATATATATATATAGGCGATATAATAACACGGACCTGCGGCTCCATTATAAACTGGCTAAATGTAATATCGCATCTGCTATGTCACTGGTCTCTAAGAGCTGTCACTCCCAAAAACCCTCGATTGCGATATACGGTTGTGGACCCGACGGAGGAATTAAAACCAGTCTATAATATATCGCATCCGGCATTTCGGAGCGGGTATCGGGAGTGGTAAAGGCCCTGCCTCCGATTGCGACAATATATGCAGACCCGACGGGCATATAAATTACGGTTTAATACCATATCACATCCGGTCCATTGCATCGGCCATTGGCCATTGGTGACTGCAGTTATGTTGCGATCGCCGATAGCGATAGGAGCAGTGGACCTGACAGGCATATAAAATATGATTCAATGGAATATCGCATCCATAGGAGGATTGGCCCATCGGCCCTTTGCGATCGCCGATTGCGATGAATGCTGCGGACCTGATACATTATAGTTGTGGGTGAACTAAATTTGAAGTCCGCCTTTAGTGTTTTTCGCCTGTTTTTTCATATATTTCCTGAGTAATAGAATTTTGGCTTGCGTGGGGTGTTTTAAGCCGAAAGGCTTACGATCGCTGTTTCCGATGAATTAGAAGGCTGAGCGTCAGTAACATGGGGAGAATCATGCCTGCTATCATTGTCGAAAGGATGTGGCTGTCTGTTAAATAAATAATGCCATCCCTGTATATGCCTACTATCATGAGAAAAACAAGGGGCTGTTACAATTTTATGAATATGGGTCCTCTGTGTTTACTCATTCCTTTGCCATTGATTCAACGCATCCTGCGAGTGTTGGAACACTCGAATAGTCAAAGGGAGCCATGAACTGGGAAGCCGATGCGCCAAGTGAGCATTGAGGAAGCGGTAGAGCCTGCGGGGAGAGGAAGCCAAAGAGACAACGAGAAAGAGGAAATGAATGGACAGAGGCGCAGGAATGTATAAAAACTGCATAAACAAAGGATTGGGTGTTGTTGTTGTTGTGGTGAAAAAAAAAAACCCGAGAAGAGGCAACAGAACCAGTAGAGGGTGCAGAGGCAACAGAAGCAGCAGAGACTGTAGAGGCAGCAGAAACATCAGAGGTAGAAGCAACAGAACCAGTTTATATCAAGGTTGGGTTGGAGCCCAAGATGTTGGAGCCTCAAAACTGAACATGATTGAAGTCCTTGGGAGTTGGTGCTCCTAAAGTCCAAGTTTGGTGTCTTGGCAAAACAGAGTTGGTGCTCTGGGAGGTTGGAGCCTCACTGAAGTCCAAGTTGGAGCTTGGCAACTATTCACAGTTAGATATACTTATATTGTATTTATTTCATTGCACTGTCTTGAGTCTTAATAAAAGCATTTATTCCAGCTGTCGATTTGTGTGTTCTGTGTATACATATACATATCTATATATGCTTTTGACAATCACTAGAACAAAAATAATAAATACTGATTCACCCCCCCCAGTATTTCCAACAATTGGTATCAGAGCCAGCTTCTTCATACTAGCCTAACAGCTTGAAGAAGGATTCACAGCCATGATGAGAAATCATGAAGCATCAAGAAAACCTCCTCTGTTCGATGGCACTAATTTTGGTTTCTGGAAGAAAAGGATGACTTACTACTTAATGTCCCTTGGACCTGAAGTCTGGCATTTTTGTCAAACTGAATACCAAGCGGCTTCCACTCTTCCAACAGACCAAGACGAGAGGAAAGCCTACATTGAAAATGCAAAGGCCATGAACTCTATCACTAGTGGAATCACTGATTCCGAGTTTACAAAAATCATGCACTGTACCTCTGCCAAAGAAATGTGGGAGAAGCTAGTTGGTTTGTACGATGGAGACTCAAAAGTAAAAAAGGCAAAGCTTCAAACTCATAGAAGACAATTTGAAAGTTTGAAGATGGAAGATGAAGAAGATACTGTAGCATACCTCCTTCGAGTAGCTGAAGTAGTAAATTCCCTGAAAGGATTGGACGAAAAGGTGGAAGAAAGTACCATTGTTCAAAAGGTATTAAGGTCTCTTCCAGACAGATTTGACTCCAAAATAAGTGCTATAGAAGAAGCAAAGGATCTAGATACCCTCAAAATGGATGAACTCCATGGAATTCTCACTGCCTATGAGATGAGGAAAGGTGGCACTAGCTCCAAAGATGCAGCATTCAAGGCCTCAAAGTCAAAAGAAGTGAAAGAAAGGAATGACTCTAGTGATGAGTCAAATGTGGAATCCGAATTGGCTCAATATGTACGAAAGCTGAAGAGAGGATCTAAGCTTAAAGGCAAGTATCCTCTTATCTGTTTTAAATGTGGTAAAATAGGTCATTATGCAGCAAAATGTCCTCATAAACATGACAGTGATGATGAAGGAAATTATAAAAGAATGGCACATAAAAAGAAAGGGTTCAATAAGAAAAACTTCTTCTCCAAGCAAGATGAGTCTGATGAGGATGAGTTTATGGTCATCAAAAAGAAATCAGATGAGAAAAGTGATCATGATGAAAGCCAAGAAGCATTATTCATGGCACTCACAGATGATGATGACTCAGGACTGGAAGGAAATGTAGATGAACTGTTAATAAGCGCCATTGAAGAAAATGAGAAACTACGGAACAAAATCATTTCTATCAAAGTGGAAAGCGAGGAAATAAGAAGGAGAGAAGATCTCTTGGTAGCAAAGCTTAAAGAAAAAGAAGAGAATTGTGAGGAATGCGAGGCCGAAATAGTGTCTCTGAGAAAGGAGTTGGAGCAAATTAAAAAGGGCTGTAAAAGCTCTCAAATACTTGAGACTATTCTGAAAAATCAAAAACCTCAACATGACAAGTCTGGAATAGGTTTCAAAGGATAATCCTCAAGCACTAAGAATAGTGCGAAAAGCTATGCCGATGCACTTTCCTGCAATCCAAAAGATGAAAAAGTGTGTTATCAAAAGTGCATCCCAGATTCCAAGGATGAAGAAAGAATTACTCCAAAGAAGAATGTGGAGTCGAATCATGGACACTACAGCAAATACAAACCTGTACTCCACCGTGGGCCCATCAAAAATCCAAAGAACGAGGGAGGAGTAATTCCCAGGAAGGAAATCAACTCAAACCGTGGTTGCTTCAAAACCATCTTTCTAGGACACTGCTTTCACTGTAAAAACTTCAGTCACCAAGCTAGACACTGTATGGCTCTTAGAAGTGAAAATACAACACAAAAGGATCGAGTAGTCAACTCATATGCCCCCAAAAGACAGGGACAAATCAAAACCTTCAATTCATTTGATCCCTTGACCAAATTTGATCTGATTTGCTCTTTTTGCTACTATAATGGACACTATGAACAAGACTGCCCACTCAAAGGAAGAAAGACGAGTAGCAAGAACTCTAGCATGGACAAATGCGGCCTGGCTCTATGTGCTAAAAATAATGGAAACCAGTGGTTTGTAGACAGTGGGTGCTCCAGACAAAAGACAGGGGACAGAGGGAAGTTTGTCTCACTGAGAAAAAAGGAAGGGAATGTGTCTTTTGGAAGCGGATCTGGCAGAATTGCAGGAAAAGGAACAGTTACTCTAATAAATGGAAAAGGAAAAGATCAGGATGCTCTGCTGGTTGACGGACTCAAACACAACCTTCTGAGTGTCAGCCAAATCTCTGATCAAGGACATAAGGTTGTTTTCAGCACCAAGGACTATGAAATAAGGAACTCTGCCTCAGGGAAACTTGTGGTAAAAGGGATGAGAGCACCAGACAATATTTACATTCTGAACAAGATTCAGGAAAATAAATGCTACTTGAGTAAGACAGATGAGAGTTGGCTGTGGCACAAGTGACTTGGACATACAAGCTTTGAAAATCTGATCAATATCAGCAAGATCAAAGCTATACAAGACATCCCAAGGCTGTTCAAACCAAATTAAGCAGTGTGTGGTCCATGTCAACATGGAAAGCAGACCAGAACCAGCCACAAGACAAAGGAACACTGTACATCGAAGCCCTTGGAGATCATCCATGCTGATGTATGTGGGCCAACTAGAAATCAAGCACTCCAAGGAGAAAGGTACTTTGTGTTATTTGTTGATGATTATACTAGAATGATGTGGATATATTTCATAAAGTTTAAATCTGAAACTTTTGAGTGTTTTAAGAATTTCAAAGCCCTTGTAGAAAATGAAAAAGATTCAAAAATTAAGTGCCTCATAACAGACAGAGGAGGAGAATTCACATCAAACGAGTTCAGTAAGTTCTGTAATATTCATGGAATTAAAAGGGAATTCTCGGCTGCCAGAACACCTCAGCAAAATGGGGTAGTTGAAAGACGAAACCGAACAGTCCAAGAGATGGCAAGAACCATGCTATTAGCAGCAGACTTACAGCCTAGATTCTGGAGATAAGTAGTAGGGACAGCTGTCTATACACTGAATCAGACTCAATTGAGACCAAATTGTGATAAAACCCCTTATGAGCTATGGAAAGGAAGACTACTTTGGTGAAGTATTTCAAGATCTTTGGAAGCAAGTGCTTCATAAAAATAAATGATGGCTCACCCGGAAAGTTTGATTCTCGGGTGGATGAAGGGATATTTCTTGGATACTCTACACGGAGCAAGGCTTACAAGTGCTACAATTATCGACTGAAGAAAATAGTGGAAAGCATTGATGTAAAGGTTGATGAAGATATTCCAGAAAAGGAAATTGAAGAACATGAAGATGACTTTCTCATTGAAGAAGAAGAACCTACAAAAGAAGAAATAGATGAGAAAGAAGAAGAAGAAGAAGAATAAGAGGAAAGAGAACCACCTAATACCCCTTCAAAGTTGAAATATGTCCAAAAAAATCATCCAGAAGAGCAGATCATTGGCGATAAAGATGAAGGTGTGCAAACCCGAAGAAGGATATCAATCACACCCAAGAGAAAAGTCATTGCCCTCCTATCTATGATAGAACCAGAAACATTTGCAGAAGCAAGTAAGGATCCTCATTGGGTAAAAGAAACGGAAGAAGAAATGTCCCAAATTGAGAAGAACAAGACATGGGAGCTGGTACCTCGTCCAAAGGACAAAAACATAATAGGAACCAAATGGGTGTTCAAAAATAAAATGAATGAGGAAGGACATGTTATCAGAAACAAGGCAAGACTTGTCTGCAAAGGCTATTCACAAATTGAAGGAGTTGACTCTGAAGAGACATTTGCACCAGTGGCCCGTGTGGAAGCTATCAGGATGTTCTTAGCATTTGCTTGCTCAAAAGGATTCAAAATATATCAAATGGACGTGAAATCAACATTTCTAAATGGGGAACTCAAGGAGGAAGTCTACATGGAGCAGCCAGAAGGTTTTGATCTAACAACAGGAAAGGACTTAGTCTGTAAATTGAAAAAGGCTTTATATGGGTTGAAGCAAGTTCCTAGAGCTTGGTATGCAAGACTGGATAACTATCTCCAACAAGAAGGCTTCAAAAAGGGAGTGGCTGGAAGTAATCTATACATAAAAACAGATCAAGGTAAGTTACTAGTTGCTCTTGTTTATGTCGATAATCTGATTTTTGCTAGTAATAATGATGAAATGAGCCATGAATTTTCTCAAAGCATGGCAAAAGAGTTTGAGATGTCAATGATAGGAGAGCTGTCCCACTTCCTTGGACTTCAAATATCTCAAACCAGAACAGGATTGTGTACATCTCAAGCCAAATATCTAAAAGACATGCTCAAAATATATGGAATGGAGGACTGTGCACCCGTGAGTACACCCATGACCACAAACTGAAAACTGAGCAAAGATGATGACTCCCCTCTAGTAGATGCAACTCATTACAGGTCAATGATTGGAGCCCTTCTATACTTAACAGCTACACGACCAGACATAATGCAAGCAGTAGGAATGGTGGGAAGGTTTCAATATGCTCCCAAACAATCTCATTTATTAGTTGTAAAAAGAATTCTCAGATATTTGAAGGGAACTTCTGATTTTGGTCTTTGGTATCCAAAGGACTCAACACTGACGGTAATTATATACACCGATGTTGATTGGGCTGGAAGCATAGATGATCGGAAAAGTACTAGTGGAAATGCATTCTTCCTAGGAGACTGTTTAGTATCCTGGCTCAGCAAAAAAAAGTCATCCATATCATTATCCACAGTCGAAGCTGAGTATATTGCTGCAGCAGACTGTTGCTCTCAGATACTATGGATGAAGGAAGCTCTAAAATATCTCGACATATGTACAGATCAACCGATTATCGTCTATTGTGACAACACCAGCACTATCAGTCTCAACAAAAATCCAGTGATGCACTCGAGAACCAAACACATACCAATCAAATATCATTTCCTCCGTGAGCAAGTAGCTGAACAAAACATCGCTCTGGAATATATCAGTACTAAGGAGCAGATAGCTGATATTTTCACAAAACCTCTTCCTCGGGAAGCATTCGAACATCTGCGTCAAAAGATGGGGGTTATTTCGTTATCATCACTCAAGTTCATTCATAAAGATGCAGCAGGACAGGGGGAGCAGTTTGACAGGGGGAGTTCGTATGCATTCCTTTGCCATTGATGTCAAAGGGTGAGAGAGTAGAAGGATATTGCCATCAATAACAAAGGGGGAGATTGTTGGACACAGATTGTCATTGATGTCAATATGGCAATATTCAAGAGGAGGAGATACAACCATCAGAGGAGCAGACGGAGCCAAGAGGAGTAAGAGGAGCCACATAGGAGCAGACCAAGCCATGTTGGGAATTTTTCTGACTGTACCCAGCTTTGACTTTGATCCGACGCTAAACAGTCTTCATACTAATCCAACGATCATCGCTCGCCCAAACAGAACGAATGTTACGTCCTGATAGAAAGTGGTTTTGTGAAAAGTACAGATGACGTGTGGCAAAATTTTATTGCATCGGGTGAGATTTACGGAATACCACTTTCACAGCAAAAGCGGTCCGATGAGCTTGGTGGTTTTCTTTAGCTGTTTTGTAAAAATAAATGCGCAGGTGAAATTAATATTTCAACAAGCCAGAGGAGCCACACTGGAGCAAGAGGAGCTACAAGAGGAGCCATCGGAGGAGTAAATGCAGCAAACAGAGCCATATATGCCTATCGGGAGCCTATCGGAAGCATACACAGCTATCGGGAGCCTATCGGAAGCATACACAACATATCAGGAGCCATCAGGAGCAAAACTCACATAGATATATCCAGTTATGTTATCGGGCCTGTAAAAACCCATGTATGCATGCTTTATCATTATCGACGGTTAAAAACCATACATATATGGAATCACAACTATCGGAGGAGAAAACCATATATATATGCCTTAACACTATCGGCGGGCACATATTACAAACACACTATCGGCGCAACAATGCCAAAGGAAGAACTATCGGGAGTACTGAGGAGTATATATATATATATATATATATAGAGGCGATATAATAACACGGACCTGCGGCTCCATTATAAACTGGCTAAATGTAATATCGCATCTGCTATGTCACTGGTCTCTAAGAGCTGTCAC
Organism: Pinus tabuliformis; assembly: GCA_031772625.1. Lineage (NCBI taxonomy): Eukaryota > Viridiplantae > Streptophyta > Pinopsida > Pinales > Pinaceae > Pinus > Pinus tabuliformis. The sequence goes on along the minus strand of CM062817.1, from coordinate 1,592,393,185 downwards.
TCCCAAAAACCCTCGGTTGCGATATACGGTTGTGGACCCGATGGAGGAATTAAAACCAGTCTATAATATATCGCATCCGGCATTTCGGAGCGGGTATCGGGAGTGGTAAAGGCCCTGCCTTCGATTGCGACAATATATGCAGACCCGATGGGCATATAAATTACGGTTTAATACCATATCACATCCGGTCCATTGCATCGGCCATCGGCCATTGGTGACTGCAGTTATGTTGCGATCGCCGATAGCAATAGGAGCAGTGGACCTGACAGGCATATACAATATGATTCAATGGAATATCACATCCATAGGAGGATTGGCCCATCGGCCCTTTGCGATCGCCGATTGCGATGAATGCTGCAGACCCGTTACATTATAGTTGCGGGTGAACTAAATTTGAAGTCCGCCTTTAGTGTTTTTCGCCTGTTTTTTCATATATTCCCTGAGTAATAGAATTTTGGCTTGCGCGGGGTGTTTTAAGCCTAAAGGCTTACGATCACCATTTCCGATGAATTAGAAGGCTGAGCGTCAGTAACATGGGGAGAATCATGCCTGCTATCATTGTCGAAAGGATGTGGCTGTCTGTTAAATAAATAATGCCATCCCCATATATGCCTGCTATCATGAGAAAAACAAGGGGCTGTTACAGTTTTATGAATATGGGTCCTCTGCGTTTACTCATTCCTTTGCCATTGATTCAACGCGTCCTACGAGTATTGGAACACTCGAATAGTCAGAGGGAGCCATGAACTGGGAAGCCGAAGCGTCAAGCGAGCAGTGAGGAAGCGATAGAGCCTGCGGGGAGAGGAAGCCAAAGAGACAACGAGAAAGAGGAAATGAATGGACAGAGGCACAGGAATGTATAAAAACTACATAAACAAAGGATTGGGTGTTGTTGTTGTTGTGGTGAAAAAAAAAAAACTCGAGAAGAGGCAATAGAACCAGCAGAGGGTGCAGAGGCAATAGAAGCAGCAGAGACTGTAGAGGCAGCAGAAGCAGCAGAACCAGTTTATATCAAGGTTGGGTTGGAGCCTAAGATGTTGGAGCCTCAGAACTGAACATGATTGAACTCCTTGGGAGTTAGTGCTCCTAAAGTCCAAGTTTGGTGTCTTGGCAAAACAGAGTTGGTGCTCTGGGAGGTTGGAGCCTGACTGAAGTCCAAGTTGGAGCTTGCCAACTATTCACAGTCAGATATACTTATACTGTATTTATTTCATTGCACTGTCTTGAGTCTTAATAAAAGCATTTATTCCAACTGTCAATTTCTATGTTCTGTGTATACATATACATATCTATATATGCTTTTGACAATCACTAGAACAAAAATAATAAATACTGATTCACCCCCCCCCCCCCCCCCTCAGTATTTCCAACATTAACAGTGTATATAGACCTCCCATTACTGTAACGTAGTTAATGGGGACCACCAACAAGATGGGAAATGCTGCAACTGAAAGATGTCAACCACATAACTACTGTCTTTCCGCCACCGTGAGACAATGTTGGAACTTATATAAATAGCTATGAACGTGATGTATCTAGTACCAGGAATGAACCATGCCCTCTAAAAATCCCATGATGGAATCTAGGTGTACTACATACACCGCGTCTCAACCATCCCAAGGCATTGCTCGAGAGTGAGGTCATTAATGAATTGTATCCTACTATCAGAACAATTCCTTCCCACATCCAATACACCATGGGAGGGATGATCCATTCTTGAGTATACAAAATGAAATGATTTAATGGAACCATTGAGACAAACAAAACACCAATCTCTAATCTCTTAGAAGTTAATACAAAAATGACTTGAGTTGGTGACTCCCATTATGCAAACCCAAGACGTTCCACGTGTGACCCATGCATAACCAAGTGTATAGCCCAAATATATCTTTGAGCGTTGTCACCTCTATCACCAAAAAATATATTTACATGAAAATAATTACTCCCACTGGAAATCTCCCATCAAGAGGGATCATCATTCCTCTTTCTGATACTGATATTCTGATGTCATGAGGTCACCCCCATCGAGGACATTAGCTTCAGTAGGTATTTATCCTATTCTTCCTAGTGCTTTACTTCCTTTACGCTTTCCCTATGTTCTAATTCTATCCAAGGCATGTCCAAGACAACGTGTCTACCTGAGGTTCCCCAGTTAGCCAAACAATATTCCACCTTATTACCTTCCCGTCGCGTGTGCATGGGAATAACGTAATCAAAATTAATCAATAAGTCTTTGATATTGCTCACCACCTTTTGTAGGTGCCAACTATAAATTATTTTCTTTGGTTGGATGACCTAGTAGGATATTTCTTATACAATAAATCACTATCTTAGAGTCACTATGTATCTGAATCAACCTAAACACTTCCCTTATAACTATTTGAACATCTTTCTCCAATGCACTAAGTTTTTCACGGTTGTTTGTTTCCACCCCACAGGAAAAAGCATAGGCATGCTTGGGATTCGAATTCTCATCCCTGAAAATCCCTCTAAAACCAACATCTCCCAAGTTTCCTTTTGAGGCACCATCAAAGCTTAATTCAATGAAAGATTTTGGAGGATGGGAGAAGGAATTGTCAGCGGAGATTCCTCTACTGTGAGCTGTGGAAGGAAAAGTAGTGACAATGCTAGATAATATATTGATTCCCTTTAGGATAAGGGCCTCGTAATCATCAAATTGCACTTCTTCAGAATCAGGAAGGAACACCAACACCATTTCTCTGATATTTTTAAGTGTAATATCCTGTAAAATTGACATAGACTTATGTTTTCCTTCAAAGATTCTTAAATTTCTTCTCTCCTTCCATAAATTCCATGGAGAAAATCCAGGAGCTAAATGCTAGGCTCTCATTTTCAATGGATGTTTAATATTTTCGAGAACAAGTCATATATCCATTACTTTATTTTTGGTGCATTGGGTAAATCACACATGAAGATTTTCTTAACAAACTCCCACATTTTCTTGGCGTAAGAACAAGTGATTACTAGATGATCTACTAATTCCTCATCTTGTGAACATAAAATGCACATAGATGGGCCCTCAAAGACTTTCCTTTGCATATTGTCCTAATTTAACATATGCCCCCAAGATACCAGCTATAAAAAGTTGAAATTTTGGGATACCCACAATCTTTCAAAATTCTATTCCAAAAAGTAGTGTGGTGTTGTGAGTGAGAATATTCTAATACAAAGTATGCTTCTTTTAGAGTAAACAATCCAATTAGTTGCCTCCCCCACCACATCATGTCATGTTTAGGAGAAAATCGTATCATTCTACTATCAAGGATTTGATGGAATTCCTCCAATGGAAGAGAATCCATAGAGCGTTCCCAATATCCTACTATTTTCCACTATCTCCAACCATTCTCCTTATCAAAATTTTTCAAGAAGTATACCACTTTAAAGGCTCCTCGGGCTTTCATTAATACTTTAATAGTTTTTAGCTTCTCATTTTCCTCTAATAGTGGATACTTATTCCATGAATCCTCCCAGGACAATGTTGTCCTTCCTCTTCTAATCTGCCATAATGAAAATTGTTTCACCACATACTCACTTTCTTTAACCCTCTAGACCCCTAAACCTTTAATTTTTCCATAGAGTTGTAATATGTCGAACTGTGAATGTATAGACAAGTAATTATGAGACCATACTTATTTTCAAACTTGGGGACCTCCCTGAATCCATAGCCACCACAACTTCATAGCATAAGCTTTACTGATGAGGAGGGGGTCTCTAAGACCCGGTTCTCCATTCTTTTTTCGTGCAACCAGTTGATTCCACTCGACCAATGTTCACATACCTATTTTAGCTAAGTATCTCCATAAAATAATTTCTCCAAAGAAATATCAATTGCTAACACACATTAATTGGAATGGGCATTACTAATAATTGGTAATTTGGTAATTCTTTTAAAACTTCTTTCATCAATACTAGGTGACTTGGAAAGTTGAGTTCCTTGAAAGTCTAATTATTCACTTTACGATGAGTTCTTTACATAAGTTCTTCCTAGGTAGATACCCTATTGTATAATAATACAAGAGGTATTCCTAAATACTCTGAAGGAAGGTGACCTCTATTAAAGCCCAGGATTCGACTTAACTTGAGGAACCATATGTGGACAATTGAAGATCTTTTTTCTTTGATTTGTTAGTGTTCACTATAGTTACTGAGGCTTCCATAAAAAAATGTAAAATATTACCCATTCTTTTCACCTCTATCTAAGTTGGTAAATCAAATAATATAACGTCGTCAACTAATTTTTGATGAGAGATAGGAAAATATGCCCCATGCAGGTGGAGACCATATATGTGTCCTGATTCATCATCTTTTTGAAACATTCGACCAAGTCCTTCCATAGCTAAAATAAATAGGAATGGCGATAGAGGGTCACTCTTCCTAAGCCCTCTAGAAGGATGAATAGTTTGAGGATGAGCCATCAATACAATTAGAAAAAAATGTAGATGAGATCAAGGATGCCACCCACTTTATCCATTATTCAGAGAAACCATAAGCTTTGAGAACTTGAAATAAGAATTTCCAACTAATTCTATCATAGACCTTTGATAAGTCCAGTTTACTAATCATACATGGGAACTTTTATGACCTCAAAGAATGAATAATTTCTTGCATGACAATAACGCCATCCACAATTTGATGCCCTTCTACAAAACTAGTTTACGACATGTATACTAATTATGGAAGGAGAAGTTTTAATCTATTAGCCATTACTATAGAAATAATTTTATAAAGAACATCACATAGAGAAATTGGTCTAAAACCCTCCATACTTTCTGAGTGACCTATTTTTGGGACTACTTCTAGGAACGTAGCGTTGAGTGTTGGATGTAATGATCGCGACCATCTTTATTTCTCAGCTAATTCTAGAATTTACTTGCCTAAAAGCCCCCAACATTCGTGGAAGAAGTCTGTCGTGAAGCCATATAGTCTAGGCTCCTTGTTCTTAGGCATGTTCATATTTCAACATTAGACATGGATATTGGTCTCATTAATGCAATATTTTTCTCACTATTAATCAATATTTATATGTGTTGAATCACTATATTTATATCTTATTGTCTTCCCAAATTATCCTACATTAAGAGATCAATAAAATAATGAACTAGTTCACTTTCTATATCTTGGTGTTGTAATTTCCTATCTCCATCCTTGCAAATGAGGGAAAAAAATATATTATTATGACGACATTGAATCATAGCATTGTGGAAGAAATTTGAGTTACGATCTCCCTCCTTGAGCCATTATATCCTAGACTTTTTCTTCTAGAGGGTCTCTTCTTGTTGCATTCCGTGCTCTAGATTTTGAAGGGCCTCTGCCACTTTTGTTATCAACTCTGAGGTTTTTCCTTCCATAATGATTCTTTTTTGGATGCTCAAAATTTTACTTTCCAATGTTCTCTTGTCTTCAAAGATATTCACAAAGATGTTCATATTCCAAAATTTAATCCTTTGCATCAATTATTTTAGTTTGAGTTGGAATGTGTGCCTTTTGTTGGTACCTCTAATATTCAACTCCTTCCACCATTTTTCTATCAAATATACAAAACCAATGGATTGAAATCAAAAGATTTCAAAATGGAAAGGGTGATTTAGTGGGGCTTCTTTTAGATCAATTTTTAATTGAATGAGTTAGTGATCTGACCCCATGCACGGAAAAATTGAAACTTCGAAAAATATATCCTTTTGTAAAAATTACTCTAATAAAAAAAATGATCCAAACTGCAAGTTATTTGATTGGTAAATGATTATTCTAGGTAAACATCCCATTTTTGGTTGGATTGTCTACAAGGTGCAAGTTATTTATGATCTAGTTAAAATTAGCTAATGCTTGGTCTAACCTACAAATGCCTCCTTTTTTCACCTCTAACAATATTATGATATTAAAATATCCTCCAAACAACCATAAGGAATTTCTTATCATTTATTTCATCTTCTACAGTTGCCCCAAAAGAACCTTTGTGTCCCTCATACCTGGAGGGTTGTAAACTGTCGATAAAAAAATGAAATATTTTGTTACAACATACCTAAATCTTTGTGTAATAATTCGATTAGAAGCCATCCAGTCTTGGAATACCACTTCATGTGGATTCCACCAAACAACTAAGCCTCTAGCACTACCCCTAGAATTGAGATACATGACTCACATCCTTTCCAACAAGTGCCTTCTATTTGATTCATTTTCTCCCCTATTAATTTTGTTTCTTGTAATATAACAACTATTGGGTTTTCATTTTTTATTATTACACTAATATATTAGTGTTTTCCTTTATTATTGATCCCACTTCTCTTCCAAGAAAGAATTCTCGCGATGATGAGTTGTGAAAAGGCAATGACTTCTTTGTCACAACTACTGCTTGATCTATATTACCATAGTTCACTCCAGTGTTTTGTCTCACTTCCTTCTTTGGTTTATTTGTCTTCTTCTTAGGTTCTTTAGTAAGGTACTTCAGTATAATTTATTTCGCCTTGTCCTTAAAATCTTGGAATGATTGAATTATTGGGTCCACTATTGAGTTTCTTCAATTTTTTTTCCTCCTGAGATAAGTATTTGTGTAGATCTCTCTTTCCACTTTAGATAAGTCCCCCAAATATTATTGCACCCAATCATTCACCAGTGTGACTAATACCCACTCTTCATCTGAGAGGTCTGACAACTTTTGCTTCACCAAAGGAGCTACTTCCTCAAAACCTAGCAGTGCATAAAAGTCAAAACTACCTTGTATATCATCCTCCTCTTCCAACTTACATTTTAGCATACTTTCTTCTAGAGTTTGTTTTCTGGGAGTAATATCCATATGGACAGATTTTATGTTCTAAGAGTCTTCTTCCATAGCCTCCAGTGCGGAAAAGGAATTATTCTCCTCTAACCCCTCTGTGTTATAGGAGGTTCAGTTCCTGTGATTTCATCTATGTGTAGTGACCTTGGTGAAACCATCATTTGCTATCTGACCTCCAAAACATTGTTCCTTCCTTCTTAGTGGAAATTCTCTTATCAAGTGGCCATGCTCGTGATATAACCTACATCTAAATGGAAAGTTCTTATAATCCAGAGGTTTCTTATAGATCTCTCCTTGATAGTCCAACTCTTTAGTATTTGGTAATGGTCATGATATATTCATATACACACATAAGCTAGCATATGACATGTTTTTCCCCCTTTTCTTAGCCTTTTAGACCTTGAAAAACCATCATAGTGCTTTCCCTATACCTTCTATAATTTTTGGTATCTAGAAATCTACTGGTAAAGAGTACAATCTTACACATATCGGTGCTTCTGTTAATTCCTCCTTATCTAGGTTGAAACAAGCTTCTCATTGCCTAATGTAGAGTCCCACATTGTTAACAAAGTATGGACCCCCTTCAAAGATCCTATATTTATCTTCAAGGTTAGAAACAATGACTGTGAAGAAACCTTTCGTTCTCAGCCTCAAATCCACCTATCCCTTTGGTTGCCAAATTTGTTATATCCAACGCTCCAATTCCTTCTCCGTCGACCAAATTCCTATAAACTTACATATAAAAACATGATATCTTATGTGTTTCCTATTATCTTCTAGACATATTGTAGAAATGATAAATCTAGGGTTTTAAAGGGCCTTAGGGATATATTGACCCTGTAACCCCATTTGCCACTTATATCCCAAAATAGGCATTTCCTGAGGATCCTCCTTTTGTACCAAATTTTCCTTCCCCTTGAAAAGACCCTGTTGATGGTGTTGGACCTGCCAACATGTCAGGGGATCTCCCCAGTAAGAAGTCCCAATTAGACCTCAGACCATTTGGTGTAGGAGTCCCAACAGTGGATCATACGGTAATGTCTTGACCACGATTTCACATAGAGGCAAGTAAGATAACTCTATTGGTAGCAAGGGTGTGACATATGTAGTGAACCAAGGAAGGTGCATGAGAGGTTCTAACACATGAAGGTTGAGATGAGTGTGCCCCTTGGAAACTTGTGATAGCACAAAGTTAAGAAGGGAACACATGAGCAAGGATGCATCACAATATGGAAGGCAAGTTAGCTAGAACTCCAAAGTGATGGTTAAACCAACAACACATTTTAGAAAGATTAATACATACATACACAAAATTAGCTATACATGCATGCGTAAGAAAACAAATACATATATCATTTAGAGTAAATAGATCGCTGAAATACAATACAACATATGCATGAAATGTGTTGGATCTTGTTATATTAAAAAGTGTAAGTTCTAGTCATACAATATATCCATGTCCAACCACTAGTTCTGATAGTGGAACGTTACAGCCACAACCACATGCTCCTCCAAAGAGATGTATTAGCTCTGTGTAGTGGAGAAGCCAAGGCTCATTACAATACTATCCAAGCTCTCTCTAAGATAGTCCTATTGGAAGCTTCGTTGACCAAAAGCCTCTACAATGAGTTATGAGGTTCTATTTATAGCAAAGGGTGGGGTGACCCTTGACATTTCCATTTGAGACTGTTCATCTACCCTCATGACTCTTCAACTACTCTATGGCTGTTACATTCAACTATCAACACTTGAACATCCACTTGACAAGATGTTACATTACAATGCACATGGTTGTCCATGCACTAAATGGTGTCATCTTGTTGAAGCGAACTCTTACCTTCGTTGCATCCAAGTGCACTGATATGGCTCCTCTATACAACTTGTTTAATAGCATGCACATGATCATCTTGGTGTGGCCAGACTGGCAAAATGTTGATGCATAGTGTCTATGCTGCTCTCCAAGAATGTGTTGGTGGTTGTGCGCATTAACTTGTTGAGGTACATGTTTAGCTCCAGTCAGACTTGCTTCTTGTCTTCACCTCGATGAGTGTGCCAAATGGGGGGGTTCACATGCGTGTGCATAATGACATGGATGCTGCTACATTCCCTTGCATGTGATCAACAAGACTGCCCACCTTGTCTGCTCCATGCTAGCTGCTAGGATGGATCTATAACTTGTATGGGCGTAGTTTCATCCATGAGTGCATGTTGTGCCCCCTGCTATACCTGTTCCTGTTGCAACTCATTCTCTCATCTATGTAGCTCCTGTTCTTCCTTGATTTGACGCTTTAGCACATGCAACTCTTTCTTTGTTCTGTTCTCTTCCTTCACGCAATCTTCATGTCGCGTCGTCACCTCATAACATGAGTATCCAAAGTTTCTTTCATCACAAGTGGATTTTCTTAAGCTTGCAACTTTTTTCTACCTCTATGTTGTCAACAACCTTCCTCTTGTGTTCGTTGCATCCGGTATGCTGCCTTCAGCTGCTGTTGAAGGTGCTTCTTGTTGTGGTGCTGCTTCCGTCATATCTTGATGTCCTTGTCTATGAACAACTTGATGTCTTCGTGGGTAGGCAAGTTCATAGACACTTGATCGACTGCATCCCCAAGTTTGATCTGAACGATGTCTTCTACTCTACTCTTTTGGAAGCCATTGTACCTATGCTGATGAGAGACAAATGAACACCTATGATACCTGGAGACATGGAAACACTGATTGCAAGCAATCTGTCATTTGAAAAGTAAAACGAACTTGAGAACTGACCTGTAACATACCTGTGTGACTAATCATGAAGGTTTTATAATTTCTGCCAGGAGGTCAGGAGACTGACTGCCAAAACTATGCAAGGCACAGTCCGAACTGTCAGGAGGCTAACTGACTACTAGAACTATGCAATGCACAATCTAGCCTGACCTGCTGAGGACTAAACTGCATAGTGCACAATTTCAGTCAGTAGTGACATGTAAGCAACAAATTTCATTGCGTAGTTTCTGGGGCCAACAGGACACTTCCTCCAAGAATTGCGCAATGAAAGCCTAGAGGTCAATTCCTAGCTAGATTTGCATAATTTTTGGAGGGAAGGCAGAGCCTTCACTTCCAAAAATGCGCAGTGCTAGCCAGGACAGGCACAGTTCGGGCCAAGGCAGCCCAGTTTAGCCAACGGGCGACTGAAAATATGAGAAGTGTGAATGTGTGAGGAGATGAGTGCAAACAAGAATGAATGATCATTTATGCAAACAAAAAGTGCAGGATTCAGGAAACATGAAAGGATGCAAGTGTGTGAAGTGAGTCACTACAGCAGCGACGGTCTGTAAAAAATAGTTCCATGCATGCGACAATAGTGAGATGCAAATGAAAACTAAAACAATGCTAATACAAGCTAGTATGCATGTAAACGACAACAAACGCTCACTGCAATCGAGCAGACAACACTCACACAAATCGAAACACAAAAAGCAACAAAAACACAGTGCAAGTCATGAACATCGAGCTTACCCCAAGACAACTGAGTTGAATGTGCCAATGACTCCTAGATGTAATGTAGGATGCTAGAACTACAAGGTTGATGTGAGGAATGAGCTCTACAGTGTCTAGTTGATGATTTTTTATAAGATCAAGGTTGTGATGTGCATGCCACAAATCTAGGAAAAGTGACACTTGGCGGGAGGTTTCTGAGATGATCCTTGCATGTAACCTCCAACTGCTAAAAATAGATCCCTGAATCAAGGGATGCCTTTGAATGTTGCCTTGGGAGGAGCAGCCCATGCATGCAAATCAATCAATTTTACTCGATCCCAGAGGGAACTAGTCAACTCAACTGCACATGTAAGAGCCTGCTCAACTACTGGGAGAAAATGCGCATTTTTGGGAGGGAGCTGGGTTGGTTTCCCAGGAGATTTGTGCAATTTCTGGTCAAAGCAATTGATTGCTACCTTGGATTGCACAATTCCTAGGATGAGCAACCTTGTTGGGAATAATTGTGCAATTTTCTTAGTGAAGTTTGACTAGAATATTTGCGCAATTCTGGAGCCCAGAAGGCTCCCAGACGGAATTGAGAAATTCTGGAGAGAAGGCTGGTTTCCCTCCAGAATTGCACAGTTTCTTGAGGGAGATGCTCAGCATGCAATTAGACCAATTCTGGAAGAACAACCTGTGAGGGGAATGCAACAAGCTCTAATGTACAGGCTATAATTCTGCAAGAAAATCATTGAAGCTTGTGTACTTGACGAAGCAAGAAATGTTGCTGCGAAAGGTTGGTAGGGAGGCTCCAAAACGAAGCTAAGGGAAAATTTTGGAGGGTGGTTGTAGCTGCTATAACACTTGGTGACACACTGGTAGAAATCTAGTTCTCTAAATGGACCTTGTTCGTGATAAACAAGTCTAACACCTCTAGAAGTATTGTTCAGTTCTTAGTTCATATTGGTTTCACACTAGCCTGATTGTAAGATGTAGCATCTTCCAAGCTCTTGGTCAAATGACACACATTCCAAGCCAAGGAAACACAATTGTTTCGCTTAGGGTTGAGGGTATATTGGTGCACAAGCAGTATAGTCGTCAGAGTCTTAGTTTCATCTCTGGTGTTTCTCTGCTGCCAGCAAGCCTGGATAGTACTCCAACAGAGTCACATAGGAACACAAGAATGGCTCTACTGTCAACGATCCTAGTTAGTACCCTGACATAGTTACTTGCATCACCTCTCTGCGGAGGAACCCTTTCTCTTCTTTCACCTTATTAATTTTTCATTTTTTGAAATTTTCACTTTTCATTTTCACAATTGTGCATAACACTTAGTCATTTGAGAGGCGGAAGAGGGATCCTAACTTATTTAGAGCAAAAGAGGTTGATCCTACAGAGAAGTAGTTTATTGTACCTTTGACGTGCCTGTTAAGGTTTTCCCCCTCACCTTACTCTACTTGACTGAGCTGACAAGGGCTAACCCAAAAACAACTGACTAAAGTAGGTGACACTAGTTAGTGTGCAAGCTTTGTGTTTTCACCAAGGTTCAATTCAAACAATACATATTTTCCATCAACATATCATGGAATAAAAGTAACAAGTTCTTCATACAGAGGTAGAATGATAGATAAACAAGTAGTGATAGCTGTACAAGGCCTCTTGTACTTTACCCTGCTAGTTTCAAGAGTCATACATGGTTTCATGCGAAACTAACCTACGAACAAAACAATCAAACAAACAACAAAGAAAAGCAGAAGCATAAGCAAAAGAGAAAGAAAAGTGAGTAAGCAAAGAAGCAAGCAGACAAATAAACAAACAAAAAATGTAAGCAAACAAGCATGAAAGCAAACCAACTGAAAGTAAACACTACTCCTACTCCTAAACTAATGGTGCATGGGCCTGATCATGTGAAGTGATATTTCTAATGCAGCCACTCGTGCATTGGTTGGCCCATGTTGGTGAAGGCTTGGTCCACGAGCAACCTAGTTGTGTGGACCAGCAAGCAAGAAAGATATAACAATGAAGACAAACACACCATGTTTAAAAATGCCCATAGGACATAAGTGAGTGCAAGTACATGATAAGTAGTTCGTGGACTTATCATGGCATTGTGTGACACTGTGTGCAGTTGTAAAGCATATGAACATTCTTGAATGTGACATGAAAGAAAACGGAAGAAACAAAGACAACTTGCATCATGCATGCGGGCTTGCAATGTAAGATTCATCCAATGCATGAATGACAGGATCATGCAGTTTGAGTGGAGCAAACATGATCTATCTATGAGATTGATCTTTAATGCACATAGATGAGGGATGAGGAGCCTTGGGTGATTGAACAATTTCCTAATCGGAAGTGAAACTAACCCTAAGAGAGCGAGGGCCTAACATAACCATCAGCTTGGGCTGAAGTGCCTCGACAGTCTTGGGTGTTTCAATTTCATCATCAGATAGATCATCATAAACCGGTGGCTTCAAAAAATTGACTGCGATAGAATCATGATCATGATCGAATATGGAAGTAAAGAGATCGCGATAGCCACGGTCAGAAATATTAGTGTTTTCATCGACATCCTCATGATCTGATGAATCAAACAGAGGGGTAGATGAGAAGTGAACAAATTCATCGTCTGTGTTTTTGGAAAAGGAAGATGAAAAATCAAGTGGATTTTCAATGAATAACTTATCCTCTCCATTGTTAGATGATGGACTGACATTCGGTGTGTCCTATGAGTGATCAACAATGGGTGCATCTGTAGATGAAGATACACATTTGAAATCATGGATGGATGGTTCACCAAATACGTCAGGGAAGAACGGGGGAGGCTCGGATGGAAGGGAGTAATTCTTCACTGAGTGTTGATGCTCAAGCTCTCAATCATACTCTTCACGAATGACAACGCATGTTGGTTCTGCAACACCAACCCTGTCGATGGCTTGATCCTCATTCACAACAAGTGTAGAGTCTAGAATGGAAGAACACAAGAGAGTATCATCCAGAGGATTAGCCGAGGACGAAGATAGAGGTTGTGGAACAAAATGCATGAGATAACTCGATGGACTCACAACCAAATTTGCGCAAAAATTAAGTGAAGTAATGTTGGGAGGATGTAATAGCTGAACTGATGTGTAAGCATGATCTCCTAAATCACTTTGTAGTGATGGATATGTTTGATTAGGGGACAACGAACAATCACTTGTGATAGTGACTGTATTCATCTGTGATTGGGAAGCTCCATCACTGAAGAATACTGAGCGAGGCTTGATTTCAAACTTCTTCTTGGGACGAGCATATTTCTTAAGGCAATAATCAAATCGATCCCGAAGATAGAAAAAATTCATCTAACTCTTCAAAGCTTGAAACTGCAAATCACGAAAGCATTGCCAAAAATCCATAAGCGATTCATGCTGAGCCTTCTGTTGTTGTAGCAGTTTCTGGTCAAGATGGTTTGGATCAAAATGATAAAAAGTGTCTTCAATGAGATAACATAAGTGCTCAAGCGAGTGCACACTACAGGTTGCACAACCTTCGATGTGGAGATTCGCGAAGTGTGTATGCAAGAAAAAATTGGCCTGTTCGTCAGAACATCCATCTTCCTCATGAATCATGGAAAGAATGTCACGTAGAAACTTAGGCCAGGCGACTTGGCCTTCAACATCATGTGTAAGTGGGCAAGAGATCAAAGAACTCCCTCGTGATGGTGACATCTTTGGCATGTGAGAAACATCATGGATGGAGTAGAGTGCACGACTCCATGATAGATATGCAAAGGTTCAAAATAGGATGAGAGGACATAGCTTGTCATCTGGTCCTCCTTCCAGTGCTAGAAATGTTGACGGTGCTAGACGTGCCAACATGTCGAGGGATCTCCCTAGTAAGAAGTCCTAATTAGACCTCAGATGGTTTGGTATAGGAGTCCCAATAGTGGGTCGTATGGTAATGCCTTGACCATGATTTCACACAGAGGCAAGTAAGATAACTCTGTTGGTAGCAAGGGTGTGACATATGCAGTGAGCCAAGGAAGGTGCATGAGAGGTTCTAACACACGAGGGTTGAGATGAGTGTGCCCCTTGGAAACTTGTGATAACACAGAGTTAAGAAGGGAACACACGAGCAAGGATGCATCACAACATGGAAGGCAAGTTAGCTGGAAATCCAAAGTGATGGTTAAACCAACAAACACATTTCATAAAGATTCATACATACATACACAAAAATAGTTATACATGCATGCATAAGAAAATAAATACATATATCATTTAGAGTAAGAAAACAGCTGAAATATAATATAACATATGCATGAAATGTGTTGGCTCTTGTTATATTAAAAAGTGTAAGTTCTAGTCATACAATACATCCATGTCCAACCACTAGTTCTGATAGTGGAACATTACAACCACAACTGCCTGCTCCTCCAAAGAGATGTACAAGATCTGTGCAGTGGAGAAGCAAGGCTCGTTACAATATTGTCCAAGCTCTCTCTAAGATAGTCCTATCGGAAGCTTGGCTGACCAAAATCCTCTACAATGAGTTATGAGGTGCTATTTATAGCAAAGGGTGGGGTGACCCTTGACATTCCCCTTTGAGACCGTTCATCTACCCTCATGACTCTTCAACTACTCTATGACTGTTACATTCAATTATTGACACTTGAACTTCCACTTGACAAGATGTTACATTACAATGCACATGTGCCCATGTGAGACAAAATGGCTTGAGCAAGCCATGCAAGATATCACTGACACTCAGACCATTGTGGTGAGACCAAATATTTGACATGCTTGTGATGGTCGAAATTGATGAGCTGATGCCAAGCTTGGTTGTCCGTGATGGTGTCCGTGCGCTCAATGGTGACATCTTGTTGAAGCAAACTCTTGCTTTCGTTGCACCCGGGTGCACTAATATTGCTCCTCTATCCAAATCATCTGATAGCATGCACATGGTCATCCTAGTGCAACTAGAATGACAACATGTTGATGCATAGTGTCTACGCTACTCTCCAAGCATGCGCTAGTGGCGGTGCACATCAACTTTTCGAGGTACATGTTTAGCTCCGGTCGGACTTGCTTCTTGTCTTCACCTCAGTGAGTGTGCCGAATGGGTGGGATCGCATGCATGTGCACAATGACATGCATGTTGTTGCATTCCCTTGCATGCAATCAACAACATTGCTCACCTTGTCTGCTCTGTGCTAGTTGCTGGGATGGATCTATAACTTGTACGGGCATAGTTTCATTCATGAGTGCATGTTGTGCCCCTTGTTGTACCTATTCCTGCTACAACTCATTCTCTCATCTATGCATCTCCTGTTCTTCCTTGAGTTGCTGCTTTAGCACATGCAACTCCTTCTTTGTTCCATTCTCTACCTTCATGCAATCTTCATGTCACGTCGTCACCTCATAGCCTGAGTATCCAAAGTTGCTTTCATCACAAATGGATTTTCTTAAGATTGAAAATTTTTTCTTCCTCTTTGTTGTCAACAACCTTCCTCTTGTGTTTTTTGCATCTGGTATGCTTCCTTTAGCTGCTGTTGATGGTGCTTCTTGTTGTGGTGTTGCTGTCATCATATCTTGATGTCCTTGTCTACGAACAACTTGATGTCTTCGTGGGTAGGCAAGTTCATAGACACTTGATGGACTGCATCCCCAAGTGTCCTCTGAACGATGTCTTCTACTCTACTCTTCTGGAAGCCATTGTACCTGTGTTGCTAGAGACAGATGAAAACCTATGATACATAGAGAAATGGAAACACTCATGGCAAGAAATCTGTCATTTGAAAATGAAAACGAACTTGAGAACTGACTTGCAACATACTTGTGTGACTGATCATGAAGTTGCACAATTTCCCCCAGGAGGTCGGGAGACTGACTGCCAAAACTATGCAAGGCACAATCTGGGTTGTCAGGAGGCTAACTGACTACTGGAACTATGCAATGCATAGTCCAGCCTAGCCTGCTGAGGACTGAAACTGCGCAATGTGCAATTTCAGTCAGAAGTGACATGCAAGTAGCAAACTGCATTGGGTAGTTTCTGGGGCCAACAAGACACTGCCTCCAAGAATTGCGCAATGCAAGCCTGGAGGTCAGTGCCTAGCTAGATTTGTGCAATTTCTGGAGGGAAGCAAGAGCCTTTTCTTCCATAAATGCGCAGTGCTAGCCGGGCAAGGCACAATTTAGGCCAAGGCAGCCCAGTTTGACCGATGGGCAACTGAAAATATGAGAAGTGTGAATGCATGAGGAGATGAGTGCAAACAAGAGTGAATGATCATTCATGCAAACAAAAAGTTAGGATTCAGGAAACAGGAAAGCATGCAAGTGTGTGAAGCGAGTTGCCGCAGCAGCGACTGTCCGTGCAAAACAGTTCCATACATGCGACAACAGTGAGATGCAAACAAAAACTGAAATAGTGCTAGTACAAGCTAGTATGCATGTAAATGACAACAAGAGCTCACTGAAATTGAAAATACATCACTCACACAAAGTGAAACAAAAAAAGCGACAAAAATGCAACCCAAGTCATGAACAACGAGCTTACCCCAAGACAATTGAGTTGAATGTATTGATGACTCCTAGATGCAATGTGGGATGCCAAAGTAGCAAGGTCAATGTGAGGAATGAGCTCTGCAACATCCAGTTGATGAGTTTTGATAAGATCAAGGTTGTGATGTGCATGCCACAAATCTAGGAAAAGCGACACTTGGCGGGAGGTTTCTGAGATGATCCTTGCATGTAACCTCCAACTGCTAAAAATAGATCCCTGAATCAAGGGATGCCTTTGCATGTTGCCTTGGGAGGAGCAACCCATGCATGCAAATCAATTTTTCTCAGTCCCAAAGGGAACCGATCAACTCAACTCTACATGCAAGGGCCTGCTCAACTACTAGGAGAAAATGCACATCTCTGGGAGGGAGTTGCGTTGGCTGCCCAGGATATTTGCACAATTTCTAGGCAGAGCAGTTGACTGCTGCTCAGGATTGCGCAATTCTTAGGTTGAGCAGCCCTATTAGGAAGAATTGCACAATTTTCTCATTGAAGCTTGACTAGCAAATTTGTGCAATTTTGGAGCCCACTAGGTTGCCAGACAGAATTGCACAATTTCTAGAGAGAAGGCTGGTTTCCGTCCAAAATTGCGCAATTTCTTAAGGGAGTTGCTTAGCCTGCAGCTGGACCAAGTCTGGAAGAACAACCTGTGAGGGGAATACAACAAACTCTAATGAACAGGCTATCATTCTGCAAGAAAATCACTGAAGCTTGTGTACTTGACGAAGCAAGACATGTTGTTGTGAAAGGTTGGTAGGGAGGCTCGAAAACAGAGCAAATTTTGGAGGGTGGTTGTAGCCGTTACAATAAACCTACTAGCAAGAGCATTCCGGAAGGGGGGCTGATTGCCTCCTAGTACCTTTAAATTTATGTTATACATTTATATTTAACATGTTATTATAAATATTTAATTGAATATGCTATAGATTTATATTTATCAAATATCTAATTGAATAGGTTATAAATTTATATTTATTATGTATCTAATTGAATACTTTATAAATTTATATTTATTATAAATAAATTAATACACAACATTGCATTAAATAAAAATATTATATATTAATTTTTATTTATTTTTAAATATTCAATTAAAATAAAATAAATTACATAAAATTAGAAATTATTTGAAAAATCTCGTTTTTAAATTATGTGTAAAATAAATATCACATGTGAAAGGCCCATGATCCAATTGTCCCTTCTTGTAATGAAATTAAATGGTTAATAACCCGGTAGCCTTCGTCATAATGACTTCTATAGTGCATGCCAAAAGTGGAAGTAGAAACTCCTTTATTTTGAATTAAATATATCATATTCTAGCTAATGTTTGGTTAGTGCGATATGGACCCTTACTAACACAAAGTAATGGCAAGACTTATTAAATATCATAAATATTTAATACAAAACCAAACATGAAATTTAAGAGAAACTAGTAGTTATAGCATCGCCTGATATATCTGTGAATGCTTTAACATTTTATAAAGTCCTTAACACATTAATTTAAAATGATAAAATTTTGAATTTTGAATTAAATTAAAAAAAAATCCTCTTTAAACAACTAACATAGTATTTGGAAAAATAATTCCTTAGACTTGTGTAACGAAAAAAAAGTTCAATTGACATAGCTCCAGACTTCGTACTTGGGGTTTGAATGTGTGACCTAACATCTCAATAATAATAAAATCATGGAATGCTTTTAGCGAAGAGGGTGTTTGAATTTATCGAAAGTTGGTAATCGATTTCCACGTATTATGTTGAAATGAACACGTTCACGTATTAGGATTGGAAAATAAGAGCGCGACCAATATTTCATGTAAGAGAAACTAGTAATTAGTAACAAAACAAGTAGGAGTAGCTAGTAACGAATGTAAGAGAAACTAGTAATAAGAGTGCGACAAATTTGATGTAAGAGAAACCAATAAGGATTGATTTTGATTTTAATTTTTTTAATTTTTTTAAACACATGAAAGGGAAGTTTTCAAAAATATCATTTAAAAACATGAAAGCACATGAGAGCTTAGTTTAAATGGTAATTAAAAGATTAGTTTAAGAAATGGTGATTAAAATATTTGTTTAAGAATTTGAACACAACGGTCCAAAAAAAGGCTTAAAACCAAACCCGACCTTCCTTTTCACGAATTCTTGAGTGTTATATAGTCGCACTTGATGAATGAAGAATGATAGTAATTGGAAATTGAGGAGGTTCTACACAGGAGGAGGAAATTCAAATGAGAGGGAAAGGAAACAAGTGATCGAGGTAATTTTCTACTCCTTTAATTTGTTTGTCTGTTTAATTCATTCCATAGGGAATTTTCAGTAACATGACAAATTAGGTTTCTCTGTTCATTCAACAGGTTAACCATGGACTGTGTTAGCTCTTTCTTTATCCCTTGAGCACTCTGATGTAAAGTTGTCTGTCTTATGGAGTGCTCCATAAATGTAGTGTTGCATGCATGAATGTACTATGTAGTTTTTTTGTATGCTTGCAATGTGTTGTGTTGTGGAAATGTGTCGTGTGTGTGAAAATGTTTGTTTTATGTGTCTATGGATTTGTGTCAATTGAAAGAGAAATTTGTGGCTAAGGAGAATATTCACTAGTGGTTGAAGGGCCAATTTGATCAACAAATAGTTATTTCAAAATGATTTTGTATCTATGTCAATATTTTCTTCAATTATTTTTAAATTCATTCTGGAACCTTTTTTTGTTTGCTTTTCTAATGAGTTGGAATTTCATATACAGGAGCTAGAGCAGGGTTTTTAGTGCTTTTGTAGCAGAGAATGAGGAATTTCTAGTGCTTTTACAACCACAATTTTCCAAAGTTTCAACAATAAAAGAAAGATGGCTATGAAGCAAGAGTATTCTTTGTTGATTGTCATGTTCTTATTATAGGCAAGGGTAAAGATCTGTAGAGGTTTATTCGTTTGTTTTAGAAAGAGGAAACCATATATACTCTATAAATGGCCTAGCCTATTTATTTTATAGGGTTTAAACAAATCAAACCCTGGCCTATCTATGCCCTTACAGACAAGTATTCCTTTCCTTTATTCCATAATGGGAAATATGGGCAATCTTTACCTTCCATCTACGGATGGAGCACTTATCTATTCTTTCCTTAAACCAGTAATCAGCTATGGAATGGTTTTGTGTTGTTTATGTAACAATCCTGTAATAGGTTGGGAATAGTTTCCTTTAGAAGCCTTTAGAAGGGAGATTGGCTTTCTACTGGATATCCTTCCTCTACTATTTTCATGATATTCTACCAAAAAATACATATGTAAGATAGCGGTATATATCCTTCGTCGGAGTACTAGCAGGAGATCCTTTGATTGCTTGGACATTTTGTGACTAGAGAGGTAGGCGTAGGTTACTAGTTTACAGTTTTTGAACAAGACCCAGAGAAATACCTAGAAGTCAAGGTAACAACATAACTAGGATATAATAGTTACAAGTAGAGAAAGACCTATGTTACAGATATAATAGTTCTTGCCAACTATTTATTGAGATCCATATTTTGCAGCCTTGAGTTATCCATAAACCCCAAAAGAGTTAGATTATCGAGAGCGAGATCTCGATGCTTATGATAGTTTGAGCCTTTAGAGAGCTTAATGCTCTAGATCAAGATCGAGTAATTTCTTTATATGAGAAATAGCTTTTATTTTCCCTTAATTACAACTTAATATAAAGAAACTACAACCCAATGGAATACATGTAATGGAATCAAATTTAGTTGACATCCAACATATGATGCTTAATGGGTTGGTACTCTAAATGCATTCACAACACAAAATCTTAAAAATACCTTCAGAACCCAAAATATTGAAAATAGAATGAAAATAACATGTATTGGAATGAGGATTAATGAGAGCTCTTGAGAAACGATTAGGATGGCAAGTAGATAGGGTTTGCACTCATGGAATGTACCTGAAGGACCTGCAAACCCTAGAAGTAGGAATGATGGGGGCTCGGGCTCGAGGGCATCGCCTGACAGTCCTCCACCTCCACAAACAACAAAAGGGAAGAGGTAAATGACAAAGGAACAAACTACATAGGTATGAGCGAAATGACAGGGGGGGAGAGATCCCCTCCTACTGAAGTGTAGCCACAGGTGGGACGAGCATCCAGGGATAAGTCGATGGAAACAGGAAACACGGAAAGGGTCTACCTGTACTGGGAGCAAAATGGCAGGCTAGACTGGGAGGAAAATGCCATCCCAGAGCATCCAAAAAACCCAGATTTGAATACCTAATAACAGGCTGAAGGAGTATAGAGGGTATATGAAGGACCACGCATTGATTTGTAAGTTCATAGGGGCATCACCAACTATGAAGGAACTGATAAAGTGGATTCAGCAAAGATGTTAGCCAAAGGGGCATATCAATCTCATATTGGAAGCGAAAGGGTTCTTCTCAGTCATTTTTTCTAACCTAGAAGAAAAGGAGAGGATCTTTAAAGATGGACCTTATTTCTTCAACAATGCAGGCCTATTCATGTGACACTTGGAGGAGTTCTATAACCCGGATCAGGAGAAGATGTTGGCGGCACCCATTTGGGTTCGACTCTTCAGCCACCCAATGGAATTCTGGGACCCAGAAATTCTAGAAGGAATAGGAAAATCGATCGGAACTTTCGTCAAAGTGGTAGACACGATGAGAAAAGGTAGGTATACTTCCCATGCAAGAATCCATGTTTACATGAATATCACGGAGTCATTACTAGATTGCATAGAAGTTTGAATACCATGATGAGGTATGGCAGAAAACACTGGATTATGAGCATATCCCCTTTAGATGTAGGAGAAGTCATGAATACAGGCATCTGTACCAAGCTTGCCCTCTAAACAACTCAAACAACCAAACCCAAGGAAAGAATACAGGAGAGGAGATCGGAAAAGAGGACAGAGACAGTTTCTAGGAAGTGCACAAAAGGAGAAGAAATCAGAAACCAATAGGGTCACAAAAGGTGCACCAAAATGAGGTAGAGCAATAAAACCTCAATAGATTTGCTACCATTCAAATGGATGAGATGGGGGAGATGACCGAGGAAGCCATTAAGGAGATGACAGATACTTAGTAGAAATGAAATGAGGGCAATAAAGCAAAGAGACAAGAAACAAATGAAAAAGAAAGAGAGGAGAATAATATGCAAATGGTGGAGCAAAACCCAATGGATATTGACTACCAGAAAGAAGATTTCAATGTGGAGGATCAAGTGATGAAATGAATGCTATGGGAATGGAGACACCTAGAGGAATGCTTCATCCTAGAGGACCAAAAGAAACTCTATAAAGAAACCTTTCAGCAATACAAGATGAAACAGGGATCGGCTATAATAGTCCAACCAGAACACTTAGGCTCTCAAGGTGGACAAGGGCAAGATCCAGGAGGACTGGGAAAGGGGGGAAAGAAAAGGGGAAGAAGACACATGAATGAGTCCATACAGATGGTAGGGGAACTATTGGTAAACTCGGGGAGAGTGGTGTCATTATCAGAGGTATTCCAACAACCCCCAAAATTGTTGAAATGATCATTACAACTAGAATATAAGAGGCCTCAATAGCAGGGGCAAACAGAGATACCTCAAAGAGAGATTGAAAAAGGATAGACCTAGTATTATGATCCTACAGGAAACGAAAATTAGTGAAAAAAAGTTGAAAGAAATTATGGAAAACCATAAACCCCAGTACCAAGTCATAGGACAGGATGAAAATGGCAGCGCGGGAGGATTGGCCATTATTTGGAACCCAGAAGAAATATGGTTCAAAGACTGGGTTAGTATTCCACGAATCCTCTCTAGGAGATTCAGGGTCATTCGATCCAATGACTGGGTGCTACTCACAGGAGTATACGGACCCCATATACCAGGAGAAAGGAGGGACTTTCTACAAAACCTAGTAAAATTAAGAAGCATTTACCCGGAGGACTTATGGATGGTGGGAGGGTATTTTAACATGATCACCTCTCTCATGGAAAAATAGGGGGCATGAGGAGAATAGACATGGATATGGAACTCTTTGGGGATACTATAGCATAACAAAGACTAGTTGACATCAAAACTATAAATGAGGTGTACACCTGGAACAATAGAAGAGGGGGGAATCACCATATTTCATCTAGATTAGACAGATTCCTGATATCGAAACAAGTTATGAGAAAAGATATATTTGTCGAAGCATCAGTTCTTCCTAGAATGGGGACCACTGGCTGATTAGGCTGGAGGTGGACCTGAAAGCCAGCTCAAAAAACTGCCCCTTCAGGTTTGAAGCCTTTTGGCTCAGAGACCCTAGCCTCATAAAAAAGATCAAGCTAGGGTGGATGCAGAGTGAACAACAAGGGAGGAACTACATGTAAACATTAACTTAAACTCAAAGAAATAAAAAAAAAAGTAAGGGGATGGAACAAAGAAGACTTCGGCCACATTATGAAGGACCAACAACAACTAAACCAAAATATGATGGAAGTGCAATGAAAAATAATATGGGAAGGGAGATCGGAGGAGAAAGTAGTAGAAGAGGGAAGGATCATCAGTCAGCTGGAGGAAAGGAGCAAGCAAGAGGAGATTTTGTGGAAACATAAGTCGAGAGTGAATTAGTTAAGAGAAGGGAAGAGGAACACCAGTTCTTCCATAAGGCCATGATCCAACATCAACAAAACATATGAATATTCTCACTCAAAGATGACAAGGGGAATCACAACATGCAACATGAGGACATGGAGGGAATCCTCATAAACCACTTCAGAGATCTCGTAATAGAACCTCAAGAAGATAGAACAGAAGCAACGCAAAGAATCTCCCAGCACATTCCCTAAAAGGTCACTCAAGAGAAAAACCTAGCCTTGATGAGAGCAGAAACACTCGAGGAAGTGGAAGAAATAGTTAAAGGAATTAAAAAGAATAAGGCCCCAAGCCTGGATGGGTTCACAATTGAATTTTTCCAAGCCACTTGGTCGTTCATGGGAAAATACATCCTGGAGGTTGTGGAGGAATCAAGACGGAATCAAAAGGTATGCCCTATTCTTAACTCCACTTTTATTACACTCATCCCTAAAACCTAAAAATCGGAAGACCCATAGAGTTTCAGACCCATTTCCTTGTGAAATGTCATCTATAAAATTATAGCCACTCTGATTGCCAAAAGACTAAAGCCACTTCTCCCCAACATTATCTCCCTAGAACAAACAGGATTGTTGAAGGGAGGCAAATTCTATATGGAATGCTCACCTCCCAAGAGGTGGTACATTCCTTTAAGGTCAAGAAGGCTGCAAGCATGCTAGTGAAGTTGGATCTCTCCAAGGCCTATGATAGACTATGCTGGGAGTATCTGAGGAGTATCCTTAGGGCTTATGGATTTAACCAAAGATGGATTAACTGGATAAGTGCTATGATATCCACCCCTGTATTTTCTATCCTTCTAAATGGGACTCCTACCTGAACATTCAACCCCACACGGGGCCTAAGACAAGGGGACCCCCTGTCTCCTTTCCTGTTTATTATTGTTGTTGAAGGTTTTGGTAGATATATCAAGGAGTAAGCCTAGGCATCCAAAATCAAAGGATTAAGGATCTGGGAGAATGACTTTGCAATAACCCACCAAAAATTCATGGATGATATCATGCTCTTCTACCAAGTCTCTCTCAGAGAAGCTCGTAGAATGAAATAAATCTTGAACACCTTTATGCAATCCTTTGGAACAAAAATCAACAACGAAAAATATTGTACCTTCTTCTTCAATACCCAAGGGAATGTAAAATCCTATCTGGCCAGGATTATGGGATTCAACACAGGTAACCTCCCCAAGAAGTACCTAGGAATGCCCCTTTTGGAAAACCCTCTAAAATTGGTAGGATGGAAACAAACTATCCAAAAGATTTAGGGAAGGTTGGGAAATAGGGCCTTCTGATCCCTAAATCTTGTAGGCAGAACAATCCTCCTAAAAGCAGTATTGCAGTGAATCCCTATCTACCAACTGTCAAGTATGGTTGCCCCCAAGGGAGCCTGTACCAAAATGGTGGACATATTCAAAAAAATTCTATGGGGAGGGGCACAACAAAGGAAAAATTGGGCTCTTATTTCCTAGAAGGGATTGAAAAAGAAAATGTTAGAAGGAGGGCTCAGCCTACAAGACCCCTATACCTTAAATCAAGTAATGGGAGCAAAACTTTGGTGGAGATGGCTAGGGGGAGGAGGGGATATATGGAAAAAAATCTGGACAAGAAAGTATAATATGCCGGAGAGAATGGAGGAAATCCTCTGGTACAGAGATCCACCCCAGGGCTCAGCCATATGGAACTTAGAAAGACAAAACCAGGAGCTCATTTCCCAACATGCATTCTGGGAAATTTGAAATGGAAGAACAACTATATTCTAACAGGACTCATGGTAGCAAAGAAAAAGAATGATAGAAATTCAAGATCTCCAAGATATTTTTAGACTCACCAATGATAGGAACATTCAATACATAGAACAAAAATGGAACAAAGGGCAAGGGACCGAAAACTGGAGAAAATGGGAAAAGGTAGAAGAATGGGGTCATGATATAGTGACAGAGCAAGGGACAGAGTTTGACAAAGAAATGAGAACAAGACAAATAACCATCAGAATGGGCCCAGACATCTTGAGATGGGGGTACTCAACAAAAGGAACCTTCACCATCAAAGAAGCTTACGAGCTAAAATCATAACAAGAATAAGATGGCCAAGCACTTCTCTGGAAAAAAATCTGGAAGGATGGATGGTGACCTAAGGTAGCACACTTCCTCTGGCTAGTTTATAGAGGGAGAATCCTAACCTAGGACTAGTTACAGAAGAAAGTAATGCAAGGCCCGTTCTTCTGCTGGATGTGCTGGCAAGACAAAGAGGACATAGAGCACATGATGAACTCATGCCTGTTTGTGAACCAGTAGTGGGGTCAAATACAAGGAGTCTTCAGAAGGATGGACATGGACTATCAAAGCATAAAGGAAACAATCCTAATATGGTGCAACAACATCTTCTCAAGCCCTATCCTGAATCGTGCATGGGGATTGGCCCCAGGCTTCAACCTCTGGACCATATGGAAAGAACATAACTATAAAATTAAAAAAAAAAAAAAAACCTCAACACAAGATCAGGTATGGGAAGGTTTAGTTAAAATATCAAGGAAACAATTCTAGCAGAACAATGGAGCCTAGAAGACTTTCAAGTCCCTCCCCATGAAGCAAGAATACTTCACTGTCTTAACTTAACAATGGAAATGATCACCCCTAATGCCTGGAAAATGAGAAGGATGAATATTGATTCCCCGATGCATTTCATTTTACCGGGAGAAGGATTCATCAATTTGAATTTTGACGGGGCCTCAAAAGGGAACCTAGGAGCAATAAGACTAGGTGGCATATTCAGAGATAACCAAGCAAATACACGGCTCGTATACGCAGACTCATGTGGAATTGCAAGTAGCAATGAAGCTAAATTCGCAGCATCTGGACATGGGCTTCGAATAGTTGTAAGATTGGGATGCAAAAACATGGAGGTGGAAGGAGACTCCAGATTGGTCATAAACACCATCAGGAAACTTAACAATGGCACATCATGGGACAAATTGAGCCAAATTTGGAGGAAAACTCACCTTATCCATGAGATACGGGAGCTCATACACAAGTTCAATCACCTAATAATCAGGCATGTAAGAAGGGAAGGGAAAAAAGCAACATATTTCTTGGCCAACTGGGGCTGCAATCAGAAACATGGCCCAATGGAATAATTATGGCCAATTCATCCTAGGGATGATAGATTCAAAGCTCTGGAGGACATCCTATGGCAAGATTCCAAAAACGGCCAGGAAACTAAGAATCCAAACAATAATACCCCTAATTGGGGTGTGTGCCCAAGGAAGGCAGGGATGCGGGTCAGATATGGGAGTTATGGTATGTAAGGGAAGGGTACCACCCACCGCCCCCCACATGCTCATGGTGATGGGTGTGATGGCCTCCCGCATGCTACCTGACAAAAGACATGGGAGAAGTGGCAGTTAGGGCGAGGGTGGAGAAGGAGGTGAGGAGGTTAAGGCAAGACGGGTGATGGGACAGAGAAATGTGGATTGGGATTATGAAGGAAGTTGGGACAGAGAGAGGAGTATAGTCAAGATTATGGGAGGAAGGAGGAGCGAGGGTGTAAGACAATGGAGCTACCAGCAAGGACCTCTCTAAACTATTTCTAGGTATGTTCCTTGGCCTTACAAGCCCATTACTATGTTTACTATGTTAATTCATGGCTAGGGGTGTGGGTGAAGACCGGGGAGGGAAATTGGGGAGAAGGCCTGGGAGACCAGTGTAAGCTAGGGGGGATGGTGATTGGGTTAGAGCTAGAGGATAGAGACGGGAGAGAATATCGGGGCTGGGACTTTGAGAAACCACCTGTGAATGATCGAGACAACTCGTATACCAGGGAGGGTGGGGAGACTGTGGCTAAGCATGCATGAGGGCCATAGGAAGAGTAGAGAAGAGAGGCAGCTCTTCTCGGCAGAGATGAGAGGCACCAACACTAGGCAGAGGGGCGAGGGAAGGCAATACGAGTGGGAGTGACAGTAACCTAGCTTTATGGGTTAGCAGTGAGAGCTATAAGCATAATTTGCGTCAGGCATCGAGACACCACCCCTATGAGTAGGCGAGAGCATTGGCATAACCTGAGCGGTGGTGAGGCTATCGCAAGGTAGGTGAGCAAGAAAAATGAGAGGTAGAAGAGTGACGCAGACACATCAGATAGAGGAGAGGCAATGCATATTGGGGTAGAGGGGCACTTAGGTAGAGGAAATTGTGATGGGAACCATGAGGGGAGGGGAACCCGCATAATTCAGGAGAGGCATGAGACCACGCCCTGAGAGCTAATGCATAGCGTGTTTTAATAGGACCAGAATAGGGAAGAGATGGCCCGACCTACACGTGGAAGAGGATGCAACAGAAGGGGGAGGGATTTGACTCATGCAGTAGACCCGAGCACCTCGGAACCTAGGCGTGTGAGGAAGCCTGTAGAACACCTCTTCATTGAAGCAGCAATAGGTTACAGGGAAGGAATGGATGCATGCATCCATAAGATTCTGGAAAAATGGGAGGAGAAGCTAAAATAGGAGGAGTTTGATGAGGAAATGGAGAATTGGTGAGCTATAATTCTAAATCCTGGGAGTACTAGGGGTAGACTCACCTAGTTTAAATAGACGTTATATCTATACTGGCTCATGAAGAGCCTCATGGGGAACGCAATCGATCAAATGTCAGTGGGGATGGCTATGACCCCCCAGGACATGCCCAATTACAAAA